>CM042157.1:18745493-18812381 GCA_023376005.1 Doryteuthis pealeii
TTTGTTGTAATATATAAATACAGAAGGTTGGCAGGTGTGATATAAGTATGTATATGGGTGTTTATGGTCGGGAAGGCAGTCTTAATGATGTAAAAACAATTTTCATAATAATTGAGGTGGTATTAGATAAAGGAGATAAATCATTCTGAGAATGGATGTAAGGAATAACAAAGGGAATTGTGACTTGAATAGTAATATATGTTTCGGTTACAGACATAACAAACCCACAATCTCCATTATAATAAGATATTAGATAACATACTTAACAATGCTTCAAGCAAATTACAAATTCTTTTGTATGTTTTTTTTTTTCGGCCCTTGAAAATCTAGAACATTGAGTTGAATTGAATTATTGCATCATTTATATCTTATTTCTTTTTAAAATGTAAATCTTGAATGAAAATTTCTTACTAATATTGTTATATTGGTGTTTTCCGGGGGATTTTTGTATGGGGCAAGGCCAGCGAGGATCTCACTTCGCGATAATGTAATATATGGATCTGCGATACCAACTTAAAAAAAAATCCCCCCTCTACCCAGGTGACGCCGTGTAGCCACTTCTAAGTTACTATATATTCGTATTTGGTTTTTGGGGGTGTTTTATGTTTTTTTCCACATTCATTGGCGCACACAAACAATGTGTAGTTCGTTTAAAAATTAACTTATATTGCAAAGTAGGAAGCCAGTGATGTTTTAGTTAAAAGTCATGGGAAATGGACTCGCCGCCCGAGTTCAAATCCTGGACGTGGTAATTGCATTTCACTTAGCGCTAATACACTTGGGAAAGGTATGAATCCTACCCTCCATCCAGCTATGGGTAAATAACAGGACAGACTGGGTTCTTTAACCTTGGCTAGGTAACCAGTCTAGGAGAAGGAAAACTTTGAATTCAAACCTGTTGAACTCCGCTTAAGAAATTGACCTTGTGTCGTATCCTGCTCGTGCGGAGGAGTTGGTAAATATATATCTTGCAAATTGCACCTCTGAATTAAAACATAATAAAATCAAAATGTCTTTTTGGTTTCCTTTAAAAGTTATACACAAATAATTATTGCTTATATATATATATATAATATATATATATATATATATATATATATATGAACATAAAACAGTAAAATAACTAATGAATAGTATATTGATATATGTTTGGGATATAAATATCTGAATAACTACTAATGAAACTAAACATGTTTAATGCCGAGCAAAATAAGATTTATTTATCAAAATTCAAGTGAGAAATTTAAAGGTATATTGATTTCATGAACAAGTTTCCTATATATATTTACCAACCTCTCCGCAAGAGCAGCATGTGACACAAGGTCAATTTCTTAAGCGGAGTTCAACATGTTTGAATTCAGAGTTTTCCTTCTCCTAGAACGGTTGCCTAACCAAGGCTAAAGAGCCCAGTCTGCCCTGCTATTTATCCATAGCTGGAGGGGGAGTAAGATTCATACCTTTCCCAATGGTATTAGCGCTAAGTGAAATGCAATTGCCATGTCCAGGAAAAAATCATATTCTATTTGGTTATTTCTATTTTAAAGGCAATTACAATGCGTATAAAGTATAGCTGCATCCACAACATGTACATCGAGACAATTTGTTAATTATCATTGAAATAATCATGACAAGAAAACTCGGCGAATACCGCGTGAGACGTGTGGAACACTGTACAGCTGTTTCGACCTAATTAGATGTCATCAGCAGTGTATACCTACGATCTACCCCTCGACTGAGATCAAATCGGAGAATCCAGGACGCAGAGTCAGAGACTCTACCCCTTGGCCACCGGCACGCCACACACAAAACTCGCCAAATGAACTTGTCAATGATAAATGCGCCACTACTAGACAGAACTTGTGTAGGTAGTCCAGTGAGCGTTGAAAGCTTGCTGGTTAGAAGCATGTTGGACGTTTAATCGCAAATTCGGCCTCGCCAAATACGCGTTATACGCATTGTAATTGCCTTTAAAATATAAATATCATATATATATATATATATATATGTGTGTGTGTGTGTGTGTATTTGGGCAGCATTTTTTTCATTTATGCATGTTGAATTAAACAAAAGACACATCTCCTGTTTAACAATTTTATTTGTGACTTTTTCAAGTTTTCTGGCCAACTTTTTTAAATATTTGGATGGAATTCGTGGATTAGTTCACCAAAGTTCATTCCCAGTGAAATATATATAAGTGAAAATGCAATTAGCACGTCCAGGATTTGAACTCGAGGCGACAAGTCATTTCCCATGATTTTTAACACCATTACATCCCACGCGCCTCCTTCTTCCATAACGACAATAGGTCAGGTGACAATCATATCTTTTATATGTACGCTTGAGTTCTATCATTTTGGTTGAATCCTATCAATGAAAAACTTGATATCAGCGACTATATATATATATTATATATATATATATATATATATATATATATATATATATATTATAGAAAATAGATAGAAAAAAAACAGATAATAATATTAATATGCTGACAAATATATGTTTCGACCTTTTAAATAAAGCGGTTATCCTCAAGTGCAATTTTATTTATGAAAGAAAGAGGGAAATAGTTAACCGTTTGGCACGAGAGACACAAACAACGCTCTCGTTCTGGGCCGGAATTCATTTACATTTGTTTATACACTTATATATATATATATATATA
This sequence comes from Doryteuthis pealeii, assembly GCA_023376005.1. Classification (NCBI taxonomy): domain Eukaryota; kingdom Metazoa; phylum Mollusca; class Cephalopoda; order Myopsida; family Loliginidae; genus Doryteuthis; species Doryteuthis pealeii. Next base: position 18,748,162 of record CM042157.1, read on the forward strand.
TATTATACTTTGGTGGCGGTCCAAGTTTCTGGTACACAGGTGATTCTAGGGTGGGTCCTAATTCTCTACCAGTAGTTTGTTGTAGAGTTCAGGTTCCGTATGAGAGCCAATGTTTAATTATTGTAAACAGAGCAAATTATTGGGAATAAAAGGCTTTAAATACCATGGGTATCAAAGATTGGTCCATAACCCACGATACCCCATGGTATTTAAGGCCTTTTATTCCAAATATATATATATATATATATATATAACTTATGTGTGTGTGTGTGTGTGTGTGCTGATATCAAGTTTTTTTCCTTGATAGGATTCACACAAAATTGAACCGCCGAAACACGTGTCTGTGGATGCTACTATTAATATAAGCCATGCTCCATTAATTTGTAATGAGCTCTCTAATTGGTAAATTTAAATTAACTCTCACTACTAAGCAAATAAGCAATGATCATTTCTTCCGGAAATTTGATTTCTTCTCGCAGTGACCGTAAAAATACATTCCTATGTACTTAATAGTTTAAAAACACCAGTCCCCGCATTTAGCTGTCAGTGGGCGAGGGGATAAGATATTCGGTACTATCATGGCGGTTACAGTCCTGGGTTCGACCGCTACCCGTGGGTTTTTTTCTTAATTGAGCTTTTGAGTGGTAGGATTAGTTGTGTTCTAAGCCGCACTGAAATGGCACGTGGAAAGCGGTCACGAAAACACAGTGTCTTGTGGATAGTATCTGTATTAATATAATATAGTTGCATGTTCTGGTTATAATATATACTACTATAGGTTTTGGCGAATATCATTTTTTTTTCCTTCATAGGATTCACAAAAAATCGAGAACTCAGCGTACACTATAAAGATTTGCTGCATGGATTATAGTTTGGCTATTTTTTTATCTGAAATTATTTGATAATATATACTTTATTGGATTATTGAGCGCAATGTGTTTGGGGTATAACAGTCATTTCCGGACTATAATTGGTCGCGATACGGGGTCGAATCTTTTTTTATTTTAAGACCTGTAAACCGGGTCTTCAAATTTGCGATTCTTCCTGCGTTCGCGTTTTTTTAATTGTTTATCAGAAGGTTATTATATCCCGAAATTTCATAATTTTGTACTACACTTGTTGGAGTTAGTACCAGTTCAGGGAATACCACTACATCACACACACACACACGAGCGAAACCACATATATAGTATATATAAGTACTATATGGATATAATGTTCAATAACAATATCAGATTGGTTCTAGCAATATATAAAGGCTTAGCGGAGGGCTGATGGATAAAAAGTGATGATAGAATTGAAGGGGTACTTGTGTGTTTATGACACAGCGTTATTAATAGACTTGAAAAAGGGCGCGATGTCATTGTTCAGTGTCTATTCTTGGTAAATTAATAGTCTTTTATCGTACACGGAATACTTTCATGTCACATCTTATTGAGTATATGGAGACAGTTTATATATATATTTCTGTGCTGTTGTCTTTTCTATATCATTTATATATAGTTTTGATATACCCGTATTGTAGAGCAGAGAAGAGGAGTAGAGAGGAGAGTGGATAATTTAAATTGTTTTGGGAGATGGAACCACAAGAATATTTACTACGCTGTCTCACCACTACATATGTGATAGGAGTCTTTATATTTATTGGTTGAATTATTTTAAATATACATCAGATTTATTATAACACTTGATTTATAGGTTAATCAGGTTATATTCACCATTCAGTCAGGCTGCCTAAATCTCTCTGGTAGTTTATGATGAGCACTCTAGAAACGATGGTGAATATAAACTGAACCTGGTAAGTTATGCTTTATGGAAAACTTTTATAATTATAAAATTCTACAAATATATATATATAACTATATACTATATATATAATTAATTAAATTTATGTGTGTGTAGTGTACAAAGGCCTAATTTTCTAGTTCATAGAAAAGTGGGAGGTTAAGGGCATATGATATCTACACTCTGATCCTAGATGCCGAGAAAAGATAAAATATAAGATATTTTCATAAGACCCAGTAGTAATATGTAGGCTAGAATTTAGTTTTTAGAACCGAAAATCTCCTTTGTCTACACTTTGAGTGTAGTTTCAGTCATGCACTGTATGTCGACAATTTTCAAGTCGCTCCGATTCAAGATAACTCCAAGATCAAACATTTCATATAACGCACAATATAATTAACTGCAAACCAAAACATTCCATTTAATATTAAGTTTCCTGTTCGCAACTTGAAGTCAAATGAACTCCTGACTGCCTCTTCCAACTTGAAGACGAGGTCGATATCTCTCTGATGAACTTTGAAATATCAAATCAACTTATAATTAATGGAGATTCGGTGTCTGTCTGTTCCATAACCGATTTTACGTCACTACTCACGTCACAATAACCCTCTGAATATTGCAGATATAATATTAGTGTTGAAATAATAGTTATATACATATATATATCAAACTAAAGCAAATAAGCTAAAAGAGTGGAAACAATGCTGTTGAGGCCATCTCTTGGGCTATGCGTAGATAGGTAATTGCTTAGCGTTTAGTGGTTAGGTGTGCAATATGACCCCTTGTTGAGCTAAGAACTGCTATGTGAAGGACGGAGGAATATAAATAACAAAGGCTTAGAGAAGAGATAGTGATGACGACACAGATATAAGAGGAAGAGGCGATGGTATTGTTCTGACCCGTAGCGTCGACCACCGACGCGATAGAATGAGGGGCGACAGCAGCAAGTCGGAGGGAGATGTGCTGACATCGCGCGAGCTTCAAAGTCAGGGTGTTGACACAGGAAGTCACTGGTGGTGACGTGGGGGAAGGAATGAAAAGGCTTGGTTCTCTTTTGCCGGCGTCCGTCGGGGGACATGACCTCATAGAGGCCCATAATCTAGTCATGCTACTCTCTCTCTCTGTTCTCTCTGCCTCCCTTTTCACCTCTAGATTAGAATCTTAGCCACTCAGGTAAGTTACGAAGCACGTCTAATAAAGGCTGGGAGTTGTGACGACAATGTTTCTTCGTGTTATGATCTTTTATATCCGGATTATAGTAAAGCCATTTTCTTTCGTGATTTCTACTTTAGTCAACGTAACATAGGCGTTGCTTATAGGGTTAAGGAGTATTAGTTATTAGGATTGGGGTTAGGGTTTAGGATTACGATTATCGTAAAAATAAACTTGTTCAAAGAGAGATGTACTTTTGTTTAATTCAACCTCGTCTATAGTTATAAGTTATATTATATATAATATATATATATATAAATAGTATTTGTAAATACAATATATATATATAAAAATTTTTTTGCGATGAAACAAAGAAAATACAGTGATCAATCACAGTTTGTAAGAGCAATATTTATTCTAATTTTACAATGTTTTCATAGTAATCATTGTCATTATCAGCGACCGCGGTTTCCAAATGCTAATAAGGCAAATGCATCAGGCTGAGGTAGCAAAAGATCCTATGGTGTTTGTTGGAGTTCTTTAACTCCAATGTCACATTTTAGGATTGTAGAAATACGTCGTGATTAGTTCTACGAGACGCTGTTATTATGTTTTTTGAAGAAGATTATTTGGGTTTATAGTATTTAGGCCGCGAACCTGATGAATTGTCTTGTGGAATAGCATAACGATGATATGCTTTTTAGTCATGTAATTTTTGGTTAGAAGTATAGCCATGAAGTATCCTGCTTGATTATGCGATGACCTTATTTAGGACGTGAGTTGTATAATAGGACGATGATCCTGGGGAGTGACATACATTGTTATTATAAATAAATAATATATTATGTAGGCTATAATGCTTAATATATTTATTAGTTTATGATATTTACATGTATGTTAGTTTACATTAATTGTAGGTATGTTGAAGCTATTATTATTTAGTGTGATGATTGTTTATAGACTTTATTTTAGGTTAAGAAGTATAAGTTGGTTACATATCTATGTGATGTATATGGTTAAGTTAAGTTGTAGATTATAGCTACCATTATAATTAATGAAAGAAATTCTCTACCAGCGATTCTTACCATGGGCGTCTACTTTACTTCGGCAACTTGTGCCACTAGTATAGTAATTAGGTTTAGTATAAAATAACTATCTGTGCTTATATATCTACTCATATCTATATATAATATATAATTCAGTGATCTTCCGGAGAGTATATATTCTAACAGACGCATCTATAGAATAAGGAAAGTTACTACTACATCCCCGTGGTTAACAAACTTGGACCTATGATAAACTTATCAGTGCTTTGCAATTTCAAGTCTTGTGACCTAGCGTGTGAATCCATGTAACTCGGTATTAGGCTTATTTTATTAACATCTTTGTTGTTTATACATTAATTTGGCTTATCATACGGAACCAGATCTGTCATAGGCGAGGTTGCATAATTTTGAACATTATGTGATAATCTCTTACACTTTTTTTTATATATTTACACCAAACTCTTTTTCTGAGTTTATTTTTAGGATTAAAAAATGCTTCTGATTTTTAAAAATAAAATTTTATTTTTTATTTTGAAACAGTAAATGCGCATTTAAAAAATTCCCATTGAGACATTCCAGCGTGTGTTTGTACCCCCTATTCTCTTCCAGCAGGTTTTATCCCTCTTGGTCATCTCATCTTTCATATATATTTTTTTTGCTCGTTGACTGATGACCTTCTACTAAGGCGTCGAAACAGAATCTGTCAGCAGATAATAATATACTAATTGGTTTTCAAATGTTAAATTCATTCTGTCGGATTAATTTCCATTTATTTACAGCATTGTCTCATGAGGAGAACCAATAATTATATTCGTGATTTTTACATACTCCGAAGATTAATTCTAATAATAATAACGAAACACTACAAAAAAAAAAGTACGCTACACGTACACAAAACTTTTTGAACTAAACTATCATTCTTCTCAATTGTGCTGTTAAGGATATGTTTAAAATCAACATGTAATGTGTCATATAGGAGTCATGATTGTTTTTGAGAACTTAATTGGGTTTGATTATTATTGTTTAGCAATTACTTTTTATGAGATAGATTATATATTAAATGTGGGTATTGGTAAGTCGTACTTTTTGTTTATATATATTTCTTTAGTAGATTAATTATCATATAGTATCATATGACAACAAAGCATCCGGCACCATCAAACAATTCTCTGCTAGAGGACAAGCCTTCAAAATGTACGAAATTTGTGGTCGAAGAATGTTTTCAATACAACGGTAATTCATCATAGTCACAGGAGGCGCGTAACTTTAGGGGTCTACACAAAAAACTTATTATAGTCTTCCGAGACTTAGGGTTAGGGTTTAAGGGTGTTTAGTATATTTAAGTATTGGGGTTAAGGTTAGGGTAATACTAGTTTGGTTAGGATTTAGGGTTAGTGAATAATACGATTTTATGTTTTATACAATTAATGGTGGAAAATGCGATTTTCCGCTTTGTAAATATTCATGATAAGCGTATATTATACCACAGTCATTGAGGGGGCATTTCTTGTTAATATTTCTTTTTACATTGTTAAGATTCTCTTGTTTGATCACAAAGTCAATCTTCATCCAGGTATAACATCTATGATTAATTTACTCGTTCAGTTGTTAGAATTCTTTATGTATCTTTATCCTTACACAAAATATAAATATAAATGAATATTAGAACATATACACCGCAACACAGACACAGGATAACCGGCCCGCTGATAGACAGTAAATTTTCACACCTCGCACCTGCATAACATCAAGTCAATTAGATTTCCCGGTATCAATAGTTATTAATGACTCAACACCTATCAATAAAAAAGAGGATCAGTATGATGCCTGATATAATAAACAACAACAACAAAACTTACTTAGATGGACAAATATTTAATACCTCCTGGAATACATAATTAAACTACAAATAAAAATAAACTGATCAACGAACACACAAATGACTTGAGCAAAGCAACAGCAACACACTATACAAAAAAAATTTTCATCATACATCAGACCTGCCCGACATAGTGGAATATAGCGCCCAAAAACCCACACACGACAAAACACACTTACAGCACACAAATTTACAATTAGGATGAACAAGTCAGATATTCGACCCACTCACACACACAACACAGAATTGTGGTAAGAAGCTCTCGAGACGATAACAAATTGCGCAACTGCAAGACACTTCATGTTTTCGAGTATTTCTTCTGATGATGGGATTCTTTCATTTCGGCAATATTAATAGGTATATAGAATGACAGGTACAAACAATCATGCATAGTTTACGCTAATTCTTTTTCTTATACACTTGCATGTGTGACAGCCTTCCAAACCAATCAACAAACCAAAGCATATAGACACAATTCATCTATTTTCTCAGCAATTACAAAACCTATTATATATATCTTTTATTACTTTTATATATCGCTGTTGACTGTTGTAGCGTAGTCAGTTTCTACTTTTGAGCGAGTAAAATAAATGGGAACAGCAGCTAAACTTGTTGTTTTTTCTCTTACGCATGAGAGATGCTTCGGTATCACTGGCTTGTCCGGCATGGGCTCTTGATGTGGTCTGTGCTAGATAATTCTCAATAGTGTAATCAGAAAATATCAGTTCTCTTCAATAGTGCAAGTGGACAGATGTTTTAGGAGGACTACTCGCGATGACACTTGGATACTAGATTAGTTTGATGTAAGAGATGTTTTGCGATTCCTTGAAGATTGCGCAGAGCTGCTGAAACATCATCTTCACTCATTTATTCCATTTGCTAGCTGCATCGTCCTTCGGGACGCTGGTCGCGCGTGTGCTTCTCTCTCTGGCCACTGGACCGCTTCGGGTTAGAGATTTAATATGTCTGTCGATCCGCAGGGGGATGATCTCTCACCAGATCAAAACGCCGCTTATGGATTTAAAGGGGCAGTGCTGGGTTTACTGTGAGCCTGAGGCGCCCCCTTAAGGGGGAATAAGCCGACGGCATCGGACGCATTTTTTTTGTGCCTACCACCCATCCGGAGCTTTCGGGCTCGTTGTTGGAGCCGTCTATCATGAGAAAATGTCCTTGGTTGTTCACGGTCCTCATAAGTGGATGAGAGGGTCAAATACGCATCTCATTTATTCCACATTCGGTAATGGACTCAGTTTCATATGGAAATTCAATAATATATACTTTTGTGTTCGTAAGTCTGTGTCGTTAGGTTTGGAGAGCGGAGTTACTTGCATTCATAATAGAAAATATTTACGGAGGGCCGTGTAAATCAAGCATAAAATAAAATACAAAGTAGTGTTGTGGTGCTATCGTTACAGTGTATACTGGCTATGAGAACGTCTTCATCTAAAATAATTGCCTTGACGGTTTTGGTATATACTTGTTAAAATCAAATCAATTTTCTCTGTTTAGAGGAAACTGAACCCTTGTAGGTGCTTGGAACAGATGACGGCAGACAGTTACTAAAATTGCTTCGCGCAATTGTGCGTACGGCCGGATCATATTGTTTTTTAATGAAAGAGCAAGGATATTTCATCGCTTTCAACAAACAAATGGTTGATAGAAAGATAGATATGACTGACAAGAATCACCTTATCTCTACTTCAAATAGTAAATCTCGGAAACTTCGGCACCGGAGTAGCTATCATATTAGGTGGATTGTTGCTGAGAACAATGGCAGTTGTGATGTGTGTTCCTTTGGGTTCTGGTAGCGGGCGGTTGGCGAGGTCGATGGGCTGGTAGTGTGAACTATTGTTATCATTTCTTATGGCAGACGCTTTTTATATATGGGTGCTGAGCGGGTGGCTGCCGGGTCTGCATGTCTGGGGTGGTTATTCTATTCTGTGGTGAGGTTTCAGTTTTGAGGTTTTTGTGGTGAATGTGGAGCAGCGTTCATCAATTGTTGGTACATCTGACCGGAGTGGTAGTCCTGTTCAGGGGTATCTTGGGTTTAGATGGTATTTATTATTGTAATTATCATTAGAATTGATTTATTTTATGGCATAATGGAACTGAGGCTGAATTGGTACAACACATACAATGGTATTGGTTATTGTTGGTGCAAGTGGTACCGGAAAATTTGAAAAAAAAGTTAAATGAGAATTGGTGATGTGATGATTTTTTGGGTTGTCTAGATTAGAGGTTTCAACCATTTTAGGGCCCCAACTTTTTTTATTCAGCAAATTTCTTCAATGTTCCCCACTTCTGTTTATTTTAGTAAATAATATAATTATTTTTTTATCTTTTAAATAACTAAAGGGTTTAAAAACTTAAAATTCATTAAAATAAATATTTATTAATGTGTATAAATTGCGTTGTGAGGCAAGATGAAGAACCTGAAAGTTAAAACCAAAGTCAGAAGTACGCATATAGCTGGTGCCAAATGCACGATAACATTAATGGGGTGAAATCCATATGACTAGATTGCACGCTGTTGTGCTGAGGTTTATCGTGTTAGCCTGGCAATTACAATTTTATCTATATTTTATACTTTTTACCCATATAGGGTAAAATAAAAAAAAATAAAGTGTTGATATTACTATATTTTTCATATTGCATTATTATTTTTTTAATTTCTTCAGTGGGACGTAGGGCCCACGTTTTGGAAATCACTGGTCTAGATTGTAATTAATTTTCTTGGTTTGGTTGGTTTTTTGGTTGTTTGGTTCAATGGCGTATCGACCCTTGTGTTGATACTTATCTTTCCTAAGGATATTAGCACTATGTGCATGCAAACAGCCTCGTCCAGGAGTTGAACTCGGGTCGCAGAGTTCATTTCCTCAGTGATAACCATTAAAAGCGAAGCGCATCTAATCATCACGCGTAGTGGTTGTCTTTACTACGGGTTTCCTATTGAGAAGCGAATGAGAAAAGACCCAAATTTTGCAACCGCCCCTGTCGGCTGGGGTGGGCGTTGAATGGCACCGATTCGGTATTTGACTCTGCAAAGGGGTAGATGATCAAATGGGCCACTATTGGACCGTGGGGGAGAAACCCGTGATGCTTAAGGATAGAACCCAGGTGGATGAGCAGTTCATGACATGCAATATTCCACTTTGGCCTTCTTAGACTAGACGGGCGGTCGGCTGGTCACGTCAAGCCCTAGCACCTATATGATTGCCCAACCCTATTGCCCTTATGGCAAGCCCCAACCCCATTTTATCATATGGTTGCTAGAAGGCGGTGGCTGCGGTCTACATGTCCTGGAATGACGTTAAACTCTATCTGATGGTGAGGTCCAGTTCTGGAGGTTTGGGGAATGTGGAGCACCCTTCATCACCATTGCTCCCTGGTCCACTCTGACCCGGAGTGGTAGTACCTGTTAGCGTCCCATTTATGGGCTAAATAGAAAAATGTATTCATAAAAAAATGTGTATCCATCAAGAATTAATTTATTTCAAAACTTTATCGGCATTAAACAAAACAAAACAAACCAAACCAAATCAATTTGCTATTGAGAACCAGAATGAGAAAAGCTGCAAATTCCAAAAAGCATCGGCGAGTCCCCATCTGTGATGCCCAGAATTATGTTTTTGGGGGTGTTATCTAAATTGCATTTACTAGCGGTAGATATAAATGTCGCCATCTTTTTTAGAATATGTAGGGGAAGATTTCTTTATCAGGGCGGGAAAATTAAATTGCAACGTAAAAGTTTCTGAACCTGGAAATATCTACCCTCGAAATATGCTGTTCCAATACAATCGTTACAGTCACTGCCCTTATTACTGTCTAAAAACCATCTCTTTTTCTATTGTTAATTTTTCTTTCTGTGTCGTTGGGAATTCCTCTGGCGTAGTAGATAACGTACTTGACTGCCAAATCGTAGTCACCGAGTTCGAACCCCAGTGGCGCTATCACGTTCACTTTCGGACTAATACCCTTGGAAACGCTATGCACCCTATCATCCTCAACCTATGGGTTGAATTATTCGATAATAAAGAAATCTCTTTTTCTTTGAAATAAAACCATTGATTTTTCATAATTTCATCTTTAGAGTTTTCCAAATTAATCACAACATTCACTGCTAAAATTCAAACTAAAATAAATGAGATTTCTTTTTTTTCTTTTCTAAGTTTTAAAACTAATAATGGTTTTCATTTATATCTTCTTTTTTTAAAAATATAATTCGTTGAGATTTTAGAATCCTTGAAATTGGATCCTATATTCATCACTGAAGGTCATGTAAAAATCTAAATGAATCGGAGTGTCAGTACATTTTATGAATTAAAAAAAAGAACTTTTGTAAAGACATTGAAAATCAGCATGAAATAGATTTTCAGTGTTCAGGAATTGATGCAAAAATTACTGTTAGAGTTATTAAGGTTCATTTAAATACGTTGCTCACGAAATTTACTATAGAAATACACAGGTAAGAAATAAGATTGAAACAACCTGAAGACGTGTGTGAATTTACTCGTGATTTATATATATACTAGCAAATATATGCACCCTCCGTAGGGTGCAAGTATTTAAGTTTTAATATAATAAAATATCTTATTATAATGGAGATTGTGTGTTTTTTTGTCTGTAACCGAATCTATATTACTACTCAAGTCATAATTCCCTTAGTTATTTACGTCACATTCTCCATTATTTTATCTTTATTTAAACCTCAATTATTAATAAAATTGTTTTACATTATTGATACTGTTAACCATATCTACATAGTATTTACCGCGTACCCCACTTGTACGGGTCAGGCACAAAGTCCCTATTAACGTGGGACCACCCACGAGCCGAAGCTCATGGAGTGGCAGGTGAAAAATTGCGTCGATCCCATCGGCATTCCCCCTCAAGGGGGGCGCCTCAGGCACTGGGCAATAAACCCAGCCCTGCCCCTTTAAATCGAGGGGGCAGGTGTTGCCTGGGGGGATGGCCCCCTGGGATCGACGCCATTAATTATGTCAATTGTCCAGAGGCCGAAGCCACTGTAGACCATATCTACATACAAACAACATGCAATTATATTTATATATACAACAAAATAGCGCTTTACAGTGTGAACGGGAAGGCTAATTTGCATATTGATATTAAAAATGTGATTTTAATAAATATGTGCTTAGTATTATTGATTTTTAATTGTTTGGTTCTATTTTAATGAATATAAGCAAAAATCTCTTCAATGGATCTTAAATGAAATCCATTAACAAAAAAATAACTGTCATTTTATTCTTAAGTTCCTCGTTTAACTAAATAGTTAAATTAGAATAAATAACAATGAAAGACGAGAGTGATGGAAGAGTAAGTTTCAGTTGTTCTATTTTTTCGACTATACTCTCTCTGTTTCAAATATTTTCATCTGCATTCTTATTTAGTTTCATTAGCCTTTCTAATTTAATACGATATTTTATTACATTAAAACTTAAATACTTGCACCCGGAGGGTGCATATATTTGCTAGTCATATTAAATTAGAAAGGCTAATGAAACTGAATAAGAATGTACATTAAAAGTTTTGGAACAGAGGGGGTATGATTGAAAAATAGAACAACTTTGAAACTAACTCTTCCATCATTTTCCATTACTCCCGTCATTGGTAATTTTGCCTAATTTAACTGTTTAGTTAAAATAGGAAGTAAATAATAATATTAGTTATTTCTTCTTGTTAAGGGATTTCCTTTAAGATTTATTGAAGAGATTTTTGCTCATATTCATTACGATAAAACCAAACAATTAGAAATCAATAATACTAAGCATTTATTTATTAAAATCAAATTTTTAAGATCAATATGTAAATTAGCATTCCCATTCATACTGTAAACTGCTATTTTGTTGTATATATAAATACAATTGCATGTTATTAGTATGTTGATATGGTCAACAGTGGCTTCGGCCTCTGGACCATTGATATAATTAACAGCGTCGATCCCAGGGGGCCATCCCCCCAGGCAACACCTGCCCCCTTGATTTAAAGGGGCAGGGCTGGGTTTATTGCCCAGTGCCTGAGGCGCCCCCCTTGAGGGGGAATGCCGACGGGATCGACGCAATTTTTCACCTGCCACTCCATGAGCTTCGGTTTGTGTGTGGTCCCACGTAAATAGGGCTTTGTGCCTGACCCGTACAAGTGGGGTACGTGGAAAATATCATGTAGATATGGTCAACAGTATAAGTAATGTAAAACAATTTTATTAATAATTGAGGTATAAATAAAAATAAAATCATTGAGAATGTGATGTAAATAACTAAGGGAATTGTGACTTGTATAGTAACATAGTTTCGGTTACAGACAGAGAACCCCACTATCTCCATTATAATAAGAAGATATAGTTGATATAGCTAGATTACAGTATAGGATCATATATGGCAACTCCATGTGAAAATCAAGAAAAAAGTAAAATTGTCACCCACCCACTTCAATTTTTCTGAAATTTTGTACAGGTATGGACTGTGTTAAAGTTAGACATTCCCAAAATTGAGCTTCCAATTCCAAAAATTCGCCGAGTAATGTCGATTTTTTGCTCTCCAAATTTGGTGGGGTTCGCGAAAAATGGCGAATTTTTGTAATATATTTTTGTCTGTAAAATGAGTTCTAGAGTTTCCATACTCCTAAAAATTGGTTAATTTTCAGACGTTTTCGATAGCATTTATGGATTCCTCGAGCAAAAATGCTTTTATAAACCAATTTTTAGGAGTAGGGACGCAGTAGAACTCATTTTATAGATAAAAATAGATTACAAAAAGTCGCCATTTTTCGGTGATCCACCCCCCCCAAAAAAAATATTGAGAGCTAAAAATCGACATAACTCCGCCAATTCTTGGAATCGGAAGCTCAAATTTTGGGGAATGTCTAACTTTAATACTGTCTATACATGTACAAAATTTCAGAAAAATTGAAGGGGGTAGGTGACATGGCCTGGATGATTTGACATGGTTTTTTACCTCAGTACTTTTGGATTATTCGACTATTTTCCTCATCTTTATTGTTATCTGTACAACGTTTCACTCGTGTGCCCTTCGGTCTTCTTCAATAGTCCGAATAATACAAATTATCAAACCTCATCTAAAAAAATTAGAGAAATACTACTACTACTGTTCTTCTAAAAGTAGAGTGGTGTAACGTATATCATCGTAGAGAATAGACACGGCGAGACGAGTTCAAGTTGACCTTTGACTTGGCTGTTTGCATTTACATAGTGCTAATACTCTTAGGAAAGTAATGAATTCAAATATCCTCCTCCAGATATGGATAAATAGTGGTATGCAGAGTATGGCCTTTTCTTTTACCTTGTATGGCCCTAAAAGAGAAGGAAACTCTAGACCAAACCTGTTAAACTCCGCTTAAAAAATAACTGTGTCGAATTCTGCTAGCAAAGAGACGTTGTGTGAATAAATACTTAGATTGTTTGTGAGATGGGGGGGGGTAAGTGGTTGTATAATTGAATGTTTCGTAGGGTGCTGCTTCTAGGGGTTATTCAGAACATCACGCAGTATCCTTGTGTAGTCCCCAGACATATTTTCTCAGTGGTACAATAGCTAACGTCCTGGAGTGTGACATCTAGGAAACGAGTTCGAACACCAGTCGTGCTAAAAAATTCATTTTCGGGCTGAACTTTTGGGAAACGTATGAACTCCCCGTACTTCCCGCTATGGATTAAATAGTACTGTTCTTCTACAATGAACGCTTTAGCATTAAACTAGCAGCGGCTACCCGGCGTTGCCTGGGTAGAAGGAGATATTTTAAAGTTAGTCCTGCAGATCCATTATTACTTAATCGTGATTTGAATCCTCGTGGGATGCCCCATTTAAATCCCCATGCAAAAAAAAAAAGACCTTGCATTGATCCAGTTACGCTGAAAAGAAATGTTAATGTCTACTATCTAAAATATTAAATGAAAAAAAAAATTCCATGCTGTTATCATTTAAATTTTATTTTCTAATTTTCTTCCCGAATATAAATCAAATCTCTATAATCTTTGCCAAAAACCAAGCCCTGGTGATATTTAATGTGTATATATATTTACTTTGTTGTCAATTGTCTTATTTTCGAAGTTCCCCCGGACATATAGATTCACACAACTGCCCTTTATATATTTATAGATAGATAGATAGATAACCCAAGATGGTTGATATGCCATTAAACAAAGAAAACAAACCAAAATTCGGATGGTTTCATTTTGAAGCCTTTGTCATTCGAGAAACCTGACGTATATGGGAGCGAAACTGACGTTTCATTTAGGATCACACCCGTATCACATCAATCCCCACCCCACCCCATGATATAGCTTTTCAAAGCCAGAGACTCTCGGTGGAGATTGTTCGGGATAACTGTTGTTTCCAGGGTCGGAAAGAAAATAATGTTAGTTAAAAAAAAGAACCTTTCAATAACGCGCACATCGCTGTGTGACGTCATTCTTTATTCTGTAGATTTATTCGAATTTCTAAACCCCGCCAATTCCTTACAGGAAAACCTCGTCAACGACTCCATAGAAATTGTTGTTTTGCAATGACTTCATTACTATCTGCGAAATGTTCTCTTTATGAATTTCTTCGCATCCGTTCTCAAAAAAAAAAAAAATTCTTTTTTCGAAGTGGTTAAGTCGCTTTCAAAAATCGTTCCATGGAAAAAACAAACAACAAAAAACAAAAAAGAAAGAAAGAAAGAAAGAAAGAAAGAAAGAAGCAAATAAACAAACCACAAATAAAACTACGTATAGACTAACTACAACAAAATGAGATGAAGTGAAAGATCATGCGAATGAAAAATAAACAAAAAGCCACACGCATGTACCAAATTAAACGAGATTCTCGTTTGAGTGCCACAGTATTGCGTGATCTCAAACGAGAAAAAAAAAACTAATAAAAAATAAAAAAAAGCTGATCTGGATGAGAAAAGCTATTTTTGTTCATTCATCCACATTTTTGGAACAAGAACAGCGAAACTTTCCGCCTTTTTTTTTAAATTTAAATTTTTTTATACTGCAAGAGGCCAGGGGTGTATGCATGATTTGCGCATGCGTGTATAATATGCATCATTATACAACCTGAGCTTATTTGACATTTTTTTTTAGAAAGAAGATCCCCCCATCAAAAAATCCTCACTCTTATTTGAATGGCTTTTCAGAACACAGCAATAATAAAATGCCGTTGTCTTATTTGCCATAGAGCATATGAATGAAGGCATTTTAGAAATAAATTTCCTAATTATTTAAATCAAATTAAAAAATTAAATAAGTAAAATAGATCACTAATTAGGACTGAGCCTATTCTAGTATTGACCACCCCAAGCGGATTTAAGAGGTTTGAATTCAGAGTTTTCCTTCTCCTAGACTGGTTGCCTAACCAAGGTTAAAGAGCCCAGTTTGTCCTACTATTTACCCATAGCTGGAAGGAGAGTAGTTGGATTAATACCTTTCCCAATGGTATTAGCATTATGTGAACTGTAGGTTAGTCCAGGATTTGAACTCGGGTCGACGATTCATTTCCTACGACTCTAACCATTACAACGCACATATCCAATGAGTACTACTTTTTTAAAAAAAAAGTTGATTAAATTAGAAGAATATCAATTCTTCCATATAGCAATGAACATAGAATAAAATGTTAGTTTTGATCTAATTTTGCTAGAAACAAAACAAAAGGACTTGGAAAAATAAAAATACATTTTTATTAACTATGATAAAGGTTAACGAAAAAATGCGACGGGCACGCATCTAAAAGTATATCAGACTTCGATAAAGTGATTTTTCTAGTTTTCGTTTGTTTGGCGTATGCGGGAAGCGTCCACCTCCTCTCTCGATCCGTGACGGGTGCCCGATGCCCGGTGCCCGGTGACTTGCGCTGTGACGCGCACTGACCGGAGCCTCAGCGAACTACACCTAAGCCTAAGACTTAAGCCTAAGCTGCCTGCCTGCCTGCCTGCCTGCCGCGCACTACCTCATCCCAACCCCAACCCCAACCCTAATCCAAACGGCATGCCTGCTGGGCACTGCTGTCGGGCACTGTCTGTAGGGTACTGCCTGCCGCGCACTGCCTAGTCCTAAGCCTAACCCTGACGCCGTGCCTGTCGTGCACTGCCGAGTCTTAAACCTAACCCCAACCCTAACCCTGCCTGGCACTGCCTGTCGCGCACTACCGAGTCCTAACTCTAACGCTAACCCTAACCCTAGCCCTGCCGGGCACTGCCTGTCGCGCACTACCGAGTCCTAACCCTAACCCTAACCCACGGGATTAGAAAGAGTTAGTTTTAGTAAGATTGGCTAAAACCACGGAGCGAGTAAGTCGCGTTAAGCGCGCTGCCGACTCAATCTACGCAGTGTTATATACTGGCATCAATTCTATACGTTATATAGCGGACTTCTTCTTCACGGTGCTAAATCACGTATCTGTATACGTAGCAGGTACGGTCACAGTACCAAAAGCGATATATGTAGTAGTCAGCTACTACCGACTACTGGACTTCAATAAACAACAGATACGTATGTAAAAAGAGAGGAGCCTTCTTTATTTTCTTCGGTGTGTGGGTGGTGAAGGCGCAGAGCTTACAATGAGTGCCCGAGGGGTGTTTGCTGACGGGAGACGTGAAGTGTCCTTTCGACTGCCGGCTGGCGTCTCTGTGTGTCGGCTCGAATCTTCTCGCTTTTATATTGATAGATACGCCTCCGCATCTTTATCTTTTGATCTGATAACGGACCTTTGTTATATATTTCTTTATCTTCTCCCTACTTCCTTGACCGGAAACCCTCTCTTCCGTTTTTTAACTTCTTTGTTCGCTTTTACCGGGGAAAAAAGTCCTTTGTCATTTTTTCGTCTTTTCTTTGTTTAATTTAACCGGAAATTCCTATTTCCGTTTGTACAATATACAACAGCAGTTGTCTGCTGGGGATTTCGGAATAAAATATGATCTAAAGCAAATCGATGTCTTGGGTTATTATCTAAAAACTACCAATGGCCCAGGGCTTATGATAGATGAGAAATCCCCAATAGGAGACCAGACACGCAATCCCCAAGACGAAGTCCAGATGCCAGAAGAAGAACATAATATACCAAAGATGATCAGAAAATGAATAAAGACGATAATAATAATAATAATAATAAAGAGAGTATACAACACAACCAACCAACCCGAATAATTCACATCTTTTTAACCGTGAGCGTATTTTTCTGACGACACGATTTCAAAACCAAATTTTGGTCTCGTATTTTTTTAATTCAATGATTTAAGCAATCGTTCGTGACAGGTGTTAATCATCTTGATCAAGCGGATGAAGTGATGTTCACTCTGATCGGGAAATATGGAGGTTCATGCTGCTATAATCACAAACGATATGTCTCCGGTTTACTTAATTAAGTCCAATTAAAATTTTATACCATCTTAAAGAGAAAAGATATTGACTATCATAAAAAGATAAAAATGCTTTTAACATTTTTTTTATCTTGGGACTCTAATGAAAATAAAATAAATATTACTCTTTTCAACGCATCGTTTTACTTGTATTTTTGTCGATCTGTTTTTGTTGTTGTTGTTGTAATGTTGCAATATTGATTTTAATTTTTTAGAGATATTTTGCAAGCTGACAGATTCAGTTTATTTTTACACTGTTAGTAACAGACTGAGGCTTTGTTATTAAAACTATTACAAAATAAAAAACCACCTCCGGGCGATGTAAAAATAGATTTTTGAAACATATTGCCTAAGTGGTAGGAGTAAAAAATTCAATGTCAGCGAGTTTGTACCCTAAGTAAGTAAAATCATCAAATTCATTAAAGGATTAAAAAAATAAAACAATTTGAAATGTAAACTTTAAATATGTATTAAAATAAAACAAACTATATATAGATATATAATACCAGTCATGTATTTATTAAAACTTGTTTTAAAAAACAATGAGGACTGTCTAATGTTGCATGTTCAAATTTTGAGTGTATTTATTCTATGTTATGACGATTTCGGGTAATGTGACGTAAGCAGTGACGTAAATTTTGTTACAGACAAAAACCGGAAGCGAATCTCCATTATTAATAGATATAAAAGCGCTGAATTAACAATTATGACTAAATTGGTGAAGAATTTGAAATATTATTTAAATTCTTCGTATTGTCTTTTTCCTTGGATGATATTTTTGGTTGGTTTGTTGTTGGTTAGGTTTTATGGCATGTCAACTCTTGTTGGGTCATTTTATGCCGAAGATTTATTTTATTCATTCTTGATGGGTGCTCAATTGTTGTTCTTTTTTACTTATTTTTTGTCCGGTTAGGAGAGGTCCGTGGTTATTCCTCAGTGTTAAGCAGAGTCCTTGGTTGTTCCTTGGTGTTAAGCAGAATCATTGGTTCTTGATACTTTCGTCCGTGTTAAGCACGAGCAACTGAACGCCTTTTATGATCGGCTATTAAATAGTTAACCAACCACGTATTTGAGCGTGTTCGTTGGTTGATAGAATCCATGCAGCCACGAAGAGTCTATAAACTCAAATTGAGACCTACAGCACACCTTATATATCAAACATTTCAACACCGATGTCCCGAGGACACTAGAATATTTGTTGGGAACGTCGCGCTCCAACGCCAGAAACATCACATGTATTTTAAAATATAAATAAAAATACGTATTACAGACAATTAAAAGATGAGTAGTTTTTCGCATTTTTTTACATGATTTTGGGGTATTGTTTTTAGAAATTTGTACAGATATCTAAGAATTGTTCTATCATCATCTAGTTTTTTTTTTTTCATTCTTTCCCACTCTTTATTTCTTTCCCCTCTCTCCCCCTCTTCTCTCTCTCTCACACACACACACTCTCTCTCATTTCTTTCACTCGTATATTATTCTTTTTTCTGGAATAGTCCTACACTATATTCACACACTCGAACTTCTACTCTCTCTCTCTCTCTCTCTCTCTCTCTCTCTCTCTCATTTCTGTATTATCCTCTTCTGGAATAGTCCCACACTATATTCATGCGCTAATCCATATATCCTGTGACTCATTCTACCCTCTCTCTTTTTTTCTTTCTTTCTTCCCCCCCTCTCTCTCTCTTTCTTTCTCTTTCTCCCTTTCTTTGTTTCTCACACTCTCTCTTTCTCTTTCCCCAATCTCTTTCTTTCTTTCTATCTTTCTTTCTTTCTTTCTCTTTTATTTATTTCCTTAACTTTTAGGACGAAGAATATGACTAGATGTTTCTTCTCCTTCGCCGTGATGAGGAAACACAGAGACCTATTTTGTGTGCACACATTTCTTCGTTCTTTACTCTGGACCTCTTTTACATTACCGCTTGCGATTACCGGGAATTAGCCTCTTGACATATGGAAAACATTTTTTTTATTAAGCCCCTCTCTGAGAAAAATAGGGTGCATATCTTATTCAACTTTGGTCTTTGCTGGTCCCCGCCGTTTTTCCCTGAAAAAGTATGGACACTAGATCGATGTACAAACAATCATACAGATATACAGGTATTTCTTATATATATATATATATATATATATATATATATATATATATATATATAATATATATAATATATATAATATATATATATATATATATATATATATATATAGAGAGTTTTATAATTTGCTTGAAGCATTGTGTATATATTGGTTTGGAGGTTGATTTTGAAGGCTATCCCAATGCAGGTGTAAAGAAAAAAATAATAATAAGGTAACAATGGCGTTGTCTGTTAACCTGTATTTTATTCTTGAATTTTCGAGATAAAATCTCTTTTTCCGATGATCACTGGAACTGAAGTCGTCTTGTTATAGCATTTCTAGTTGAAAAAAAAAACCAAACAAACAAAAAACAAACAAACTAGAAATACCATAACAAGACGACTTCAGTTCCAGTGATCATCTGAAAAAGAGATTTTATCTCGAAAATTCAAGAATAAAATACAGGTTAACACACAACACCATTGTTACCTTATTCTTTACACCTGCATTGTGAGACCCTTCAAAATCAACCTCCAAACATATATATATATATATATATATATATATATATATATATATATATATATATATATATGGGGTGGCTACTCACAGTTTTTCGCCTATGCGATTGACTTCATATCCACGCTATCGAAACTTAGACACACAGATATATATATATATATATATATATATATATATATATATATATATATATGCATATGCATACGCATATATATCTATATATTTGCACACAGACACATACATGAACGCTCACCCCCATATATATATATATATATATATATATATATATATATATATATATATATATATATATATATATATATATATAATTATATATATATATAACTTTCAACGAAAGAAAAACTTAACAAACCGTCATCCCGTAATAATTTATTTCAACCAGAAACTCAAAAAAAAAATTTCAAATTTTAAAAATAAAAAAATACTTAGGAGCCCATATATATATATATATATATATATATATATATATATATATATATATATATATATATATATATATATAAGTTTTGTTAGTATATTTTGTCTTTTTACACCTTTTTTCTCTTTCTTTGAAGATCAATTGTATTTATCTTTTTTTCTTCTTTTAGACCCATTTTTCCTGAGCCTTTTATGAAAACTTGAAAGGCAAAATGTTGGCTCAGCATGTTCTATTTACCGTTCTTTTTCCTCTTTTTGATTTTGTTAATTTTTTTTCTTTTTTGATGTTTGTTTTTCCCCTGTTTTTTAAAAGCTAACTCTTTTTCTATTTAACTCATTTTTTCTTCATCATCTTCAATTTCTGTTTCTTCGTTGTCCTTCACCATTTTTATTTGTATGATTTTATCTATCACACTTTCTTCTTCTTCTTCTTCTTCTTCTTCTTCTTCTTCTTCTTCTTCTTCTTCTTCTTCTTCTTCTTCTTCTTCTTCTTCTTTTGAGTTTTCACACCAGTGTTAAATGATGGTATTTCACTGGAGTCTGAGTGACAGCAAGTCTCCTCAGGTCTCCAGGATTCTTCTGAGTATTCTGGCAGATTGCAGCAGTGCAGTGTTCTGAATGGTTTCAATCCTTCCTTTGATATCCAAACTTTCCAGACCCTTTTCCAATCCTTTTGGGACCGTTCCAAGTGCATCAACTACAATTGGTATCACTTTCACTTTCATATTCCATAACTTTTTCAGTTCTCTGGCAAGGTCCAGATATTTGTCCATTTTTTTCATTTTCCTTTAGCTTCACCCTATGATCTGCGGGCACTGCAAAATCCACCAGTTGACAAGTTCTTTCTCTTTTGTTAATCAACACTAGGTCTGGTCTTCTTGCTGGGATAAGGTGATCCGTTTTTATTTCAAAGTCCCAGAGAATTTTATGTGTTTCGTTCTCAAGAACAGATTCTGGTTTATGCATATACCATTTTGTTGTATGGTCAAAATTTAATTTTTTGCATAATTCCCAGTGGATCACCTTCCCAACCCAGTCGTGTCTAGTTTTGTATTCTCGTTGTGCTAGTTTATTATTATTATTATTATTATTATTATTATTATTATTATTATTATTATTTTCCTTCTTATTCCTCTTCTTATTCTTCTTCACTTTCTGTTTCTTCGTTGTTTCCTTCTCCTTTTTTATTTGTACCATTTTTCTTTTATCTTTCATTGTTTCTTCTTCTTCTTCTTCTTCTTCTTCTTCTTCTTCTTCTTCTTCTTCTTCTTCTTCTTCTCTCGTGAAAACCATTAATCTTGTATTATATTCTTATTGTCCTATTTTATTTCTGCCTTTTTCGGGAAAGCAATACTTTTTTTCATGCTAGCTTCCCTTTAATGCCAGAAAACATACAATAATGGCGGCCAGAAACGTTATGTGCAATAAACGAGAGGCTGATTTTCGTGGGTAGGTGCCTTTTTATAGTAGGATCAACCACTCAAGCATTCGTGAATTACTTCAAACATACGGGTGATTGTTTGGCGTCAGGAGATAAAAGCATTCTTTTTTAAAAATCCTTCAAGGTTGAACCCTCCTCGTTTTTTTCTATGAGCATTAGTTTATCGAGAAAGAATAATTGATTGATTTTAATAGCATGTCAACACGGATTGACAAGCCAAAAGGTTAGAGAATCGCATTCATTTTATATTCTGTTGTGAGGTTTTAAGGGGTCAAATAAGAACAAAACGACTGGTAACAAATGTAGGAAAATGTATTAACAAAAAGTAGACAATTACAGTACAGAGAAGTGGGAATTACGTCCGACAAATAGAGTTATGAGCTGACTCGCATTGGCTTACACTCAAGCCACAATTGTCCCTGTTACTTATTGTTGTACAGGCCTTTCCTACAGTGGAGAATATACACCGGTTCTCACTATAAATAGTGAGACACCGAGTGAAAAGGTTGTACTGTTACCGTTTAGCGGCAAGCTAGCCGTTCTTGTACCTTATTCTAAATACACTTGTCTCATTTTACCCTACCTCGACTTGACTTCTTTTTTTACTGTTGAACTAACATCACAACACTTATAGTAACCCATCGGCGCATTCCATTAGTCTTATAGGGTGTATCACCTATAACATATTCACATCCACATTTTTCTGTATTGTTTAACTTTCCACTTCACTAATACATACAACTGGAACCTCACAGCCAGGTGCAGTTTAGTGTCATACCCAGGATATGTATTTTTCTGTGGGGAGTCTTACCTATCAGCAGAGAATACGGTTAGTGTGTTCTAAGCTTATCCTATACAGCGTTTTGATGGAAAGATGTGGAAGATATGTACGAGTTTGAGTAAAAAAGTAATGCTATTGTTACGTAGCGGCCTTCTTCGCTACTCTAAATTCGTGTATGTTAGTACTGGGATTTTCACTGTACCCAAAGCGATGTATGTGTAGTAGTCAGCTACTACCGACTACTGGACTTCAATAAACAACAGATACGTATGTACAAAGAGAGGGCTCTTCTTTATTTTCTTCGGTGTGTGGGTGGTGAAGGCGCAGAGCTTACAATGAGTGCCCGAGGGCTGGTTGCTGACATGAAGTGTCCTTTCGGTTGCCGGCTGGCGTCTCTGTGTATCGGCTCGAATCTTCTCGCCTTTATATTGATGGATACGCCTCCGCATCTTTATCTTTTGATCTGATAACGGACATTTGTTATATATTTCTTTATCTTCTCCCTGCTTTCTTGACCGGAAACTCTCTCTTCCGCTATCTGTTTCTTTTTAAATATATATTTTTATCTTTCTTTTGTCCCGCTGCCGGAAGCTCCGTTTTCCGGGCGAGGACAATACAACACTATTTTGTTTAGAACAATCTGGTGAGTATGGAAGATATGGTAAAGTTGTCCACCCGATTGAGGCGATTTTCTCCCTTGTCTTGATGCATGTGTGTGGTTGAGTATTGTTACGCAGAAGGAGGACATTGTCGATTAACATTTGGGTCAAAATGAAGCTGGTCCTCTGTGGAGCATATCCCTACTTCTCCACATAGTCACCGTTTCTCTCAATAGATATGTCCCACCTTCAAATGAGAGCCCAGTAAAATTCTGTTGACTGATTTTTGAGCCACTTCTTTACTACAGATTTCACATCCTCGTGACTGGAATAATGTTTGCCTCTCAAACCTTCTTTCATGGGGCCGAAGAGATGACAGTCTGAAGGCTGGTGAGTATGGGGGATGCGGTAAAGTTGTCCACCCGAATGAGGCGATTTTCTCCGTTGTCCTAATGCTTTGTGGTTGAGTATTGACTTGCAGAAGGAGGACATTGTCGATTGGCAAGTTGGGCCTTACTCGTCGGATTCTTACTCTGAGCCTCGTTATGGTTTGAATGTAAGCCTTCTATACATATATAAAGGGCAGTTGGTGTGTATGTATGTCCGGAGGAAACTAAGAAAATAAAACAATTAATGATAAAGTAAATATATATACACATTCACTATCACCAGACCTTGATTTTTGAACAAAAATAATGAAAAGTTTATTTATATTCGTGAAGATGATTAAAAAATAAAATTCAAATGATAACAACATGGAATAAATTTTTTTCAAATGATAACAACATGGAATAAAATTTTTCTTTTACATTTAGTATTTTAAATAGGAGACTTTAATTTTTCTTTTCAGTGTGTCTGGATCAACGCAAGGTCTTATTTATGTAGGGGTTTTAATGGGGCATCCTGTGAGGATCCAACTCGCGATTCAATAATAATGGATCTGCGTGAGTTCGTTTTTACCCCCTCCCACTACCCAGGCGAGGCCGAGTAGCCACTTCTAGTAGTTTTATAAAGAAAACCTTCACTTGAAATAAAGATAATGGCATTACTTTTTGACTCACCCTCGTAGTTGATCTGGGGTGAAGTAATGAACGTGAGTCTTTGGTATTAGGAGAAATTTGTTGTGCTAATATCTCATCGGCTGGTTTAGCTCAGTCGGTAGAGCGTTCAGCAAGGAATCCCAAGGTTCGTAGTTCGATACTGACCATCGCCAACTCAGCGTATGAGTAGCACAGGGATCTTTGCGGTAAAGTGAGGAGCTGATGGTAGGTGTGGCGCTCCACCTCAGACTTCGGAATAATCTCCTTAGTCTAGCGCTAGGGAAAAAAGGATAGATTCCCTCGATGTCTGGCTGATACCGGCTTTAGGCCACCCCGACGAAAAAATATATATCTCATGTTTTAATTAGCGTTAAAAATTCAAATCTCGTCGCAAAAAAGTAGAAAATCCAAAATCTTTGGAAGCGTAAATGAATTTTAATCACCTTTATTGTCATGGAAGGACTTTTCAATTTTTGTGTATTTACCATTCTCACTATTTTCACTCTGTCTTTGTCTGTCTGTCTGTCTGTCTGTCTGTCTCACTCTCTCTCTCTCTCTCTCTCTCTCTATATATATATATATATATATATATATACATTCTTTCTCTCTCTAAAAATCTAAAATTGTCACTCTTTGTATACTTTTTCTTATACTCTTTCTTCTCTGTTTTTCTTTCTTTATACATTTCCTTCACTCCCTCTCTCTCTCTCTCTTCTTATTCTTCTCTCTTCTTATTCTCTCTCTCTCTCTCTCTCTCTCTCTCTATGTCTCTCTCTCTCTCTCTCACACACACACACACACACACATTATCACTCTCGTTTTCTTTCTATGTCTCTCTCTTACCACATAATCTTCTTTCTCTATTTGTCTCTCTCCTCTTTGTCTAAAAATCTAAAAATGTATACATCTCTCTCTCTCTCTCTCTCTCTCTCTCTCTCTAACAATCTATCTTTGTCATTCTCTTCGTACATCTTTCGAAGTGCTTTTTAAAAGCTAACCGACATTGCTACATAGAATAATTGACAATATTTGCAGTAATTATCTGTATAGAACACGCGCTCATGTATAAAACGCCCCCGTAACTTTATATTGCGAAATTATGGGAAAAGATTTTCGTGCATAATACGCACTGACTTATTAGAATTTGTAGCAGCTAAATTTACCTTACATTTTCATCGGTCAAAATTGAATACCCAACAAGAATAAATAAAATAAAAAGGTTTTCGACATAACCTAAACCAAAGGTTGATACGCCGTAAAACCCAGCCAACGCAATCGTAAATTTTCTATATTCATACAAAAACACAACAAGCTTACTGCGAAAATAAGTTCACATAAGAGAAACAAAATTATAAACAAACACACATTACCGAGGAGCCGTAAATGAACCTAATTAATCCTCTTCATTGGCATCGAAGAACTTTTTAATATATATATATATATATATATATATATATATATATATATATATATTTTAAATGTTTTTTAAAGTTGGGCGTTATTACGAAGCATTAAAAATATATAAATGAATGAACTCGATATTATGGAGTATTGGATTCACTTATTTTTTAAATTATTTTTTGTCATAAATTTTCAGGTTCGTTAGATACCCTTTATCAAATGAATGCTATTACTGTTTAACGGCTTCTTTGTCTCTGTTGTTATCGACAGTGGCAGCGTCTGTGAAATATTTGTAATAACGGAGAATTCTGATGTCTGCGTTCAATCCCTTCACGTGCGTTTGTAATTTTAGAATCCATTTAGTTTCTGATTGTTTTCTAGATTGCGTTGTTGGAAATGCGTGTTCTAATAAAATGCATTTGAGGTGTGTAATGTTGTGTGATAAGGTGTTAAAATGAAGTGCTATTGTACTATGCGGGGATTTGAGATTTATAGTTGATTTCTGGTTATTTAGTCTTAGTCTAAAGGGTGTTGATGTTTCTTCCACATATCCGCTATTTCTGCATTGTGTGCAGTATATATATATATATATATATATATATATATATATATATATATATATATATTCTAGAAAACTTATTTGATGGCAATGAAGGGGGTTATATATATATATCACCCTTTCACTTTTCTCTCCGTTTATGTAAATATCGTGCGATTCAAAAATCGATTCAACGCTAAAAGGTATCAGAGGATTTTTACTCTGGGGCATTTCTCAGAACTATTTGAAAATAAACGGAAATGGTATCCCAACTAATGGATATTGTAAGTTTACTTTTATGATAAATAAAAGTAAATGGGCGATCGAAGATATTAGCTTAATGCAAAAGTTCGTAGACCTACCTCTTGCCAAAATAATATTTGAATATAGTGAACTTATCTTTAGAGGAAGAATAGTTAATTATTATCTTACTTTTTCTGAGTTTTTTTTTTTACATCTGTAGAAACTGGTGTTATTTAGTGAAGTTTCGGTGACAACAAGTGTCCCCACTGTTACATAATATATAAGCAGCTTATGATTTATGTACATACCTGTAGTTAGAATATTTGAATAAAGTTCATTAGATTTAAAATTGGAGATGGGAAATTTCCATAGCCGTTGGGTTATGATTGGCATGATGATGACCCCAACTGACCTACCGGTAGACGCGAGATAGTTTTAGCTTCAGATGCGACAGAGATTTCTGAGCGAGTGGACTCTCAAGTCGCTCGCTCTGCTGTCGGTCTCTCCTCGGCGGTATCATGGGTCGGTTGTGAAATAAAAGCTTTATCAGAAAACAGCCAAGTCTTGTTAGTTGATTATTAGGAACAAGAAATGGCCAGTCCAACGGGAAGGAAAAACCAACTCTTAACAGAAATCTCTAAAGAGAAGTTAGTTTGTATTGCAAAGAATAAAATGTTATTAATATTCTTAAACTTGTTGATGATTGAATGAAGCGTGTTTTCATTGTTATTGTTTGGAAAAAAAAGGAAACCGGTGAAAACCAAAAAGAGTTATCCACTCAAAATGAGCGAATTGGTCAAGTATGTTTTATTGTTTATGGAATATTGTGTTATATAATAAATTTAAATTAATTAATGAATTGTCAAATAAAGTGATGTGGTGATATTATTTAATGAACGTTTGGAAGAAACGGCATAATGATCTGAATTTTTAGATTATTTAAGGTAGAAGTTAATAAAATAAAAGTAGGGGAAAAAATTATGAAAAAAAGAGTTTGTGTATTAAATTAGTACGAAAATTTTTAAATTAAAATATCAAATTAAATTTTTTACAAACTGTATCAATCCACCAAAACTTTCAAATTTTTAACGGTCTCTGCGCTCCAAATGATTAAAAAAATATTCTTTTTTCGAACATTTTAAAATTCTGTTTTGTCGCCAACGGATTTGTGTCTCTACTCAAAAAACCAAAAAAAAAAAAAAAAAATCACTCTGATGAAGGTCGTAAAAAATCTCTCTGTGTACGGAATATTTTTACATTTTTCCTATTATCATTATTATCATCATTTCAACTTCATCTGATTATTTTAATAATAAGAATAGCGTAATCCGTATACATTTTGATAAACGGACCGAAACACACGTGTAAGTGATATCGATTAAAAGTGATATCGATTAAAAGTGATATCGATTAAAAGTGATATCGATTAAATTCATTTTTATCTATCTACATTTCTTTTCTTTACTCATTTTTTCCTCATATTGTCGGATTCAATTCCCTTTCCATTCTTACACACACACACACACAACACACACACACACACATATATATATATATATATATATATATATATATATTATATAGTAAAAGGAGGTCGCGAAAGATAGTTAAAATACTATGAATATACTAGAATAAATATATAGGAGCGGATTAAGATAGATAAATAAAACATATTAGAATAGATTGGGGGCTTACCTTCATAGGAAATGGTTTCGACGACACGAGTTCAAATCCTATAGGAAGCTGGTTGTATTTCACATAGCGCTCATACACTTTCAAAGATATTCATCAATTTATTCTTCCTCTATCTATGGGTTCTTTAACA
Source organism: Doryteuthis pealeii (assembly GCA_023376005.1). Classification (NCBI taxonomy): domain Eukaryota; kingdom Metazoa; phylum Mollusca; class Cephalopoda; order Myopsida; family Loliginidae; genus Doryteuthis; species Doryteuthis pealeii. The sequence continues at coordinate 18,776,307 of CM042157.1, forward strand.
CGTGAAAGAAAACACGTGAAAACGAAAAGAAATGCAAAAAGGAAGAAGGAAGTGCGAAGAAAAGAATGGAAAGAAAACACGTGAAAAGGAAAAGAAATGCAAAAAGAAAGAAGGAAGACAATAGTCCGAAAAATACAAATAATAGTAATTATCATTATCATTATTAGTTCAATGATGCAGCTATATAGAAGTTCTGACACGGTCATAACTTTCCCGTTTTACGGGAAAGGAAGGTTGCGAAAGATGGTTAGCATGCTACTAGTATGCTACTAAAAATATATATATGAGAACAATATACCCCTGTGGATTGAATAAACGGTTGGGTTCAAAGTTACGTGATAGCTCCCGATTACGACAAGAAGGTTCCCGAGTTTGAAAAGAACGTTACAGGGTTCTTTACCCTTACTTAAACAACCAGTTTAAGAGAAGGAAATCTTTGAATTTAAACATATCAGACGTTGCTTATGAACTTGACCATTTTCCACATCCTACGCATGCGGAGGGGTTTGGTAAATATATACCAAGATATGAGCAGATTAATATATATATATATTTACCAACCCATCAGCACATGCAGGACGCGACACAAGGTTAATTTTTAAGCGGAGTTTAAGAGGTTTGAATTCAGAGTTTTCCTTCTCCTATACTGGTTACCTATCAAAGGTTAAAAAGCCTAGCCTGTGCTACTATTTACCCATAGCTGGAGGGAGAATATATGGATTCATACCTTTCCCAAGGGTATTAGTGCTATGTGAAATGCAAACAGCCACGTTGAGGATTTGAACTCGGGGCGACGAGTTCATTTCCTACTACTCTAACCAATACACCACGCACCTTAAGATTAATATAGGTAGATTTATAGATAGATATTTATACACGTGTCTATACGTATAATGGATATTTCTTTTGCAAATTCTTTGGCTTTGTGTAATCCATAAATAGACAGGTTGTTATAGTTTTTACATTTTATATTCTTGAAGTTCGTGAAAGGTGATGAGAAAAATATGTGTAAAAGGAAGTTCGTGCCGGGTCGCGATTCGTAAAATAGCAGACGTTGAATAAAGAAAAAAAGAAATAGGAAAAACGTTGATTTGAATGCAATCGTATCCGACTTTGACCTCGAAAAAAAAAAAACAACTCATGAATGTATAACGTGTAAAAAGAAAGAAGAAAAAAAAGTAAAAACGGAAGAGATATTTATAAAATAAGAAAGACGGAAGTTAAAGAAAAATACGACAGGAAAAAAAAAGAAGAAATTGAATATTGAATTTAAAAGAAAGAATAGGAAGTAAATGCGAAGAAGTACAAAAAGAAAGAAGGAAGTGCGAAGAAAAGAATGGAAAGAAAACACGTGAAAAGAAAAGAAATACAAAAAGAAAGAAGGAAATGCGAAGAAAAGAATGGAATGAAAACACGTGAAAAGGAATAGAAATGCAAAAAGAAAGAAGGAAGTGCGAAGAAAAGAATGGAAAGAAAACATGTGAAAACGAAAAGAAATGGAAAGAAGGAAGTGCGAAGAAAAGAATGGAAGAAAACATGTGAAAACGAAAAGAAATGCAGAAAGAAGAAGAAAAGAAAAGAAAGAAACACGTGAAAACGAAAAGAAATGCAAAAGAAAGAAGGAAGAAGATGGAAGAAAACATGTGAAAACGAAAAAGAAAAGAAAGAAAGAAGAAGAAAGTGCGAAGAAAAGAATGGAAAGAAAACACGTGAAAACGAAAAGAAATGCAAAAAGAAGAAGGAAGTGCAAAGAAGAGAATGGAAGAAAACATGTGAAAACGAAAAAATGCAGAAAGAAAGAAGAAAGGCGAAGAAAGAATGGAAAGAAAACACGTGAAAACGAAAAGAAAAAAAAAAGAATGAAAAGAATGGAAGAAAACATGTGAAAACGAAAGAAAATGCAGAAAGAAAGAAGAAAGTGCGAAGAAAAGAATGGAAAAAAAAAACGAAATGCAAAAGAAAGAAGGAAGTGCAAAGAAAGAATGGAAGAAAACATGTGAAAAAAAAAAGAAATGCAGAAGAGAAGAAATGGAAAGAAAACACGTGAAAACGAAAAGAAAAAAAAAGAAGGAAGTGCAAAGAAGAGAATGGAAGAAAACATGTGAAAACGAAAAGAAATGCAGAAAGAAAGAAGAAAGTGCGAAGAAAAGAATGGAAAGAAAACACGTGAAAACGAAAAGAAATGCAAAAAGAAAGAAGGAAGTGCGAAGAAAAGGAAGAATGAAAGAAGTATATGAATAGAGAACAAATGGAAATAAATTCGAACTCGAAGAAAAAGGACAGATATTCGAAAAAGAGTGGAAAAAATGTGAAAAAGAGGCTAAGGAAAAAGGTAAGAAAGAAAAAAGAAAGAAAACAAAATATACAAAGAATAGGAAACATAGGAGGAAGAATTAAATGAAATGAAAAAGAAAAATGAAAGAAAAGGAAGAAATATGTGAAGAAGATGAAAACAGTAAGAAATGCGAAGGAAAAAGGAAAAAGAAAAGAAATTTTTAGCTGAATGAGAACAATATACCCCCCCCCCGTGGATTGAATAAACGATTAAAAGGTTCCTGGTTCGATACCACCGATCGCCAACAGCGTATGAGTAACACAGGGATCTGTGTGGTAAAGTTAGGAACTAATGTTAAGGAGGCGTTCTACCTAAGATGCTAAAAAACAATCTCTTTGGTCTTACGCTAGTGAAAAGGGGATAGGTTCCCTCAATGCCTGGCTGATACCGACTTTAGGCCACCTCGACGACATTACTTTTTTACTTAAAGGAAATATATTGATGATTGATATTTCAAGATGCACCATGGTTTACAGCCCGTCCCACCTGCATACAGGATGAAGATTATTTCTCTGAATGTTTGAGATGAGGCTTGATGATTCGTATTATTTGTATTATTCGGACTATTGACACATAGCCTAGTGGATAAAGGAGTTAGGTTAAGACAGTTCTAAGTGACAGTTATCTCTAGAATGCAGATTCAATCCTGGTCAGCTAAACACCAGTACCCCAGCTATGGTTAGCGGAATGAGAACAGGATAATCCCGTGGACTGAATTAAGGGGTTCAAAGTTCTGTGATGGCCCCCGATTACGACCACAAGGTTCCCGAGTTCGAAAAGAAGGTTTTAGAGTTCAAGAAGGATCCCGAGTCCGACTAAAAATACCTGAAGAAGGCCGGAGAGAATATCAACCGAAACGTTGTACAGATAACAGTGAAGATGAGGACAATAGTTCGATTAATAAAAAAAATAGTAAAAATGTGAATGTTTTTTTTTTTTTTTTTTAGTTCTGAAGGTTAGATTTCTAGTAATTGTTTTTAACAGAATTAAATGAAAAAAATTCCATTCTTCTAAAATCTTTAAAGTTGCTCCTGCTAACTAAAAAGGCAAATTCACGTTTGATACAGTTGACTAACTTGTCAGTTCAAATGAATCCCACTTCTATTCAAAATTCTTAATGTTCCTTTAACAATTAATGTTTGGTTGTTGATGCGTAATACTATTATATATCCCTTATAATCATCGGATATACAATAGAGAGAGTTCATGTCGGGTGATAGAGAGAGAGACAGACAGAGAGAGACAGACAGACAGACAGAGACAGAGACTATGGTTTGGTTTGATATGGTTTGTCTTGTTTTACGGCATATCGACCTTGGTGGGTCATTTAATGCCGACAAAGTTTTGAAATAAATTCATTCTTAATGGATAATCAAATTCTGTTATAAACCCATGTTTTTCTATTCAACCCATACATGAGACCCTAACAGATATTACCACTCCGGTTCAGAGTGACCAAGGAGCAATGGTGATGAAGGGGTGCTCCATATTCCCCAAACCTCCAAAACAGGATCCTCACCATCAGATAGAGTTTAACGTAATTCCCAGAACATGTAGACTCAGCCACGCGCCTCCACAACAAAATCGTTGTAGGGAGACATATGTGGTTTCCCACACCACGTGTCCACATGATAATTCACTATCAAATAACCTTCTATTTGTCCCCGTTCTTGGAACGGATAAGACCTATTTCTTTCAGTCCTCAGTCATGGAGCAAAAAGGACATGTTTTCCATTTTCTGTTCTTAAAAAAGAATTGAAACAATTTTTCACTTCTTTCAACATGTCATTTTATTGCATCTAGCAATGAAGACCATTGAAGGCAAGTAAGATTTTCCGGTAAAATTTGCAAATCATACGCCAATCCCATGATATTTCAAGGTGACCCAAAAAAACAGAACCCAATTTATTTATTTATTTTCCCATTAAACTAACCCTAAACCCCAACCCTAACCCTAACCTTAACCCTAACTCTAAACCCCGCTAATTAAAATTACCAGTTTTATTGCAAAATTCGTGGGTTCTGTTTTTCTGTGTCATATGATTTTGAGTATGATTTGCAAGTTTTACCGATTTTCCTCGCAATTTCATTGTACCTTTTCTTATACTTTGTCCGTTTGTGTACAGTTTAAATGTTGGGGCAAGTTATTTTGTTGTTGCAGAGGAGAGCTAAAATAATGAATGATTTAAACAACCTTTTGTATGACGAAAGACCGAGGAAGATTGACTTATCGACGTACAAGAGGGGATATGATTGAAGTCTACAAATATACACATGGATTTTATTCAAAATATCAATACCAGGGGTCATAAATTAAAACTCTTAAAATGTTTGTAAAGCAAATGCGAGACAAAATTATTTTAGTAACAGAATGGTGAATACATGGAATAAACTACCATCATCAATAGCGAATGCCCCATCTCTAAACTCCTTTAAGGCATGTTAAATAATCTGTGGAAACATTATAAATATTCTGTGGAATTAAGATGAACGTATAGAAGGAACAGCTGACAGTTCTCAGACCTAATATACTAGCTAAAAAGATATTATTATTGTTCACTCCTTTTTGAGTTTTTCAGATCAGCGTTAGCTGATGGTATTTTACTGGAGTCTGAGTAACAACAAGTCTCCTCAGGTCTCCAGGACTCTTCTGAGTATTGCGGCAGATTGCAGCAGTGTAGTATTCTGGATGGTCTCAATTCTTCCTCTGATTTTTATTAGCAACAAAAAAAACACCCTCCGGGTGGTTTAAAAATTAATTTTTAAAAAGATATTGTCTGAGGGGAGGCAGTTAAAAATTCGATGTCTGAGGGTTTTTATCATAAGTAAGCAAATTCATTAAATTTATTAAGGGAATAAAAAAAAATAGCAATTTGAAATGGAAACTTAGTCCTGTTCCCCTCAATATGTTGCGTTCATATATTAATTATTAATTAAATAATTATTTTGATTATTTTGCACATAAATTTTACACAAAATCATAGGTATTTATTTATTTGTAAACATTTAGTTAACTTATTGTGGCGAGATTAAAAAATATTTTTTTAAATGGATTACAAATTTGGCAAATAATTTTTTCCATTTAAAATAATACAATTTTCTAATTAATTTCATAGTTTATATATTTTATTTATTTAAATAATATATAGTTTATTTATTATAATTGAATGGATTCAAACATTGAATTATAAAGAATAGCTTGTATCTATTTTATTAATAATAATTGTTCTTTATTCTATGTATTGGCGACTTTGGTAATTGTGACGTAGGCAGTAACGTAATTTTTGTTATAGACAAAAACCGGAAGCGAATCTCCATTATTATTATTATTATTATTATTATTATTATTATTATTATTATTATTAGCAAATGTATGCACCCTACGGGTGCAAGTTTTTATGTTTTAATATGATAAAATATCATGTTAAATTAGAAAGGCTAATAACACTAAATAAGAATGCAGATAAAAATATTTGGAACAGAGGGGGTATTATCGAAAAATAGAACAGCTTTGAAACTAACTCTTCCATCATTTTCCATTACTCCCGTCTTTCATTGGTAAATTTTCCTAATTTAACTCTTTACTTAGATAGGAAGTAAAGGATAATATTACAGTTATTTCTTCTTAATGAATTTCTTTTAGATTTATCCCAGAGATTTTTGCTCATATTCAATAAGATAAAACCAAACAATTAGAAATCAATAATACTTAGCATATATTTATTAAAATCAATTTTTAAGATCAATATGCAAATTATCCTTCCCATTCACACTGTAAACCAGTATTTTGTTGTATATATAAATACAATTGCGTATTATTAGTATGTAGACCTGGCCAACGCCGGGGGTCCAGTGGCTTCGGCCCTGGATCTTTACTAGTTAATAGGTCGATCCCAGGGGGCCATCCCCCAGGCAACACCTGCCCCCTCGATTTAAAGGGCAGGCTGGGTTTATTGCCCAGTGCCTGAGGCGCCCCCTTGAGGGGGAATGCCGACGGATCGACGCAATTTTTCACCTGCCACTCCACGAGCTTCGGCTGGGTGGTCCACGTTAATAGGGACTTTGTGCCTGACCCGTACAAGTGGGGTACGCGGTAAATACAGTAGACCTGGCCAACGCCGGGGGTCCAGTGGCTTCGGCCCTGGATCTTTACAAGTTAATAGCGTCGATCCCAGGGGGCTATCCCCTCAGGCAACACCTGCCCCTTGATTTAAAGGGGCAGGGCTGGGTTTATTGCCAGTGCCTGAGGCGCCCCCCTTGAGGGGGATGCCGACGGGATCGACGCAATTTTTCACCTGCCACTCCATGAGCTTCGGTTTGTGGGTGGTCCCACGTTAATAGGGACTTTGTGCCTGACCCGTACAAGTGGGGTACGTGGTAAATACCATGTAGATATGGTCAACAGTCTTAATAATGTAAAACAATTTTATTATTCATTGAGGTTTAAATAAAAATAAAATCATGGAGAATATGATGTAAATAACTAAGGGAACTGTGAAATGAGTAGTAATATAGTTTCGGTTACAGACAGACAAACACACAATTTCCATTATAATAAGATTATAAATCAAATGTACCAGAATCAAGCATAAATAATCTCATATAGCAATTTACAAAGGGTTACTATTGAAAATAGCTTGCATTATATAAAGGTTCAAATATTCAAGATATCAGCTGTAGGTAATAAAAAAATGATTATTGTGAATATTATAGTTCTATTACCAAAATAAATGGTCTTTTATAGCAACAAAAACATTGATGGCATTATGCAAAGTTTCAGATACCCAACGTTGAAGTGAACGTGTTAATTTATTTTACTCATTCAATTTATCAAATTCACACGGACTCTGTCACGTATTAAATCAGACCTATTAAACATGATATTGTTGTATACCCTTTTCATTACTTCTATTCTTCTATTCTTCTTTTGTCTGAGGTCTTTTCTATCTTACGTCTTCTTCTTGTGTCAGGACTTCGTCTTGGTGACTTCGTCTTGGTGGTCGGTCGCACTTAACTCATTTCTTCTTCTGTTCTTCTATCTCTTATCACTCTTGTTACCAAGACATTCACCAAACACAAAACTGTGTATTTTCTTAAGCTTTTATTTCCTTAACTAAACATTTCATGTAACTAAACATCTGACTAACATAGCGCGCGTATGCAGTGAGTTCCAGTTAAGGCAGCACATCTCTGCCCGACGTCAAACTGAAACTGAGGACCAACCAGGTCCCACGTGACTTCACGTATTTCACGGGCTTTCTGTACTATTCCATGGAAAGTCCCGCCCGTGATATGAAAGGGCCATCCCTTTAGAAATACAGGGGATTGACCATAATCTTATGCAACCGCATAGATTATGTAACAATATGTGCATTGTTCACGCAAGTTAGTTGTTTGTCTTTCCTTACCGAATGGCCCGTGACAGTGAATCCATGGAGGCACAAATGCTTTATAAGGACATAGTGTTGATTATAAATTACCCACAATACTTTTGCCGTCATTTTTGCGGTCATAAACTTTATATCAAATTCAAATTTACTCTGTCGCAAAAAGAAGGAAGGGTCGAAATTCTAAGCCTCTAGTTAACGTAACTGTTTCATTATGAGTCTGAACCTTGGACTCACTAAAATTCAAATTCAGTTTCCCGTCTTCAGCGTACCATCACATGACATCTCTTGACCAATCAGCGCTCAGCTTTATTTTTGTCAGCGTTCAGCTTTATTTTTATTTTCACATTTTTTATCATATTTTTATCACATTTTTATCACATTATTTTTATTATCACATTTTTATCAGCGCTCAGCTTTATTTTTGTCAGCGTTCAACTTTCTTTTTATTTTCATACTGGAAGGTTGATCTATGACCCCCACTGTCAATCACAGTCTCGCCAACTTCGTTGCTGGTGTTGACCTTTAATAATTTGAACCCAGTATTGTACATTAGGTTATTAATAACATCATGCAATTGAATACAGAATTTATTCTTGTTTTAATACACATGACCAATACTTATAATAATATAATAATGGGCACTACTCATTAGAGCTATTGAAAATCAAAAACTAACAGAAAAAGTACGAAATATTTTTTTTTCTAAGAATACAGATGCCATTAAGAACATAGACCGCCCTGTCGTCTGGGTGTTAGAATGCACCTCTGCAGAGGAGTAAGACTCTCCCAATGAGCCATCTGTTGACCGTGTGTAGCGACCCGTGATGCTTAAGGATAGAACCCAGGCGGTTGAGCAGTCCATGACTTGCAATACTCCACTTTGATCCTTTCTTGAGCTAGACGGGCGGTTGGAGAGACCCCCTCCGATCAGAGCCCTAGCATCTATATGTTTACCCCAACCCTATTGCCCTTATGGCAAGCCCAGCTCTATTTATCATATGGGTCCTAGAAGGCGGTGACTGAGGGTCTATATGTCCTGGGAATGACCTTAAACTCTATCTGATGGTGAGGTTCTAGTTTTGTAGGTTGGGAAATATGGAGCACCCCTTCATCACCATTGCACCCTGGTCGACTCTGACCCGGAGTGGTAGTACCTGTTATGGTCCCATCTATAGGTTAAATAGAAAAATGTATTAAAAAAAATTTGTGTATCCATTAAGAATTAATTTATTTCATAACTTTATCGACACTGAGGTTGATATGCCGTAAAACAAAACAAACCAGGAACTTAGAATAGTGGGTCCAGAATAATTTACCATAATTATTTGTGTATAAGACGCACTATTTTTCCAGATGTTTCAGCCAAAAGTTAGAGTTACGTATGATACACGAAAACTATTTTTAATCAACATTCATTCCGGCCACATCTCTCACCATATTCGGAACAGGATAAGCAAAAGTAAGTTATATCTTGAAGGTACGTCTTGTAGACGAGTTCCAATTCTGGACAAGACTGTTTGTCTTTCCCATAGAACTAATATCCTTGGAAAAGGTACGAATCCAACAATTCTACCTCCAGCTATGGGTAAATAGTAGGACTGACTAGGCTATTTAACCTTGGTTAGGCAATCAGTCTAAGAGAAGTGATATTTTGAGAGAGAGAGAGAGAGAGAGAGAGAGAGAGAGAGAGAGAGAGAGAGAGAGAGAGAGAGAGAGAGAGAGAGAGAAGATATGGCTAAAGAGCGAGTGAGTTTGTGTGTGTGTAAGTGTGTGTGTGTATGTGTGTGTGAGGGAGAGAGAGAGAGAGAGAGAGAGAGAGAGAGAGAGAGAGAGAGAGATTTATAAAGAAAGAGCAATCGAGGCAGACAAAATATACATAGACGGAAGAATATAAAGAGAAACATTTTTAGATTTTTAGTGACATATATATATATATATATATATATATATAGATAGAGAGAGAGAGAGAGAGAGAGAGAGAGAGAGAGAGAGAGAGAGAGAGAGAGAGAGAAGTTTTGTAACTAGAGAGACACAGACATAAAATGAAGTATACAAAGAGTGACATTTTTAGATTTTTCTAGCGAATATTGATTTCGTGTTGAAACGAATATTTCAAGAAAACCCGAACAACGAATTGGAATTCTTTTCTATCAATTCATCTACTGATGTAGTATTTCCTGAATATCCTCTTCAGCTAAATACGGTAACCTATAATGACTATAATTAACGTTATTCGATGCCATAGTATCTCTGAATGCCGCTATAGTTTATATTATTATTATTATTATTATTATTATTATTATTATTATTATTATTATTATTATTATTATTATTATTATTATTATTATTCAAGTTATGCTTTCACTACTAATTATACTCCTACTGTTGTTCCATAAAGAATGTTTTAATGACAGAATATGTAATTCTTCTAATAGTAAGTCTTGTGGCTCATTTTGTAAAAAGATATCTTGGACAATTGTGTTCCATGGCATATATATATATATATATATATATATATATATATATATATATATATATTAGTTATAATTGAGTTATTCGGACTATCGTCCTCATCTTCATTGTTATCTGTACAACGTTTTGGTCGATATGCCCTCCGGCCTTCTTCGGGTATTTCTTGTCGGACTCAGGAACCTTCTTTCCGGACTCGGTAACCTTGTTGTCGTAATCGGCAACCTTCTTGTCGTAATCTGAAGCCATAACGGAACTTTGAACCTAACCCTTTATTCAGTCCACGGTGGTATCTGTTCTCATTCCGCTAACCATAGCTGGGGTAGGGGTATTAAGCTATGTTAATTATCATTCTATGTCACTGCTGCCCTTGATCAGGATTGACACTGCAATTGAGAGATAACTGTCACTTAGAACTGTCTTAACCTACCTCCTTTATCCACTAGGCCATGTGTCCAATTGGAATAACGCAGATTATACTAATCATCAAGCCTCATATCAAACATTCAGAGAAATATATATATATATGGTATATCCTCATAACTCTCTTGCAGATATCTTTAAATCGTAGGCTTGGTCTACCAACCGATTGGGAGCCTTTTACTAATTCGCCGTACAAAAGATCTTTTTGGATGCGTCCATTTTCCACACACACACACACACACACACACACATATATATATATATATATATATATATATATATATATATATATATATATTGGTTGGAGGTAGATTTTGAAGGCTATCACAATGCAGGTGTAAAGAATAAGGTAACAATGGTGTTGTGTGTTAACCTGTATTTTATTCTTGAATTTTCGAGATAAAATCTCTTTTTCAGAAGATCACTGGAACTGAAGTCGTCTTGTTATGGCATTTCTAGTTAAATGAATTTTTTTTTTGAAAATGATGGTATTTTTTATAACTGTATTCTCGTGTTGCATGTTTACGTGAATGCGTTTTTTGTTTGTTTGTACGTGTGCGTATGTTGTCATAAAACTCTCTCTTACACACACACACACACACACACACACACACACATATATATATATATATATATATAAAGTTATCAACCCAACGAACAGAATGTGACACAAGGTCAATTTCTTAAGCGGTGTTTAACAGATTTGAATTCAAAGTTTTCATTATCCTAAACTGATTACCTGGCCAAAGATAAAGAGCCTAGTCTGTCCTACTATTTACCCATAGCTGGAGATTGAGTAATTGGATGCATACCTTTGCCAGGGGTATTACCGCTATGTGAAATGCAAACAGCCTCGTCCAGGATTTGAACTCGGGTCGACGAATCCATTTCCTACGACTCTAAACATTACAGCACGCGCTCCGACATGGTGTATTTGACTCTCAGACACAGAATACCTCCTACCTTTCAACGAGGAATATTAAGAAATAAGTTAGTGTATTTTTACAATATAGCAGAAGACCTGGAACATTACATGTAAAGGGCAATAGCTTGTTTGTTTGGTTTTTTGGTTGGATTTTACGGAGGGTGTATATATTTAAGTTTTAATGTAATAAAATATTTTTAAATTAGAAAGGCTAATGAAACTAAGAATGCAGATAAAAACAATTTAAATAGGGGATATAATTGAAAACAACTGAAACTTACTCTTCCATCACTCCCGTCTTTCATTGCTAAATTTTCCTGATTTAAGTATTTTGTTAAATTAGGAAGTAAAGAATAAAATTAGTTATTTCTTCTTGTTAATGGATTTTTGGATTTCGTTTAAGATTTATTAATTTTTAACCGAAGCCGTTTTATTCATTCTTGTTGGGTATTAAAAATAATCAAAACCCATTTTTAAAAGAAGCACTCTAAAATCTTTTTTAAAAATATTTAACCCAAAGATGGGACCCTAAAAGAAACAACCACTCCGGGTCAGTGTGTACCCATGAGTAATGGTGATGAAAGTGTACTGCACACTTTCCAGAGATTCAGAATTAGAACCTCATCATTAGATATAGTTTAATGTCATACCGAGGACAGTAAGACACTCAGTCACCGCGGAGAAACATAAAAAAATTGTTTACCATTGGGCTAAACATGGCTTTGTCTCAACGAACCTCAGTCTAAAAGTTGAAGTGGAAACACGCTGATTTTCCAGTAAAGAAAAATTTCTGGGAGCAACGATCAGTAAAAAAACGTCGTGCTGATTGTCTTTTGGGGCATGAAAGAACCCATCACTATTGATTTCCTTGAAAAAAAAAGGTGCAACTGTAAACATTGCTTCCTATTGCCAACTCCTTAGGCAAAAGTCACATTATTGATTCATCCTTGTATAAGGTCGATTCGGAAGACTACATTATTTAGACTAGCAAATATATGCACCCTCCGGGTTCATATATTTAAGTTTTAATGTAATAAAATATTATTAAATTAGAAAGGCTAATGAAACTAAGAATGCAGATAAAAAAAATTTAAACAGGGGGGTATAATCGAAAAATAGAACAACTGAAACTTACTCTTCCATCACTCTTGTCTTTCATTGCTAAATTTTCCTGATTTAACTATTTTGTTAAATTAGGAAGTAAAAAATAAATTTCTACATATTTAAATATTTAATTAATCTGTCATAATATTTTTTTTCTAACACCTACTCGTGAACACTGATTGGCTTTAGCATTAACCAATCAGATGTTCAGAAGCTGAGGTAAGCGTTGGCAAAGCTCATTTAAAGCCAGTTTTGCTTTCTGTTAACATTGACTGAAACACGGGTAGCGCATTGGAGGGTGAATCATCTCTAATGGGGTCTAACTGCGATGGGGGTATTTATTCTTGTTAATGGATTTTGGGATTTCATTTAAGATTTATCTTTAAGATTTTTGCTCATAATCCATTAAAACCAAACAATTAGAAATCAATAATACTAAGCTCATATTTATTAAAATTAAATTTTTCATATCAAATGCAAATTAGCCTTCCTGTTCACACTGTAAACCGCTATTTTGTTGTTATAATAAATACAATTGCATGTTATTAGAATGTAGACATGCCCCACAATATTAATAATTCAAGACAATTTTATTAATAATTGAGTTTAAATGAAAATAAAAATCATGGAAATGTGATGTAAAATAACTAAGGGAATTGTGACATGAGTAGTGATATAGTTCAATCTCCATTATAATAAGATAACATAAGTTAGGTTAGTATTATCTGGAACAGGATACCCCCGTGGACTAAATAAAGGGTTAGGTTCAAAGTTCCGTGATGGCTCCCGATTACGACAAGAAAGTTCCCGAGTCCGAAAAGAAGGTTCCCGGTATATACTATATATAATCGCATTAACAGTCTGCGACAACATTGGGACCTATCTTATATATTACTCATAAATTTTTACAACTAGTTTAAACCTAAGGACCGGGTTAGCTCAGTCTGTAGAGCGTTCAGCTAGAAACCACAAGGTTCCTAGTTCGATACCGGTCATCACTAACTCAGCGTATGAGTAGCACAGGGATCTGTGTGGTAAAGGGAGAGCTGATGGTAGATGTGGCGCTCCACCTCAGATGCTAAAACAATCTCCTTGGTCTAGCGCTATTAAAAAGGGATAGACTCCCTTGCTGACTGGCTGATACCGACTTTAGGCCGCCCCGACGACTTTACTTTATATCGTTGAACAGAGCTCACTGAATCTTTCTTTGGCACAAGCTATATCATCTCTCAATAAAACTAAAGCATTGTGTTAAAAACGGTCTCAATGGTGTTCGTAGACTATAATATCTTTTACAAATAAAATTACCACCGTATTTGACGGCACATAGGACGCACTTTTTTTCCAAAATTTGGTCTCAAAATTGCCCTGCGTCTTATAAATCGTAGGTGAAGAATGAGAGCTCCCGTAGGCTAGGCTAATCTTCTCTATGATGCTCACTAACCCAGTTTACGCTCAGTACTTTGACCTCCCATAAACACCGTGCATCCTTGTCTTATTGCTGGTATTGTTATAAACAAGCACGGCTAGACTGTTTTCAACAATATATGCACAAATACACAAAAAACTTTTTCCTGAATCTGACCTGCTGAAATGGGGGTGCGCCTTATATGCCTCTGCGTCTTATATGCCATCAGATAGGTATATATATTATAATTATATATTATTATATTATTATCATTATCATTATTATTATTAATTTTATTATTATTATTATTTCCTGCTATTGAAATGTATTGTGTATGCTTATTGCTTGCCTGTACTGCCAAATTGCTTTATAACTGTTATGTTTCTGCTTGTGTAATGCACGGCTAGACTGTTTTCAACAATATATGCTTAAGTACACTTAAAACGTTTTTTCTGTATCTGACCTCCTGAGATGGGGGTGCGTCTTATATGCCCGTGCGTCTTATATGCCGTCAAGTACGGTAATTAATTTTTTTAGTAAATATCTGGAGAAAATAGATTTTTTCTGTAGCTCCACAGTGTATAGACGAGTCGCCACTGAAAATAAGTAATATTAATTACTTGAAACCAAATCATCATATCGCGCTAGTAGCATGTATATCCATGGCGATTTCTTGCCAACCGTCCTATCATTCATTGCCATCTGGATATCCACAGAGCAGCATCCAGTATCCGCGTTGGTCAATGTAGGTCTTTGCTGGATGGCACACACTGACGTGCCCATGTGCGGGTTTCCACTAGAGAACATAACTTATAAGTTCGTCCTTACTTCTTCAGCAGTTTCCAGCATGTCTTGTTCGTTTCACTCGGATGTTTTTTGGGATATGAGGCAAGTGACCGTACCCTACCTTTATGTGGGGTATTGTTTCCAAGATGTGTTTAAGATTGTACACAGCATTCTTGTGCAACTCCCTCTAGCTTACTCTCCAGGTACTTCGTTAGGGTCCAAGTGGTACAGCCGGTACAATAACACTGATACAATCTGGCTTGGAAGAATTGTTGTTTGTACTTTTTGTCACACTTTGTATTCTGAAAAAAAAGCGTTCCATTCATTAATCATAATCAGAATACAAGGTGTCTCAAAAGTAGCAAGTTTAAAGCTGTATTTACCAGATAGAAATAAAGAAGGACTGGAAAGTTGTTTTCTTTTCAGAATACTAGGTGTGTCAAAAATGCAAAAAAATCTCGATACTTTTTTGACACGCTTTGTATAAACATTAGCAGGCAAGTTACGACGACCTGGATACTTTTAACATAGTAATGTTTTTTTTTTCAGTGAGATCAGATTCCATATGAATTTTATATCATACCATGTCTTTCCTATGCGTTCATTAACGCCGCTTTATGTAGATGAGATATTACTACCTAGGTACGTGAATTGTCTTCAGAGGCTTACCATAGAGAATGGAGATACCTCCTTCCTTTTTAAAACACAGGAATTCAGTTTTATCAGAGTTCACATAGAAGCGGATGTTCCCTGAATTCTTCTCCAGGCTATGTAGCAAGGATTCGGCTTGTGCAAGTGTATTTTAGGGGCTAGATCGTCTGCGTTGTCCGCATCCGTAAATAGTCACTGTTGAATATTACCTATTTCTTGCTATTTTTAGTTTGAGGCCTTTTCCTTTTATGGAATCTAATGATATTCGAAATATGTAGTGTATGCATATCAAAATATATGTAGTGCTAACGTATCTCCTTGTAGGTCTGTTTGTTTTGTTATGCTTTACGGCATATCAACCTCAGTGGGTCATTTAATGTTGATAAAGTTTGAAATAAAGTCATTCTTAATGGATACTCAATGTTTTTTATAAACACATTTTTTTATTTAAACCATAGATAGGACCCTAATAGGTACTACCACTCCGGGTCAGAGTGGACCAGGGAGCAATAGTGATGAAGGAGTGCTCCGCATTCCCAGACCTCCAAAACTGGAACCTCACCATCAGATAGAGTTTAACGTCATTCCCAGGACATGCAGACCCTCAGCTACCGCCTTCTAGCACCATATGATAAAAAAGTGTTTGGGCTTGCCATAGGGCAATAGGTTGGAAAATCATATAGTTGCTAGGGTTTTGACGTGGCCATCCATTGATCGGGGAGGGGGGGCTCTCGACCGCCCGTCTAGAACAAAGAAAGGGCCAAAGTGGAGTATTGTAAGTACATGGACTGCTCGACCACCCTGGGTCTGTCGCCACCAACGGCCAACAGGTGACTCCATTGGGGGAGTCTTACCCCTCTGCAGAGGTGCAGTCGGTGCATTTTAACGCCACCAGCCGAGAGGGCGTCCTCTTGTAGGAACTCAGCGACGATGTCAAAGAAATGTGTGTCGCCATGACATTAAAGTAATTGTACGCTCACCTGAAACCAAATAGCTGTTTAAAAAAAAGGCTGACTTCGGTATTAGATAAGGAAACTATGTTTTGACATGCCATAAACCAATCAAAGCAAATAATGTACAAAGTGTGTCAAAAAAGTATCGAAATTTTTTGTACTTTTTGTCACACTTTGTATTCCTGAAGAAACAAAAAGCATTCCATTCATTAATCTTTTCAGAATACAAGGTGTCTCAAAAAGTAGCAATTTTAAGCTGTATTTACCAAGATAGAAATAAGAAGGACTGGAAAGTTGTTTTTCTTTCAGAATACTAGTGTGTCAAAAATGCAAAAAATCTCGATACTTTTTTGACACACTTTTTCTAAACATTAGCGGGCAAGTTACGACGACGTGGATACTTTTAATATAGTAATGTTTTTTTTTTCCAGAATACTAGGTGTGTCAAAAAATGCAAAAATCTCGATAATTTTGACACACCTTGTATAAACATTAGTGGGCAAGTTACGCCGACCTGGAATGCTTTTAATATAGTATTTTTTTGTTAGGAGCTTTATATTCAAGGCAAAGTCTGTTTGTCAAAAGAAAACTTTCATCTTTCTCTGGTTGTACTATAAAAGCCGAAACCCCACAACAGCGAATACGGTAATGCTTTACAAAAAGCTTTCTTGTGTAGCTTCTATCTTAAGTGGTTCATATGTCAATCCCATTACGGTATTTTAATCTGGGGGAAATGCCCGTGCAACTGGCAGTCCAGTCGTTTGCTGAAGTAGTTTTGTGACGGCGATCTGCTGCCAAATAAGAACCGCAACAGATGAAGTACCTGCTTTATTAACTGAACCCAACTCACACAGAGATACACACAGAGAACACACAAGACACACAGACTCACAGACACACACACACACACACACACACACAATATATATAATATAATATATATACTCATGGAGAAAGGTAGACAAACACGGGGTGTTATGGAAATTGAATGTTTTATTGTCGACAATACAATGTTTCGGTCTATTAGACCTTCTTCGGGACTTGAATATAGTTCTTGCTTTAATGATGGACAAGAACTATATTCAAGTTCCGAAAGAAGGTCTAATAGACGAAACGTTGCAGCGTCGACAATAAACATCCAGTTTCCATAACGTCCCGTGTTTGTCTACCTTTATCCATATATTGTCGGATTAACCCTCATATTTCTTCCATATATATATACATGTATATATATATATATATAACAGCGAAACAGGGCTGTATATTAATCACACCACATATACATTTATATATATTTGGGAGAATATGTGCTTAATTGAAGTCATACCTAATTTGAAAATTGATTAGTTGATAATTAATGAATTAGGTGAGCATATCTGTTCAAATGGAAGGCGTAAACAAATCGAGAAAAAGTCGATCTCTGTATGTACATTTCGGCCTATTATGTCCATCATCAGCAGAGTTATAGACAGAAAACTGCTTTATGTGTGATTCGAACCCTAACTGCCAGGCCTGCACGGGGGGATTCTAACCATTACACTAGCTGGTTTTTCCAGATTTCTTGTTTGTTTTTAAACTGATATATACTACCCTTTTGGTGACATATTGCACGACAGTATGAAAGTAAACAAACAGTCTGTTTGAGATGGCGATAGCCGACAATTCTTATATATATATATATATATATATATATATATATATATTTATATATATATTATATAGTGTCCGATTGCCGCTTTATCCTATCCGTTGCAGTGGCACTCGTAATGTATATAGAGCTATGATAATAGTTGAAAAAATATTGAGCCACCACGGTTTCGATCTATTATACGATCTCTTCGGGACCCTACATTATATTAGACCTTTTTATAAGAGTCTAATATAATGAGGGGTCCGTATGGATCGAAAGCGTAGGAGACCACATTTCTTCTACAATTATATATATAATAATATATATATATATATATTATATATATATATATATAAGGGTTTATAAATTTCCTTGAAGCATTGTGTATATATTGGTTTGGAGGTTGGTTTTGATTTTAATCACAGGTTAACAAACAACACCATTGTTACCTTATTTTTTTCTTTACACTGCATTGTGATAGCCTTCAAAACCAACCTCCAAACATATATATATATATGAATTAGGCGGACATACCTGTTCAAATATAAGGCTAAAAAATCGAGAAAAAGTCAATCTCTGTATATACATTTCAGCCTATTATGCCTCATCAGCAGAGTTATAGACAGGAAGACTGCTCGTGTGTGATTCGAACCCTGACTGAATTGTCAATACAATTATTTTTCAAAAATTAGGTATGACTTCAATTAAGCCATATTTTCCCAAAAACATACACACATATATATATATGTATATTATATAACATATATATACATATATATATGTGTGTGTGTGTGTGTGTGTGTGTGTGTGTGTGTGTGCGTGTATGTGTGTGTGTGTGTGGAAAATGGCGCCATCCTAAAAGATCTTTTGTACGGCGAATTAGTAAAAGGCTCCCGATCGTTTAGTAGACCACGCCTAGACTTAAAGATGTCTGCAGGAGAATTATGCGGATATACCATATTGACACAAACACGTGGGATGTAGATGCAAAAATAGAGCAGCCTGGCGCCTTCAACGTTAAACAAAGCACGCAGAGGTGTGCGGCAGAGGGGAGAGTAGCCTCGAGAGAAAAGAAAGCCAGATTGAGGGAGAAAAAGCCAGCGGCCCAGAAAGCATCACAGTTTGTGTTCATTCAGTGCACCAAAGACTGTCACTCAAGAATTGGCCTGCCAGAGTCACTTGCGCAGATGCAGATAAATTTTCACTTTTTCTTCTTTTTTCTTTTTCTTTCTTTCTTTTTTTTCTTTTTGACACTATGCCATCGTCCTTAGAAGACGGTAACGATCCAATATATATATATATATATATATATATATATATATATATATATATATATATATATATATATATATATATGTAACACGGTTTGTTTGGAATGGCTTTTTGCCGACAATTTTTGGTAGAATAAGTGCTTAATTGGAGTCGTACCTAATTTTGAAAATTAATTATATATATATATATATATATATATTATATATATATATATATATATATATATATATATGAGAAGTAAACAAACGAACAATGTGTTTGATATGGCCTTAGCCGACAATTTTGGGGAGAATATGAGCTTAATTGAAGTCATACCTAGTTTTGAAATGAATTAGGCGGACATACCTGTTCAAATGTAAGGCTAAAAACATCGAGAAAAAGTCAATCTCTGTATATACATTTCGGCCTATTATGCCTCATCAGCAGAGTTATAGACAGGAAGACTGCTCTGTGTGTGATTCGAACCCTGACTGAATTGTCAATCAATTATTTTTCCAAATTAGTGTATGACTTCAACTAAGCACATATTTTCCCAAAAACATAACACACACATATATATATATTATATATATAATATATATATGTATATATATACATATATATATGTGTGTGTGTGTGTGTGTGGTGTGTGTGTGTGTGTGTGTGGTGTTTCTTTCTATAGATATATTGTTTGTATCTGTGAATATCGAAGTGAGAGTGAGAAGATGGGTAAAACGTTTATTTGAATTAAAAAAAAAAAAACTTCTTCCTCTATAAACAAGTCTTTCGAATTCTCTTATATATTGGCGGTTTATTTGCACTCCTCAAATTTGCCCTACTGCAGCTAAACAATTCTTATGAATGGCCACTGACACAACCTCCTAAAATACACTACTACTATAACTAACTATACAGGGAATTCTCCACCTGTACTCCTAACCTTAACTTTTCTTACTGCACTTTTACATTGAGCCGATAGCGACAACCTCATCAAACAAATACATTAAATTGGCCTTGTAAAGTCACTGGTAAATTAACTTAATTAATACATGCGCACAAGAAAAAATTGGAAATAAACAAAACTGAAAAAATGTGATAACCAAATGAAGAGAAGACAAGTATAAATAATATTTTTCGTAACACAAGTATTGAATAACAAGGGAAGCTGGTGATAATGGATTACGATCCATACCTTTTTTTTAGGAGAAATCGATATTAAAAAAAAAAAAAAAACAGAACTAAAAACAAACGATCCAGATAGAATTGGAATACCAGAAGAAGAAATAAAAGTTTTAAAAAAAGTCGTCGGGGCGGCTTTAGTGTCGGTATGAGCCATACAGCGAGGGAGTCTACCCCTTTTCTCTAGACGAAGGAGATTGTTTTTAGGGTATGAGGTGGAACGCCACACCTACCATCAGCCCCTCACTTTACCACACAGAACTACGTACTAATTATATACTGAGTTGGTGAGGGACAGTATCGAACCTTGAACCTTCTAATTCCTAGCCGAACACTCTACGACTGAGCTAAACCGGCCCTTCAGAAAGAGGAATACCCAGGAAAATATACGGAGTAACTATAAAACTAAACCTAAAAAATAAATAGAAAAAAGAAAAACTAAAAAAAAAAACTAAGAAAATGTAAAAGAAAAAAAAAATTAAGAAAAGATATAAAAAACAAAAAATTAAGAAAAAAAAAGAAAAATTTAAAAAAAGTTAAGAAACAAGCTTTAAAAAGTTTAGAAAAAATATACCCCAAAAAATGGTTAGAAAAAAGTCTAAAAAAAAGTTACAAAAAAATCTAAAAAAAAATTAAGAAAAAAATCTTTAAAAAAGAGTTACAAAAAAAAAAATAAGAAAAAAAAACTAAAAAAAAAATTAAGAAAAAAAAACTAAAAAAAAAAATTAAGAAAAAACTAAAAAAATAAGAAAAATCTAAAAAAAAAAAAATTAAGAAAAAAAAATCTAAAAAACTAAAAAAATGTCTGTTTGTTCACCAGCAGTATGCGCGTTCTGATATGTGTTCAAGCAAACAAACCAGTCGGTCAGACTGGAGCGAGAGAGAGAGACCATGTGGTCAGTTGTTATGACATTTCAATTCGGTTCCGTTCTGTTCTGTTCTGTTCTTTCTTTCTTTCGCCTTCTTTTTTTTTTTTATGAAGACTCTTATCTGTAGGCCAGTAGAAAACTTCGCAATGAACTCCCTCCACGTAACCCCAACTGTCGAATCTTTTAAACTAAAAAAAAAGTATTTTTTATTCTCAAAGGTAACGCTGAAAATATCAATATATTTTCTATCTTATTTTTTTTCTCTTTATTTTTTTTTAAATTCCAAGAAGAAAGGAGAATCACATACATATCTACAGCGGCGACACAGTTAAAAAAGAGAGAGAGAGAAGACAAAGGAAGAGAAGGAAGAGAGAGAGAGAGAGAGAGGGGAGAAGAGGGAGAGAGAGAGAGAGGTGGGTGACGGAAGAGAGTGTATCGAGACAGAAATTGGGTTGAGAGAAAGCTGAGTGAGAGAGAGAGAGAGAAAAAGAAGGAGAGAAAAGAGTGGGTGAGAGAAGGGTGGGTTAGAGAGAGAGCAGAGAGAGAGACAAGAGAGAGAGAGAGAGAAGAGAGAGAGAGAGAGAGAGAAAGAAGAGTGGGTGAGAGAAGGCGTGGCGTTAGAGAAGAGACCAGACAGGGAGAGAGAGAAGAGTGGTGAGAGAAGAGAGTAGTGAAGAGAAGAGAGAAGAGAGAGATGAGAAGAAAAGAGTGAGTGAGAGAGAGAGAGACAAAGAGAGAGAGAGAAAGAAGAGTGGGTGAGAGAAGAATGGGTTAGAGAGAGTAGGAGAGAAGAGTGGGTGAGAGAAGAATGGTTAGAGAGAGAGAGAGAAGAAGAAGTGGTGAGAGAGAATGGGTTAGAGAGAGAGAGAGAGAATGAGGTGGTGAGAAAAGAGTGGGTGAAGAGAAGAGAGGAGAGAGAGAGAGAGAGAGAGAGAGAGAGAGAGAGAGACGGGGAGAAAATTATGTTGTTTGTAGTTCTTGTATGCGAGAAAAAGAGGAATAAATTTCGAATAATATTAAACGAAACCTCAGAAAAATATATAAACGATTTTATTTTTATTAGAGACTTCGTATATAGACATGTATTTTTAGAAGTGATTTTACATCTTATCTATCTATCTTCTATCTCACTTGGTTATGCTATCTCATTTAAAAATTTTCCTACTTCTCTCACAGACACACACACACTATCTCTCTCTCTCTACTCTCTCTCTCTCTCTCTCTCTCTATCTATCTATCTATCTATCTACATCATCGGGTTTTATCTCTCTTAGTCATTCCTATATATCTCTCTTTCTCTCCCACACCACACACACACACACAACACACACACACACATATATATATATGGTATATGTATTATATATATAATATATATAAATATATATATATATAATATATAAACTTTATTTTATTTGCATTTTTTTCGCCCTTCCTTGTCTAACCAGAATTTCATATCATTTCCACCGATTTAATTAATTTACTTATTGTGACTGATCTAATCGTTCTCGGGCCTGTGAAAACTTGCAAAAAAAGCACCGGACGAAAGGGCCCCCTACATTTGTATATCAATAAAACAACCTTCCTCACTCTATCCCTCTTTCTGTATCCCATTCAATTAGCCATAGTTGAAGATTTCTATACATGATATCCTTAATAAATATATTATTATGAATTTGCCTGCTAACCAAAATATATATATATATATATATTCCTCTGAGTCTAGGAATCTTTGCCATGTGTGGTTAACCAAAATTGATGCAGTTAAGATCATCAAGAGAGCTCAATGTGCCTTAATACTGTGAATGGAAGGACAGAGCAATATTCAGCAATGAAGAGGAGAAAACTATAAACCAGCTCATTACAATAATTTTATTTCAACCGCATACTACGCGCAATTCAGGTAATCACAAGAACATGACTCTTAATATATATATAATATATATATATAGAATATGGCTGCTTAATTGAAGTTGTACTAATTTTGAAAGTTAATTAATTAAATAATTAATTAATTAGGCGGGCATCATTAATTAATTAACTTTCAAAATTTAGGTACGACTTCAATAAGCACATATTCTCCCAAAAATTTTCGGGCTAAAAAATGTCATATCATAAACATATCGGCTGTGTTGTATTCCTCATATATATATATATATCATATATATATATATATATATATATATATATATATATATATATATATATTTAAATTAAATAACAAAGGACTTAGAGATCTTGCATTATAGACATATTTCAGGGAGCTCTAGAAAAAATGTCTAATTCTCCGACTCATCAGATGCGATGATGGAATTCTTTAATTTTTAAGGATTGAAAACAGATTTTTTTTTTTTTTTTTTTTTTTTTTAAAATTGTCCTGTCCGCTCAGCCTTGTAGAGTAATAAAAATAGGAATAAAATACAAATAATAGTAAACAATAATAAAACCAAGACATCTGACGCTTGTTAGTAATTCGTTCTAGCAGTTACTGTTAATTCGATTAGTTCAGAATTCAGGGACACCCCTGTTCATTTATTTAGTAGTTTTTTGTTTGACTTAATTATTTTCCTTTCTTTCCATAATCGCTTCAACTATATCCCACCCTTACATACCTATACAAACTATACATATACATAATATGCATACACAGCACAATACATACACACACATACTCTATATATACACATATATACATAGTATATACATACATACACCACACACATACATATATATACTCAATATACACATATATATATTATACATACATGATATATACATTACACACACTTATATACATACACCTTATTACACCACATACACACACCCACATTTCATACATACCTATATATCAAACACACGATAATACATATCATACATCTATGGATTTAGCCTGTTTTTCTGTAAATTATATCATTTAGCTAGGTACAAATTATGTATACTCCTCCTTATTTGGAGGGTGGACCTGCAAAAGTCTATAATTGCATTATATTAAATTTGAATCACGCATATATACATACACACTCATATACATGCCATACATAGCATCCACAACATAAATTACGCATATATAACTGTAACACAAAACCTGAATAATTTAAAATATTAATTAGCATTATACCAACTCAAACTTTTTGGGGCTACTACATTATATATATATATATATATATATATAT
Organism: Doryteuthis pealeii; assembly: GCA_023376005.1. Lineage (NCBI taxonomy): Eukaryota > Metazoa > Mollusca > Cephalopoda > Myopsida > Loliginidae > Doryteuthis > Doryteuthis pealeii. The sequence continues at coordinate 18,800,853 of CM042157.1, forward strand.
ATATATATATAAAATTGTGTATCATATCCCTTCTACATACTACGTAATGAATCTGCTTTGGCACCATACGCCTCTAAATTTGAAAAAAAAAAAATACTACAATTGCCCTTAAATAAACGAAAGAATGTAAATATATCAATATCTTATTTTTCTGTTGATAAATAATCTAGGCAAACAGATATCTTAACCGATTTAACGTCATATGTTTTAAATCATGTTAAGACATTAATGAAAAACTTTGGTTGGGTCAATATGTTAACAAAAAGATTATTTTATTTATTCTCCCTCCATTTAATAAATAAGAATAAGTCTTATTATTCCAAACATTAAACTTTCTATTTCACAGGTTATATGATCAGATTATCTAACCTTTAAGCCTAGAATTGAAATTAAGTAAATAATGTCATTAAACTATAAAAAGGTTCGGTGACTAAATTTATTCAAGATAGAAAGAAACAACATTATTTGAAAATGGAATATTTTTTTGCTTGAAAATGCTAGCTTTATGATACAGAATAATTTTCATAGTTAAAATTATATTTAAAAACCAAAAAAAAAAAAAAGAAAAAAAACAAAGAATTTTTTAAATCATTATTGGGAATAAAGTAAAATCATTTTAAAGAATTGATTCTTTTATGAAACCAATTTTTTAAAAAAACAAAAAAAAATTAAAAGAATAATAAATAATAAAATCTATGATTTAAGAACATGTAAACAAAATGTCTTTCAGTAAAAATGAAGGAATGTCAAAAACATGTGTTTTTATTGACTTAAGAATAAAAACAACATATTGACATAAAAAAGAAAATCTGTTTGGATCATCAGTAGAGGGATAAAAGTCGTCGTCGGGTGGTCTAAAATCGTATCAGCCATCAGCGAGGGAGTCTATCCCATTTTCATTTAGCCTAGACCATGGAGATTGTTTTGACGTTCGTAGTGGAGCGCCCACCTACCATCCAGCTCTCACTTTACTTTACCACACAGACCCTTCGTGCTACTCATACGCTGAGTTGGCTGGACCGGATCGAACCAAGAACCTGTGGTTCTAGTCGGACGCTCCACCGACTGAGCAGGATAAAGCTATGTAAATTGATAATGTTTGGAATTACAAATATTAAAAAAAAAATTTAATTTAATTCGAGAAATTGATCACCTGTTACAAAAAACCATAAGTTTTTTTAAGTTAAAAAAAAATTTTTTTTTGGTTTCGGGGGGGTGGCCTAAAATGTCCGGTATCAAGCCGGACAGCGAAAGGAGTCTATCCCCTTTTCAAATGGCGGGGCGGCTAGACGCAAGAGATTGTTTGACGTCTCGGGGGGGGGGGTGGGGTGGAAAAGCGCCACACCCTACGCATCAGCTCCTCACTTTTCCGCACAGAAACCTGTTGCTATCTCATGCACGCTGTGGTTGTCGACGCCATCATCGAACCAGACCTTGTCATTCCCTAAGCCGAACGATGCTACCGACTGATGCTAAAAAACGCCTGAAAAAATTTAGAGTTTGATAAAGATTAAAAAAAACAAAAGAAAAAAAACACTATTATAATCAATTGCTGAATTAAAAAAAAAAAACAAAGAAATAAAAATAAAACGAAACAGAAAATTTAAAAAAATCCTTTAAAAAAAATTGCGAAAAAATAAAACAAAAAAAAAATCGCTTGTGACATTGATATCACCGGCTTATCTCAACAATTATTCACTGTCCCTTTTTTTTTTTCCGTAACGAGAGACAGTTTTTTTTTTCAGCCCTGTGGATTAACACAATCACAAGAATAACAGGGTTGGATCCGGTTTACGCACCAGTTCTGTCTGATCAAACGTGGTTAAGCAGCTAGGATCCGTAATCAAGTGGTTAGAAGGGTGGGCCGCTTAAAGAATCATGCGGTACCAGCGACATGTCGTCTTGTGCCGATCGAAACTAAATCCATGTTAATAAGTTGGCCGCAATAGTCACCCTAATTAACGAGGCATTTTTTATCTCGCCTTATTTTTAATTTCGGCTACAGAGATTCCAGCAAGGAATATTTTTTTTTAAGAAAGCCAAACATAATAAATAAATAACACAAAAACAACCACAAAGAAAACTACAAACCAATACATATATAAACTAAAAAAAAGGTACTAATTTAAAAAAAGAAAGAGACGTAATTGACTAAAACACACGTGTTCACACGCGCACAGGCGACACACACACGGAACACACATACATACACACACACAGACACACATGCATACCCACACACAGACGACACACACCTTACGAAATCATAATATATAGTTTGCCATATTCATAGTAATAGTTTCTCAATATTGAAATAGCACACATAGCACACACACACACACACACACACACGACGGTGTGTGTCTGTGGATGACTGTATATATATATATATATGTGTTGTGTTGTGTGTGTGTGGTATGTATACATATCCAAACTTGTTGGTAAACCGTGCGTAAGAAAAAAAAAACAGCAAATAGTTTGATGTAAAAATATACTACCAAACATGCACTGGGAAAAAAAAGACAGAATAGTCGTACCAAACAAAATAATCGGTTGATACTATAATACTTGACCAAAAGAAAAAAAATTATATATATATGAAAATATATAATATATAACCGCCAGAATTTTCTAACTAAAAAGTAAAGAGTGCTCAATACCTTAGTAGCGCAATAATAAAATTATAAAATAACTTTATATATATATTATATATATATATATATATTAAATATGGGAGAATATGTGCTTAATTGAAAGTCGAACCAAATTTTTGAAAGTTAATTAATTAATAATTAATTAATAGGCGGGATACCTATTTAATGTAAGGCTAAATCGAGAAAAAAACCTTACATAAAAAACAGGTAATCGCCTAATTAATTTAATTATTAATTAATTACTTTCAAAATTAAGGTCGAACTTCAATTAAGCACATTTCTCCCAAATAATTGTCGGCTGAAAAATAGCAATATCACAAACATCGTCTGTTTGGGTTACTTCTCATATATATATATATATATATATATAATATATAATAATATTATATTGGTTTGAAAATCGCATAGGTGAAGAAACCGTCCAGTTACAAGCGCCGTTGACTTTATGAAAGTTTGCTACCCCAAATTTTATATATAATATTATATATATATATAATATATATTATATGAGTGTTTATATGCTGAAAAGAAGAACGCATAAATGAATATTTTCTCAAAGATGTGATTTCTTGAAGGAAGTACCTGACAACACCAAACATTCGCCCGATAATTAGAATCAACATATTACAATCAACAACACTCATTTCCGGGAAGATAAAAAAAAAAGAATAAATAAAGAAATCGATATCTTTTTATACTCAATTTAAATATATTCGGCTTTTCAAACACACACACACAACACAAAACCGACAACACACACACACACCCGCATATAATATATAATATATATAATATTATATATATATATATATATATATATATACTATGCGTTGTTATATATACCGTTCCCTATAATGTGTTTGCTTTAGTTAGTGGCCATCTGAACAACTGTTTACTATTTTTCCTTGGTGTTGGACTTTCTCGGTCCGATCATGTCAATCTTCTCTTCTTTCTACCGTAACCAGTCCTTTCCAAGCACGCTGGCATGTGTACTCCAAAGTGAGTGGAGAAACGAAGGAAAAGAAGGAAGCTACGCTGGCAAATGTCAGTGATCTCGCTTCCTCGCGCAGGCACCTGCAAATACTTCGCTCGCGGAGCAGATTCTGTAGAGCGGTGGACCAACCCCATTTGCTACGTAAGTCGAGCGTTTCGTTTGAGGAGCTTGGTTCAAATGCAAAACGACACGACTGATACACACACAAAAAAAAGAGGATGGGCGTCGTCTTTGCAGTCCCGAATGGCTTAGACATTTCCCGGTTTAAAAAAAAAAAAACATTGATGTGAAAACAATTTTGAATCATTGTGTTTACCGTATCAGTCGTACTCTATTGCTTTCTTTACTCTCCCGTGTTTTCTCTTACTCTCTCGCTTACTTACTCTCTCTTATCTTGTCTTCTGTCTGTCCTGTCTATATATCTCTACATTCTATATTGCTGATATGCATTTAATTTGAATTTCCATCACAATAAAGAATGTTGTTATATTTCCATAACCAAGTGGAATTATTTAATACCACGATACATTAAATAAGTAACGAGAATAGTTTTCGTACTAAGGATTCCTCTTCAGAGGAGCGCGAGGTCTATCTTTTACACTCTCTACGTTTACGGCTGTTTTCTGCTTAAGATAAGAGTGTAGTACCCTGTGAGTTACACACACACACATACATACACATTTTTTCTTCTCAATTTCCACACACACTACACACACCACACACATATATATATAAGATTTGTTAACTATAAGAATTCGATCCCTCTGTTTGACCATTCCGGTTTTTTGACGTATCTTTAGGTCTTTTTTATTAAGCACTTCTACGTGATTGTTGAGTTGTAATTCCGAAAGTATTTATATATATATATATATATATATATATATATATATATATATATATATATATATTAATTTATATATATATATTTTACCTTTGTTTATTTGCTTTCTTATCAATCACAAAAAATAAGCGGCCTCTGGCGAGTAGTCTTTCGCAAAAGATTTTTTCTTTAAATTCATTTACTGGCATTTTTCTCAGGTCTGGCACAAGGTCACGTAAATTTAAAAAAATTCTTTTAAAACCTAAGATCTATCTGTGTATTTATGTACGCTTTTCGTTAGTGATTCCGTATGTTTTTTGAAGTAGTGTAATTTTTTGGCATAGTTTTGTATCATATTTGTATTTTTGTGGTTTTTTTTTTACATAAACAGTTTGATCTCTGTGTAATATTCATCTTGGACACAAAAGAAATAGTTTCTATCTGTATGTTTGTGTTTTTTATTCATTGACATTTGAAATAGAAAGTGTACTAAGTTCAAGGCAGTTTGACGGTCTTTGCAATATGTCTTCTTCACAACCGGACTTGCTTATATTAACGCGTACACGTGTTCAATATCAGCTTCTATTTAAATGTCCAATCGATATCCCTTCTTCAGTTGACAAATAAATAGTGGAAGTAACTAAATAACTTTAGAATCATTAGTACTTCAATAAGCATATTGACATTTAATTAAAATTTGAGGCTTTGTCTTGAACATCTAAATTGATTGTTTAAAATTTGCCAATTTTCGAACAAATTTTGAATTTATTAAAGTTTAATGTGATTTGCTTAATACTTCAGACGGGGTATAGTTGATTCAATTGGATTCAGTTGGATTCATATCCAGTACAAGGACACACACACACCACACATACACACACAAACACACACACACACACACACACAAGTATACATAATATGTTAATAATTGATACTATAGTGTGTTATATTTTCAGTAAAAGTTACACACTGTTAATGTGTAATGGGTAGCAGCTAAGTCCGCAGACCTATTAGTACTGAATACCGAGTTCGGTCCTCGATTTTTTTTATCCAAAAAATCCCTGTCAAGATGATATTTAAGTAGAAACACAAAAAAGCCAAACAGTCTACTTAGGCGGTTTCTTTCATCTGATTTTTTATCAGAGGAGTGCACGCCAGTTTAAGTTATATCAGAAACCAATTAAGTATACAAAAAGAAGAATAATAACAATCTCAACCCATAATAACTGAATCACTACGCAACAACTTTAAATGAAAATTAATGTATGACTTATGTTTTCCTTAGGTTTCCTTTTTATTAAAAGTATTAATCCCAGTTCAGAAATTAAAATAATATAACATTCGACTTCATTTCCCTATTCCACTAAACATCTGTCCCGTAGACTATGGTAAAAAATTTACGCCCCTGAGTTCACAGTCACCATATTTTTGAAGTTTACATAATTTAAACCCATAAAAAATAAAGAAAAAATAAAGAAAAACCTTGTAAAAACGAAGATTATCTAATCTATTTTTGTTCAGTAATCCAACTGTCATAGCTTTGCCAAGAAAAAACACATTCTTTCCCCAAAAGTTAATGCATAACGTGTATAGATAATTTTACATCACTTTCAAAACCACATTTTTTTACAAAATGATCAAACAAACTATCACAGTCTCCTTATTATTCGTGATAAAATTTCCTTTTCCTTATATCAACAAAGCCCGAAGAAGATCTACTAAACGATTGACACTGCAGCGTCGGCTGAATAAATATCACTCAATTATTTGAACCTGTGGGTTTTTTTCAATTTTTTTACCTATATTACAATACTGTCGGATTCACTTCGATTTTTCTCTTCATATATATATATATATATATATATATATTTAATATATATATATATGCAAGTAATTGACAGTGGTTATTTATAGGAAATATAACCGTCCAGTTTTATATGTGCCCCTGTTGATAATTTCTGGATGTTTTTCGGTCTGTTTTATTGTATATAAACGTATTTTGCAATTATCAAGGTTTTAAATATATAGATATGTCGAATAATCTTTTTTAAAGAATAATTCTACGAAGCATTTCTCCACAGTGTACATACAGGTTAATAATTAAAGTGCCTGATACAGTACCCAAATTATTAAGTAGTGATTTTATTCTTATGTGAAGTCCTGTTACTGTTGATCAATTTAGACTCTCTTTAATTTATAATATATATATAATATATATATATATATATATAATATATATATATATATAATTGGAGGATATGTCTTAATTGAAGTCATATTTAAATTTTGAAATTAATTAGTTGATAATTTAGAAATTTAGCGGGCAATATATGTTTATATGTAAGGCTAAAAAATTTGAGAAAAATGTCAATCCCTGAATGTACATTTTCGACTATTAGGTCTCATCAGCAAGGTTATAAATTGGGTCGACTTAGCGCCTATAAACATAAACACATTTGTTTTTGTTTTACTTAACTTCCTATATAATATATTATATATATATATATATATATATATATATAATATATAAGTATATATATGTACGTATGTATGAATTGAGAAAATAAAAATTGAATGAATTTAGCGATGTGTAGAAATGTTTCAAAAGTATAAAATGAAAGTGATGGATACTATTTAATTTATATATTGAGATAAGAAATATATGAAATAATTAAAAAAAATGTTTTAAGAAATTATTCTGTCCTCAACGTAAGTATACTTTCGTTTACATTGTTGTAAACAGTTTAATTTTTGAGAATCGATTGCATCTAAAAGTTTTACTCAAAAGAAAAAAAAACTAACAAGCCAAGAATTGTTTTCCATAAATTGTCCACAAGTGGAATTGTTCTAAACAATCGGTATCCTGACTTAAAATATCGTCTTTTTTTTTCTTCTTTTTTAAAAATCGTTTAATTTTTAAAATTTTGTTTTTTGGCTGATACAGGCTTACCATAAATTATTCTGATTGTTCTCAGGTTAAATCGTTAGTGAATTGTGCCTCTTTGCTTTTTTACCTGCAATGCACAAACATGTGAGGAGTGTCGATCAGCCGTCCACGGTTAAGTAGTAGTAAGACGAAATCCTTCAACCACAACAATGATTCCCTCCGGCTGGTAATAGCAGCAACAGCTTTCGCAAAGAAAGCAGCGGTCGTGAGGTCTGATCTTATAACCTAAGTGATATATATATATATATATATATATAATATATATATATATATATATATATATATATATATTTAAGCCGAACAATCCGCCCCACTAAAAAAAAATTGACATTAACTTACTTTTATATTCATCATTTCTGGGTGGCTTCTCTACCCGTCACGCTTGACGGTTTAGTCGAGATAATTATATTTACTCTTGCTTATTTCATATTAGATCGACATTTCTTAATACAACAACTTTACTTATAATATATATATATAATATATATATATATATATATTATATATATATATATATGTGTGTGTGTGTGTGTGGTGTGTGTGTGTGTGTGTGTTCATCTTAGAATGAATTGAATAAACAGTTGCTAAACAGGAAAACAAAACAAACCAAAAAGAATAACAAGAAATAACAAAACAAACAAATCCAAATAATAAAGAAATAAAGAAAATTAAAAAAAAACAAAGAAAAAGAAAAAAGAAAAAAAAAACGAATGACTGCTTATTTCATCGACTGAATTTTTCCAATTTTTATTTTTACTTTCTAAAAATCTGATATTATTTAACAATAATATAATAACATTTACTATAAGTGAAACAATAAGATAAACACGGAAATCAATAGAAAGGAAGAAAAGAAAGAAAAAGAATAAAAAAGAAAAAAAGAATATAATAAGCACAAGTTATTCAATCTTATAACTACCAAGATACTCCACCAGATGAGCCTTGTGTCAGACTAAGAAACCTTAATAAATTAATTAAAAAACATAATACGAAATAACACCTTGGTATTTTATGAAATCAATAGTATTGAATTGTTATAAAGTGATCATTCCTAATCCACGAAACGTGTTTAGTGCTGAATTGTTTTTGAAGTTCCATGTTGAAGCCCTGTGGAAAATAATTCATAAAACAGATACTTAATCGCCCTGTAATTGTCTGCCTGGATCAGAAGTAATTTAAATAATCGTTTTCACCTTCAAGGAATGTTTCGATAAAGGTTTAAAAAAGACAGGCCTTAAGTACATTTGTCGTACTAAATATAAGGGCCCCAGGGTAGATTTTCATATCTATCTATCTATCTATCTAATCTATCTATCTATCTATCTGTCATATCTATCTATCTATCTATCTATTCTATCAGTCTGTCCATCTCTCTCTCCTCTCTCTCTCCTCTCTCTCTCTCTCTCTCTATCTATCTATCTATCTATCTATCTATATATCATCTATCTAACTGAATTTACAATTGAATAACAGTTAACAAAGAATATACAGATACCGTGCGAACAAGCCACACGTACACCTCATCCACACCGGCAAACCCTTTATACAACACACACACACGCAACACACCACACACATCACACACACACAATATACATATATATATATAATATAATTATATATATATGATATATATAATATATTGCAATCAACCTCTTATTTTTAGATTTAGATTTTTAAAAAGGTTTTTTCAATGCTGTTTTCTATTGGAACAGTTTTATCTCCATTATAAACGATCAATCTATCGATTTTCCTTCGATATCCCTAGTACGATATCTATCTATCTATCTATCTATCTATATATCTATATATATATATATATATATATATATATATAAGTGTTTGTTTTTTGCCAAAGTGCTGGTAAAGTTCTAATGTTTTTTAAAATATGGGGGCCCTATCATTAAAAAAAAAGAAGATTCTTATAGTAAAGCAATTTTTTATGGTACCATGCACATTCTGAGATGCTAAAGATAACTACACAACAAAATGAGGTCTGGTTTAAGTGTGAATAAAAGTCTACTGGGGTAAAAACAATTTGAAAACTTCTAACTTTATCGAAATAAAAAAAGAAAAAAGAAAAATCTTCTGTGTGATACATTTAGTGTAGACGATTACAAAATCAAACGTGTCACAAGATTTTCATTCTCTGTGAACACTTATTTTTCTTTCAAACTAATGAAAGCCCCTGATGAAGATAATATTGAAACCTGCAGCGTAGGCGAAATAAACATTACTTTCATTTATGACTGTGTTTTTCAATTTTTTCATAATATCAATAACTGTCGAATACACTTCTATTTTTTCTTCATCACAATTTAGGTGCATCTAATATTGACTTGTCTGATATTTCATTTAATATTTACTATTTTTACTTATATATATCAAATATTTATTTAAATATCTACTTAATTATCTCATTTTGATATGAATGAGATGGTTAAACGAGCTTACCTGGTAGCTCAATTTCTTGCCGGGTAATTTGGTCCTTACTAGTGGCTCCTATTAGTGGCCTTGTGCCACGATCGAGGATCTTAATTTTAAGGGTGTCTGCAATTGTTTAGCGAACTTAGGCCTAAACAGGTTGTTACAACTGAGTTTGATTCTCAACTGTGTGCACTATGAATCTGGTCTGGTGACGCTACTAAGTTCAAGCTTGTTAAGCACGGTGCTGATATTTTTAAAAATCTTTTTTTAAAATTTTACTTAAAACTAATTTTTAAGGATTATCGCATAATTAGTTTGAACGGGTTAAAGAATTAGAGTTCGTAAAGAAAAAAGATGAAAAAAAAACAAAAAGAAAATACGCACGAACAAAACGATAACAACAGTGAACAAAAGTCAAATACCAGATTTATTTATCAATTTGTGGATCAGTTCTACCAAAAATTAAGCGGACGATAGATTCGTGATGGGGCTCTAAAGCTGAGGTTTTAAAATAAGATGATTCTTACTACATGTAAGTTCAAAATAATATCTTTTTGTTAAAGTCTATACCACCTTAATTCCCACCTGGCTGGTAAAGCTCAATACTTTTTCCTAATCATTCCCGAATGTAGCCTTTGTTTTTAATGTAATATTAAACATATTTACAAGTCTTTGATTTAAGGGAAATAACAGTAAATTTTAATGCACGGTCATTTTAGCCATTTTTTATATATCCTTATAGTATGGGCCTGGGCTTTGAAGAATTCTCACAGGATGTTTAGAGTAAAGAATGTAAAAAAAAAATCCCCAATAACAAACAACCAAAACAGAAGAATGTTAGTATCTCTGATATAAGTAAAAAAAAAATTCTAAGTATAACTCGCAGATAAGTAAGTGACATAATAAAAAAAGAATACTATTCTTAGTATCACCACTATAAATAATCACGTATAAAAGAAATTCTTGAAGAATATTTCAAAATGAATAAGGATAAACAGTTTTTATAGTGATTGCGAACGATGTATCTAAATTTAGTATTAATACAAACTATACTAACAAGAGAAGCATGGAAAAGATGACATTCGAAAATTCCAATTGAGATAAAAGGTTTTTTATAAGGAGATATACGACTTATATAGATGTACTGTGTAAAGTAGTGTGATGGCAATAACCCATGTTAAACAATATCACAACATTAAATACAACGTAGAGAATGAGTACAGGCTTTAAGTCGTAAATAATATCTTCATTGGCATATCTATCTATCTATCTACTATCCTATCTATGCTGTATCTATCTATCTATCTAGTCTATCGTTCTAGTCGTTCTATCTGTATCTATTTTAATCTATCTATCTATCTATCTATCTATCTATACATCTGTATTCTATCTTCTATTCTATCATCTATCTATCCTACTCTGTCTGTCTGTCTGTTATCAATTATCTATCCTATCGTCTGTCTTTCTGTCTTATCTATCTATCTACTATCTGTCTATCTACTATCTATCCATCTGTATCTATTTTTTATGTTATCTATCTTTCTATCTATCTATCTAATCTATTATCTATCTATCTATATCTATTTATTTGTCTATCTATCTATCTATCTATCTATCTATCTGTATCTATTTATCAATTTATCTATCTTATCTATCTATCAATCTTCTGTCCATCTATCTAATCTAA
>CM042157.1:18812391-18817391 GCA_023376005.1 Doryteuthis pealeii
AGATCATCCACAGCTCATATCAAACTATCAGAGAAATATATATATATATATATGGTATACTCCTCATAACTCTCTGGCAGACATCTTTAATCGTAGGCTTGGTCTACAACCGTTGGGAGCCTTTTAACTATTCGCCGTACGAAAAGATCTTTTTGGATGATATTAAGAAAAATTTAGTGTATTTTTACAATATATGCAGAGACATGGAACATTACATGTAAAGGTAGTAGGTTGTGCTGTTTATTTCGTTGGATTTCACGCTGTTAACCATCGGTTAATTTTTAACCGAAGCCGTTTTATTCATTCTTGTTGGGTATTAAAAATAATTAAAACCATTTTAAAAAGAAACATTTTAAATCTTTAAAAAATATTTTAACCCAAAGATGTGACCCTAAAAGAAAACACCACTCCGGGTCCAGGGTGTAACCATGAGTAATGGTGATGAAAGTGTACTGCAGACACTTTCCAGAGATTCAGAATAGAACCTCATCATTAGATATAGTTTAATGTCATACAAGACGAGAAAACCAACTGGACACTCAGTCAACCGCGGGAAACATAAAAATTGTTTCAATTGGGCTAAACATGGCTTTGTCTCAACGAGCCTCATCTAAGTGACGTCAGGAAACCGTCCAAGCTGAATTTTCAGTAAAGAAAATTTCTGGGAGCTCAACGAATCAGTAAAAAACATCGTAGACTGAGTTCTTGTGGGGCAAATGAAGAACCACCACTATTGTTTCCTGAAAAAAAAAAGGTGCAACTGTAAACATTTCTTCCTATATTGCCCAACTCCTTAGGCAAAGCACATTATTGATTCATCCTTGTATAAGGTCGATTCGGAAGACTACATTATTTAGACTATAGCAAATATATGCACCCGGAAGGTTCATATATTTAAGTGTTAATTAATAAAAATATTATTAAATTAGAGAGGTAATTGTTACGTACTGACGTTTCACGGTAACCAAAGATATAATGTTGTTCCCTTTTTCTTACTTCTTTACTCTGGTCGTATTTTCTTCTGGCCGGCTTTGCTAATTCTGATCGTCTATCTGGTCTGGTCTAGCGTCCTGGTGTTGCTTGGTATATCTTCTAAGGTCTGTCTGGGTCCTTCATGGGCTTCTGTTTACTATGTTCTGCTGGCGGTCGTCTGGATTCATTTCTTAGTCTTGTTACCAGACATTCATCAACCACAAGAACATTTTACTTATATTAACACTTTTTTATTTCCTTAACTATACATTTCACGTAACTAAATATCTGATAACATAGCGCGCGCCGAGTTCCAGTCTTAGACATGCACAAAATGGCCGACTTGCTCTGCCTGACGTCCAACTGCAAACTGGGGACTCTGAAAAGGTCCAGGACTTCACATATTTGGCGGGCTTCTGTAAATTTTCCATAGAAGGACCCGCCATGGTAATTGAAAGGGGTCAGTCCCTCAGAATTAACAGGGGATTTTGACAATTAATCTTATGCAACCGCATAGATTATGTAACATAAATTGAACTAAGAACGCAGATGAAAACATTTTAAAACGTGTGGTATAATCGAAAAAAGAACAACTGAAACTTACTCTTCCATCACTCCCGTCTTTCATTGCTAAATTTTCCTGATTTAACTATTTTGTTAAATAAGGAAGTAAAGAATAAAATTAGTTATTTCTTCTTGTTAATGGATTTTTGGATTTCGTTTAAGATTTATCTTTAAGATTTTTGCTCATATCCATTAAAACCAAACAATTAGAAATCAATAATACTAAGCTCATATTTATTAAAATTAAATTTTTCATATCAAAATGCAAATTAGACTTCCTGTTCACACTGTAAACCGCTATTTTCTTGTATATATAAATACAATTGCATGTTATTAGAATGTAGACATGCCCCACAATATTAATAATTCAAGACAATTTTATTAATAATTGAGGTTTAAATGAAAATAAAAATCATGGAGAATGTGATGTAAATAACTAAGGGAATTGTGACATGAGTAGTGATATAGTTCAATCTCCATTATAATAAGATAACATAAGTTAGGTTAGTATTATCTGGAACAGGAGCCCCCCGTGGACTAAATAAAGGGTTAGGTTCAAAGTTCCGTGATGGCTCCCGATTACGACAAGAAAGTTCCCGAGTCCGAAAAGAAGGTTCCCGGTATATACTATATATAATCGCATTAACAGTCTGCGACAACATTGGGACCTATCTTATATATTACTCAGTCAATTTTTACAACTAGTTTAAACCTAATGGACCGGGTTAGCTCAGTCTGTAGAGCGTTCAGCTAGAAACCACAAGGTTCCTAGTTCGATACCGGTCATCACTAACTCAGCGTATGAGTAGCACAGGGATCTGTGTGGTAAAGGGAGGAGCTGATGGTAGATGTGGCGCTCCACCTCAATGCTAAAACAATCTCCTTGGTCTAGCGCTATTAAAAAGGGGATAGACTCCCTCGCTGACTGGCTGATACCGACTTTAGGCCGCCCCGACGACTTTACTTTTATATCGTTGAACAGAGCTCACTGAAATCTTTCTTTGGCACAAGCTATATCATCTCTCAATAAAACTAAAGCATTGTGTTAAAAACGGTCTCAATGGTGTCGTAGACTATAAATATCTTTTACAAATAAAATTACCGTATTTGACGGCACATAGGACGCACTTTTTTTTCCAAAATTTGGTCTCAAAATTGCCCTGCGTCTTATAAATCGTAGGTGAAGAATGAGAGCTCCCGTAGGCCTAGGCTAATCTTCTCTATGATGCTCACTAACCCAGTTTACGCTCAGTACTTTACCTCCCCATAAACACCGTGCATCCTTGTCTTATTGCTGGTATTGTTATAAACAAGCACGGCTAGACTGTTTTCAACAATATATGCACAAATACACAAAAAACTTTTTCCTGAATCTGACCTGCTGAAATGGGGGTGCGCCTTATATGCCTCTGCGTCTTATATGCCATCAGATAGGGTATATATATATATATATATATTATTATATTATTATCATTATCATTATTATTATTAATTTTATTATTATTATTATTTCCTGCTATTGAAATGTATTGTGTATGCTTATTGCTTGCCTGTACTGCCAAATTGCTTTTATACTGTTATGTTTCTGCTTGTGTAATGCCCGGCTAGACTGTTTTCAACAATATATGCTTAAATACACTAAAACTGCATTTCCTGAATCTGACCTACCTGAGATGGGGGTGCGTCTTATATGCCCGTGCGTCTTATATGCCGTCAAATACGGTAATTAATTTTTTTTAGTAAATATCTGGAGAAAATAGAGGTTTCTGTAGCTCCACAGTGTATAGACGAGTCGCCACTGAAAATAAGTAATATTAATTACTTGAAACCAAATCATCATATCGCGCTAGTAGCATGTATATCCATGGCGATTTCTCGCCAACCGTCCCTATCATTCATTGCCATCTGGATATCCACAGAGCAGCATCCAGTATCCGCGTTGGTCAATGTAGGTCTTTGCTGGATGGCACACACTGACGTGCCCATGTGCGGTTTCCACTAGAGAACATAACTTATAAGTTCGTCCTTACTTCTTCAGCAGTTTCCAGCATGTCTTGTTCGTCTCACTCGGATGTTTTTTGGGATATGAGGCAAGTGACCGTACCCTACCTTTATGTGGGGTATTGTTTCCAAGATGTGTTTAAGATTGTACACAGCATTCTTGTGCAACTCCCCTCTAGCTTACTCTCCAGGTACTTCGTTAGGGTCCAAGTGGTACAGCCGGTACAATAACACTGATACAATCATGGCTTGGAAGAATTGTTGTTTGTACTTTTTGTCACACTTTGTATTCTAAAAAAAAGCGTTCCATTCATTAATCTTTTCAGAATACAAGGTGTCTCAAAAAGTAGCAAGTTTAAAGCTGTATTTACCAAGATAGAAATAAAGAAGGACTGGAAAGTTGTTTTCTTTTCAGAATACTAGGTGTGTCAAAAATGCAAAAAAATCTCGATACTTTTTTGACACGCTTTGTATAAACATTAGCAGGCAAGTTACGACGACCTGGATACTTTTAACATAGTAATGTTTTTTTTTTCAGTGAGATCAGATTTCCATATGAATTTCTATATCATACCATGTCTTTCCTATGCGTTCATTAACGCCGCTTAATGTAGATGAGATATTACTACCTAGGTACGTGAATTGTTCTTCAGAGGCTTACCATAGAGAATGGAGATACCTCCTTCCTTTTTAAAACACAGGAATTCAGTTTTATCAGAGTTCACATAGAAGCGGATGTTCCCTGAATTCTTCTCCAGGCTATGTAGCAAGGATTCGGCTTGTGCAAGTGTATTTTAGGGGCTAGATCGTCTGCGTTGTCCGCATCCGTAATAGTCACTGTTGAATATTACCTATTTCTTGCTATTTTTAGTTTGAGGCCTTTTCATTTTATGGAATCTAATGATATTCGAAATATGTAGTGTATGCATATCACAAATATATGTAGTGCTAACGTATCTCCTTGTAGGTCTGTTTGTTTTGTTATGCTTTACGGCATATCAACCTCAGTGGGTCATTTAATGTTGATAAAGTTTTGAAATAAAGTCATTCTTAATGGATACTCAATGTTTTTTTTATAAACACATTTTTTTATTTAAACCATAGATAGGACCCTAATAGGTACTACCACTCCGGGTCAGAGTGGACCAGGGAGCAATAGTGATGAAGGAGTGCTCCGCATTCCCCAGACCTCCAAAACTGGAACCTCACCATCAGATAGAGTTTAACGTCATTCCCAGGACATGCAGACCCTCAGCTACCGCCTTCTAGCACCATATGATAAAAAAGTGTTTGGGCTTGCCATAAGGGTAAATAGGGTTGGGAAAATCATATAGTTGCTAGGGGTTTGACGTGGCCATCCGATTGATCGGAGGGGGGCCTCTCCGACCGCCCGTCTAGACAAAGAAAGGGCCAAAGTGGAGTATTGTAAGTCATGGACTGCTCGACCACCTGGGTTCTGTCGC
>CM042157.1:18824891-18832391 GCA_023376005.1 Doryteuthis pealeii
TTCAGGGACACCCCTGTTCATTTATTTAGTAGTTTTTGTTTGACTTAATTTATTTTCCTTTCTTTCCATATCGCTTCAACTATACCCACCCCTACATACCTATACAAACTTATACATATACATACATATGCATACACACACATACATACACACACATACATCTATATATACACATATATACATATATATACATACATACACACACACATACATATATATACACATATACACATATATATATATATACATACATATATATACATATACACACACATATACATACACCTATACACACATACACACACCCACATATACATACCTATATACAAACACACATATACACATACATCTATGGAGTTAGCCTGTTTTCTGTAAATTATCATTTAGCTAGTACAAATTATGTATTACTTCCTCCTTATTTGGAGGGTGGACCTGCAAAAGTTATATTGCATTATATTAAATTTGAACACGCATATATACATACACACTCATATACATGCATACATAGATCCACACATAAATACGCATATATACATGTAAACAAATATATCCTGAAAATTTAAATATTATTAGTCATTATACCACTCAAACTTTTTGGGGGCTACTACATTTATATATATATATATATATATATATATATATATATAAAAATTGTGTATCATATCCCTTCTACATACTACGATGAATCTGCTTTGCACCATACGCTCTTAAATTTGAAAAAAAATACTACATTGCCCTTAGAATAAACGAAAAGAATGTAAATATATCAATATCTTTTTTTCTGTTGATAAATAAATCTAGGCAAACAGATATCTTACCGATTTAACGTCATATGTTTTAAATCATGTAAAGAACATTAATGAAAAACTTGTTGGGTCAATATGTACAAAAAGATTATTTTATTTATTCTCCCTCCATTTTAATAAATAAGAATAAGTCTTATTATTCCAAACATTAAACTTTCTATTTCAAGGTTAATATGAATCAGATTATTAAACCATTTAAGCCTAGAATTGAAATTAAGTAATAATGTCATTAAACTATAAAAAGGTTCGGTGACTAAATTTATTCAAGATAGAAAGAAACAAACATTATTTGAAAAATGGAATATTTTTTTTGCTTGAAAATGCTAGCTTTATGATACAGAATAATTTCATAGTTAAAATTATATTTAAAACCAAAAAAAAAAAAAGAAAAAAAAAACAAAGATTTTTTAAAATCAATTATTGGGAATAAAAGTAAAATCATTTTAAAGAATTGATTCTTTTATGAAACCATTTTTTAAAAAAAAAAAAAAATTAAAAGAATAAATAAATAATAAAATCTATGATTTAAGAACATGTAAACAAAAATGTCTTTCAGTAAAATGAAAGGAAGTCAAACATGTGTTTTTATTGACTTAGAATAAAACAACATATTGAACATAAAAAGAAAATCTGTTTGGATCATCAGTAGAGGGATAAAGTCGTCGTCGGGGTGGTCTAAAATCGGTATCAGCCAATCAGCGAGGGAGTCTATCCCATTTTCATTAGCGCTAGACCATGGAGATTGTTTTGACGTTCGTAGTGGAGCGCCACACCTACCATCAGCTCCTCACTTTACCACACAGACCCTCGTGCTACTCATACGCTGAGTTGGCTGGGACCGGTATCGAACCAAGAACCTTGTGGTTCCTAGTCGGACGCTCCACCGACTGAGAAGGATAAAGCTATGTAAATTGATAGATGTTTGGAATTACAAATATTAAAAAAAAAATATAATTAATTCGAGAAATTGATCACCTGTTAAAAACATAAAGTTAAAGTAAATTTGTCGGGGTGGCCTAATGTCGGTATCAGCCGGACAGCGAAGAGTCTATCCCCTTTTCACTGGCGGGCGCTAGACCAAGGAGATTGTTTTGACGTCTGGGGTGGAGCGCCACACCTACCATCAGCTCCTCACTTTTCCGCACAGATACCTGTGCTACTCATACGCTGTGGTTGTCGAGCGCCGATATCGAACCAAGAACCTTGTCATTCCTAGCCGAACGCTCTACCGACTGAGCTAAACCGCTGAAAAAATTTAGAGTTGATAAAAGATTAAAAAAAAAAACAAAGAAAAAAAACACTATTATAATCAATTGCTGAATTAAAAAAAAAATAACAAAGAAAATAAAATAAAAAAACGAACAGAAAATTTAAAAAAATCCTTTAAAAAAAATTGCGAAAAACAAAAAAAAAATCGCTTGTGACATTGAATATCACCGGCTTATCAACAATTATCACTGTCTCCTTTTTTTTTTATCCGATACGACGAGACAGTTTTTTTTCAGCCCTTGTGGATTAACACAATCAACAAGATAACAGGGGGATCCGGTTTCACGCACCAGTTCTGGTCTTGATCAACGTGGTTAAGCAGCTAGGATCCGTATCAGTGGTTAGAAGGGTGGCCGCTTAAGAATCATGCGGTACTGCAGGCGACATGTCGTCTTGTGCCGATCGAAACTAAATCCATGTTAATAAGTGGCGCAATAGTCACCTAATTAACGAGGCATTTCTTTATCTTCGCCTTATTTTGTAATTTCGGCTACAGAGATTCCAGCAAGGAATATTTTTTTTAAGAAGCCAAAATAAATAAATAAATAACACAAAAACAACCACAAAAGAAAAACAAACAAAAAATAACATATATAAACTAAAAAAAAGGTACTAATTAAAAAAGAAAGTAGACGTATTGACTAAAACACACGTGTTCAACAACGCGCACGCGCACACACACACGGACACACATACATACACACACACAGACACACATGCATACACACACACAGACACACACACTTATGAATACATATATATAGTTTGCCATATTCATAAGTAAATAGTTCTCAATATTATTGAAATAGCACACACACCACACACACACACACACACACACACACGTGTGTGTCTGTGGATGACTGGTATATATATATATATATGTGTGTGTGTGTGTGTGTGTGTGTGTGTATAATATGCCAAACTTGTTGGTAAACCCTTGCCGTAAGAAAAAAAAACAGCAAATAGTTTGATTGTAAAATATACTACCAAACATCACCTGGGAAAAAAAAAAAGACCAAGATACTCGTACCAACCAAAAATAATCGGTTGATACTATAATACTTGACCAAAAAAAAAAATTATATATATATGAAAAATATATATATAAACCGCCAGAATTTTCTAAAACTAAAAAGTAAAGAGTGCTCAATACCTTAGTAGCGCAAATAATAAAATTATAAAATAACTTTATATATATATATATATATATATATATATATATATGGGAGAATATGTGCTTAATTGAAGTCGAACCAAATTTTTGAAAGTTAATTAATTAATAATTAATTAATTAGGCGGGATTACCTATTTAAATGTAAGGCTAAAAAATCGAGAAAATCAACCCTTACATTTAAACAGGTAATCCCGCCTAATTAATTAATTATTAATTAATTAACTTTCAAAAATTAGGTTCGACTTCAATTAAGCACATATTCTCCCAAATATTGTCGGCTGAAAATAGCAATATCACAAACATCGTCTGTTTGTTTACTTCTCATATATATATATATATATATATATATATATATATATATATGGTTTGAAAATCGCATAGGTGAGAAACCGTCAGTTACAAAGCGCCGTTGACCTTATGAATTTGCTACCCCAAATATTATATATATATATATATATATATATATATATATATATATATGAGTGTTTATATGCTGAAAAGAAGAACGCATAAATGAATATTTTTCTCAAAGATGTGATTTCTTGAAGGAAGTACCTGACAACACCAAAACATTCGCCCGATAATTAAAATCAACATATATACAATCAACAACACTCCATTTCCGGGAAGATAAAAAAAAAAAAGAATAAAATAAAAGAAAAAAATCGATATCTTTTTATACTCAATTTAATATAATTACGGCTTTTCAAACACACACACACACACAAACCACACACACACACACCACACACGCATATATATATATATATATATATATATATATATATATATATATATATATATATACTATGCGTTGTTATATATACCGTTCCCTATAATGTGTTTGCTTTAAGTTAGTGGCATCTGAACAACTGTTTACTATTTTTCCTTTGGTTGTGGACTTTCTCTGCTCCGATCATTCATCGTTCTCTTCTTTTCTACCGTAAACCAGTCTGTTTCCAAGCACGCTGCATGTGTACTCCAAGTGAAGTGGAGAAACGAAGGAAAAGAAAGGAAGCTACGCTGGCATGTCAGTGATCTCGGCTCCTCGCGCAGGCACCTGCAATACTTCGCTCGGCGGAGCAGATTCCTGTAGAGCGGTGACCACCCCATTGCACGTAAGTCGAGCGTTTTCGTTTGAGGAGCTTGGTTCAAATGCAAACGACACGACTGAATACACACACAAAAAAAAGAGGATGGGCGTCGTCTTTTGCCAGTCCGAATAGGCTTAGACTTTCCCGGTTTAAAAAAAAAACATTGATGTGAAAACAATTTGAATCATTGTGTTTACCGTACAGTCGTCACTCTATTGCTTTCTTACTCTCCCGTGTTTCTTACTCTCTCGCTTACTTACTCTCCTTTTCTGTCTCTCTGTCTGTCTGTCTATATATCTCTACATCTCTATATGCTGATATGCATTTTATTTGAATTTCCAACTCACAAATAAAGAATGTTTGTTAATCCATTAACCAAGTGGAATTATTTAATACCACGATACATTTAAATAAGTAACGAGATAGTTTTCGTACTAAAGGATTCCTCTTCAGAGGACCAAGGCTATCTTTCACACTCTCTACGTTTCCCGGCTGTTCTGCTTAAGATAAAGAGTGTAGTACCTGTGAGTTACACACACAACACATACATACACATATTTTCTCTCAATTTTTCACACACACACACACACACACACACATATATATATAGATTTGTTAACTATAAGAAATTCGAGTCCCTCTGTTTTTGACCATCCGGTTTTTTGACGTATCTTAGGTCTTTTTTATTAAGCACTTCTACGTGATTGTTGAGTTGTGAATCCGAAAGTATTATAATAATATATATATATATATTTTACCTTTTGTTTATTTGCTTTCTTATCAATCACAAAATAGCAGGCTCTGGCGAGTAGTGTCTTTCGCAAAAGCATTTTTTCTTTAAATTCATTTACTGGCATTTTCTCAGGTCTGGCACAAGGTCACGTAAATTTAAAAAAAAATTCTTTAAAACCTAAGATCTATCTGTGTATATTATGTACGCTTTCGTTAATAATTCCGTATGTTTTTGGAGTAGTGTAATTTTTTTGCAGTAGTTTGTATCATATTTTGTATTTTTGTGGATTTTTTTTTTACATAAACGGTTTGATCTCTGTATATTCATCTTGGACACATAAAAAAGAAAATAGTTTCTATCTTGTATGTTGTGTTTTATTCATTGACATTTGAAATAGGAAGTGTACTAAGTTCAAGGCAGTTTGACGGTCTTTGCAATATGTCTTTCTTTCAACAACCGGACTTGCTATATTTACCGTACACGTGTTCAATATCAGCTTCTATTTAAATGTCAAATCGATATCCCTTCTTCAGTTGACAATAAATAGTGAAGTAACTAATAACTTTAGAATACATTAGTAACTTCAATAAAGCATATTGACATTTAATTAAAATTTCAGGCTTTGTCTTGACATCTAAATTGATTGTTTAAAATTTGCCAATTTTTCGAAAACAAATTTGAATTATTAAAGTTTATGTGATTTGCTTAATAACTTCAGACGGGGTATTATTGGATTCAATTGCAGTCATTCATATCCAGTACAAGGACACACACACACACACACACACACACACACACACACACACACACACAGTATACATATATTTAATATTGATACTATAGTGTGTTATATTTCAGTAAAAGTTAACACTGTTAATGTGTAATGGGTAGCAAGCTAGTCCCGCAGACCTATTAGTACTGAATACCGAGTTCGGTCCTCGAATTTTTTTATCCAAAAATCCCTGTCAAAGATGATATTTAAGTAAACACACAAAAAAAGCCAAACCAGTCTACTTAGCGGTTTCTTTCATCTGATTTTTTATCAGAGGAGTGCACGCCAGTTAAGTTATCAGAAACCAATTAAGTATACAAAAACAAGAATATACAATCTCAACCCATATAACTGAATCACTACGCAACAACTTTAAATAAATTAATGTATGACTTATGTTTTCCTTAGAGTTTCCTTTTTATTAATCCCAGTTCAGAAATTAAAAATATATACATTCGACTTCATTTCCTATTCCACTAACATCTGTCCCGTAGACTATGGTAAAAATTTACGCCCCTGAGTTCACAGTCAACCATTATTTTGAAGTTTACATAATTTAAACCCATAAAAAATAAAGAAAAAAATAAAGAAAAACCTTGTTAAAAACGAAGATATATCTAAATCTATTTTTGTTCAGTATCCAACTGTCAATAGCTTGCAAGAAAAACACATTCTTTTCCCCAAAAGTTAATGCATAACGTGTATAGATAATTTTACATTCACTTTCAAAACACCTTTTTTTAAACAAACTGATCAACAAAAACTATCACAGTCTCCTTATTATTCTGTGATAAATTTTCCTTTTCCTTATATCAACAAAAGCCCCGAAGAAGATCTACTAAACAGATTGAAACACTGCAGCGTCGGCTGAATAAATATCACTCAATTTATTTGAACCTGTGTTTTTTCAATTTTTTTTACTATATTACATACTGTCGGATTCACTTCGATTTTTCTCTTCATATATATATATATATATATATATATATATATATATATATATATATATATGCAAGTAATTGACAGTGGTTATTTATAGGAAATATAACCGTCAGTTTTATATGTGCCCGTTGATAATTTCTGATGTTTTCGTCTGTGTATTGTATATAACGTATTTTGCAATTATCAAGGTTTTAATATATAGATATGTCGAATAATCTTTTTTAAAGAATAATTCTCGAAGCATTTCTCACAGTGTACATACAGGTAATAATTAAAGTGCCTGATACAGTAGCCCAAAATCTATTAGTAGTGAATTTAATTCTTATGTGAAGTCCTGTACTGTTGACTTCATTTAGACTCTCTTTAATTTATATATATATATATATATATATATATATATATATATATATATATATATATATATATATTGGAGGATATGTGCTTAATTGAAGTCATATTTAATTTTGAAAATTAATTAGTTATAATTAATGAATTTAGGCGGGCATATATGTTCAAATGTAAGGCTAAACAAATCGAGAAAATGTCAATCCCTGAATGTACATTTCGACCTATTAGGTCTCATCAGCAAGGTTATAAATTGTCGACTTAGCGCCATATAAAAAAATAAACACATTTGTTTGTTTACTTAACTTCCTATATATATATATATATATATATATATATATATATATATATATATATATATA
>CM042157.1:18839891-18854891 GCA_023376005.1 Doryteuthis pealeii
CATGGACACCCATTCAACCTTACTAAGAACGGAAATCATTTTTCAGCGTCAATAATTCTGTATATTAAATATACATACTTTCTCTCACCTGAAACATTCGGGACTGATTTAACAACAGGTATGTAACAGACTTTCCCTTCTCGCACGCTTACCTGAGTATTTCGATATTTTTTATTGGCTGTTATAATAACCCACACATGACTTCAAGGGACCAATCCAACATCAAGTATGTGACATGGTTTTCATTGTGTGCATATGTATCTTTCTATTCTTTCATGAGTGTGTATAAATATGTAAATACATCCAACAAGCACATATTCAAATATATATACATATGTATATGTATATATCTCGAGTTGAATCTGTCTGAATATGTGAGAAGTTGTTCTTACAAAATATTTTGTGAAACCAAGCGAGACTTCGAGAGAAGAGGTTGATTTTAAAGACAAGATAGTAATATTTAATGGTACAACACGTTCTTATTAAAACAAAAATGTATATATGGAGTTGTCGACTTAATTTTTTCTTCTTTTAAGCTTGTATCTTGTTCTTAAGGAAACGGAGTATCGACCGTCGTAAATTGAAGCGATGTGTTAAGCCATGTGGATCACTTTTATTCTATTTTCTTATATTTAAAAAAAAAGAAAAAAAAAGGAAATTACAAATTAACAAGCGACTACGTCAGTTATCAACACTGTTTTGATAATCGTTCACTTCGTAAAAATAAAAAAAAAATTAAAAAAAGAAGAAAAAAGAAAGAAAGAAGTGAAAACAAACAGACATCGTCATTAACTACACGGCGTATTTTTATTTGAATTCAAGGATTATTAAAAAGAAGGAAACAAAAAAAAACGGATTTTACAAGATGCTGCATCATCAAACCTTGTTCGTATTCCTACTAATTTCCAGGACATTCCTCGCCAGTTTAATAATTGGGGAAGCGGCAAACAAAACTACTGACCCTAAAAAAATTGTCAAAATAGGGGTCATACTACCAGCTGATAGCGTCTACCCCTGGTCTCTTCCAAAAACTATCCCTGCCATTCGATATGCTATTGATACAGTGGAAAGAGACCCCCATTTGCTACCTGGTTATAAAATACAATTAAACACCAATGACTCGAGGTGTTCGGATACCTATGGACCCCTCGCTGCGATGCACATGGAAGTTTACAAAAGAGCCCACGTATTTCTAGGACCCTCTTGCGAATACGCCGTTGCCCCCATCGCGAGATTTTCGCCAATTTGGGGTATTCCTATCATTAGCGCTGGGGCTCTGGTCACGGCTTTCAGAAATAAATCAAAGGATTATAAACTTCTGACTCGGATCCAAGGAACTTACGCAAAAGCGGGCGAATTCTTCTACACTATGTCCCGATATTACAACTGGACTAGGATCGGGCTGATATACAATGACAACGGCCACGGACCCAACAGCCAGAAATCCAAGTGCTTTTTCAAGCTGGAAGCTATTTACGTTCTTTGGCAGGAGACCTACGGGACTTTTCCGTGGCACCACAGTTTCAATGAAAATCACAAGAATTATAACTTCCGGGAAATGCTGACGAAGGCATCTCACAACACTAGAAGTAAGTAACACTCTTTAACATCTTGCTGTCTGTTGTAGATCGATGTCTAAAGGGTTGATCTCAGTAACTTCCTGTTTTGGAATCATTATCTTATTATAATGGAGATTGTGTGTCTGTCTGTAACCGGAATCTACATCACAACCTATGTCACAATTTCCTTAGTTATTTACATTATATACTCAATGGTTATTAAATAATCATTATTTAATAATAACTAATATCTTATTTATTAATAATGTCTCTATTCAGGTCTAGCCGAGATAGATTTGCCTCAAAACAGACAATGATATCAATGTTTTCAAAGTCCTGCAATGTGTGTTATATATCATTAAGGAATAAATGTTTACATATTATAAGATGTGAATAGTTTGCATACCGGTCTTAATATAACCGTCTTTAATGATTAATTACTTAGTGTTTTTTTATGTCTAATAGAATTGTTTTATTAACAAACATATTAAAATCAATCAAATGTATAATTCTATATTGAAATCAATTAAAATAAAGTAAAAATAAGTGTAATCTTTTTTGTGTTCGTATTTGATTTCATTAGTATTTCTAATCTCATTATAATGGAGATTGTGTGTTTTTATGTCTGTAACCAAAACTATATTACTAATCGAGTCACAATTAACATAGTTATTTACATCACATTCTCCATGATTTTATTTATATTTAAACCTGAATTATTAATAAAATTGGTTCACCTTTTTATTAGTGTTGTCCATATCTACATACAAATAACATGCAATTGTATTTATATATACAAAAATAGCGGTTTGCAGTGTGAATGGGAAGGCTAATTTGCATATTGATATTAAAAATGTGATTTTATTAAATATGTGCTTAGTATTATTGATTTCTAATTGTTTGGTTTTATCTTAATGAATATGAGCAAAATCTCTTCAATGAATCTTAAATTAAATCCATTAACAAGAAAAAATAACTGTCATTTTATTCTTTATTTCCTAATTTAACTAAATTGTTAAATACGTAAAATTCAGCAATGAAAGACGGGAGTGATGGAAGAGTAAGTTTCATTTCTATTTTTCTATTATACCCCCACTCTGTTACATATATTTTTATCTGCATTCTTATTAGACTTTCTAATTTAATACGATATTTCATTACATTAAAACCTAAATACTTGCACCCGGAGGGTGCATATATTTGCTAGTTCAATATAATATTCAATTACATTAAAACTTCAATACTTGTGTCCGGAGGGTGCATTTTCTGCTAGTTATTGTTAATTATAATTTTGTACATAATTGTTTTTTTCATCTTAATTTTAGACGTTTCTGTTCTTTTTATAACAACTCACCCAGGTCGTTATTTATACGATTAGGGGCCGGGTTACCTCAGTCGGTAGAGCGTTCGGCTAGAAACCACAAGGTTCCTAGTTCGATACCAGCCCTCGCCAACTCAGCGTATAAGTAGCACAGGGATATGTGCGGTAAAGTAAGGAACTGATGGTAGGTGTGGCGCTCCACCTCAGATGCTAAGACAATCTCCTTGGTCTAGCGCTATTGATAAGGGGATAGACCCCCTCGCTGACTGGCTGATACCGACTTTAGGCCACCACGACGACTTTACTTACTTTTACTTATCACATAACAGCAATATATAAGCTCCCAATGAGACTCGAACTCATATCCCTTCACTTTGTTTTATTTTTTTATTTTTTAAATTTTTTTATGGGAAGGGAGGAGTCTGGATGTTCGTATAGGCTGCTTTATCATCTAAGTTACGTGAGAAAGTGTTTTTCAGGAATTAAAATCATACCTATATTGCCGTCATATTCAGTTTACCGGAGTTATTTTTGTTATTGTTTTGAAACATGCTTATTGCATATTTTTTGTATTATTTGTATTATTCGGACTATTGTGCTCATCTTTATTGTTATCTACACAATGTTTCGATCGATGTGCCCACCGGCCTTCTTCATGTCGAACTCGGGAACCTTCATGTCGTAATCGGGAGGCTTAAACGGAACTTCGAACCGACCCCTCTATTTAATTCATGGGAATAGACTGTTCTCATACCGTTAACGAAGACCGGGTATAAGTGTCAAGCTGTGTTAAATATTTTATGCTATCATTGCCGTTGGTGAGGATTTTACCTGCAACCTAGAGATGATTGTTACTTAGAATTGTATTAACTCAAACCTTATATCCGTTGCGCCATGGAAGCACGTGGTGTAATGATTAATGTCATGGGAAATGGACTCGTCGCCCCGAGTTCAATTCCTGGACGTGGTAATTGCATTTCACTTAGCGCTAATACCCTTGGGAAAGGTATGAATCCTACTCTTCCTACAGCTATGGATAAACAGTAGGACAGACTGTGCTCTTTAACCTTGGTTAGGCAACCGGTCTAGGAGAAGGAAACTCTGAATTCAAACCTGTTGAACTCCGCTTAAAAAATTGACCTTGTGTCACATCCTGCTTGTGTGGAGGGGTTCGTAAATATATATATATCCGTTGCGCCATGTGCCTAACTGGAATAATACAAATAATAAAAATTATTAAGCCCCATATGAAAAATTCAGAGAAACAGCATATTTTTTATTAACTAAAAAATAACAAAAATAAATAAATAGATAAATAAATAGACAAACAAACAAAATAAAAACAAACAAGCAAAAAAAAAACAAAAAAAAAAAAAACAAAACAAAAAACAAAAAAACGATTTATTTTCATTCTGTCCCTTTTTGTTTGGGGGGGGGGCTGAGCCTTTTTGTCCATGTTGGCGGCTTTAAAATCTAAATTGGTTTTCAGAATTCAAAATAACACCTATAATCCAATTCAATACTCTCATTTTCAATTTACCGGCTAAATATTTGTTGTTGCTTTAAAGCAACAGAAATGTAAATAGCATTTTTTATTATTTAGAACAAAAAATAATAATAATAATAATAATAAAACGGAATAAAAAACAAAAACAAAAACAAAAAAAACAACCCCAAAAAACAAAATGATAAAGCCCGATTATCTGTTTTCATTCTGTCCCTGTTTTGGGATTGAAGAGCCAGGTTGTCAGTGTTAAGTTTTTTAAGGGCCAATCTCGAGGCCTTTAAACAATAGCGGTTTTCCAGCCGAAATCCTTTGTAATCATCTGGTAAAGAATCCTTAGTTCCTTCGTCAATGGTTGTAAGTTCCTCCTCAATGATTGCAAGTGAACTGTGGCAAGTATATTTGTCTAAGTAATGAATCAACCACGCATTATGGCTGTTGATTGGCCGGAGGAGTAAACCACGTAACCTCGACTAGTCTATAAATTCAGGTGGGGAATTGGAGCACACGTTATATCCAAAAAATTCCAACAGTCTGTATAACGGGTCCTACCGTTGAAGTTACGAGAGAAAGTGTTATGCAGAATTCAAAATCCCATCTAAAAACTCGTCCAATACTCTCATATCCAATTTTGTTTTGTTGTTATTGTTTTAAAACACTAGTTTCATTATTTTGTTTTACGGCATATCAATGTGCGTGAGTCATTTAATTACCGACAAAGTTTTGAAATAAATTCAATCTTGATGGCTACTCAATTTATTTTTATAAACACATTTTTCTCGTAGATTGGACTCTAACAGGTACCACCATTCCGGGTCAGAGTGGACCTGGGGGTAATGTTAAGAAAGGGTACTCCACATTCTCCGAGCTCCAGAACTGGAACTTCCCTATCAGATAGTTTAACGCCATACCCAGGACAATAAGACCCTCGGCCACTCCCTTCTAGCACATATATGATAAAAAGAGTTAGGGTTGCCATAAGGACAATAGAGTTAAACGCTAGTAATGAAAATAACATTGTTTTTTTTATCATTTAAAAAAATGCCTCTTTTTAATTTTTGTTAAGGATGGGGTGAAGCCTTGTTGATCGTATCGACTGCTTTACTATCTAAGTTACGAGAGAATATGATATCTAGAATTTATCATCATCATCTCGCGCTATCAGCACGGATATCCATGACAATCTCTCCCCAGCTGTCCCTATGACTCATTGTTCTTGGGAGGTCCTCTACGCAGCATCTAGTATCCACACAGAGCTGGTCAATGTACGTCTTTGCTGGTCGGTGGCGTGCCCATGTACTGGGTTCCACACGAGGATGTCGCTTGTCCTCTTCTCCAGCAGTGTCCTGCGTGTCTTGTCCTTCTTACTCGGACAGGAGGCCAGGACGCATTTATGCGCTAAGCAACAGAAGCCCGGATCCTTTGTTCATCAAAATAACTTTATTCTACAGTTAAATATCTATTAATAATGGAGATTCGCTTCCGGTTTTTGTCTGTAACAAAAATTACGTCACTGCTTACGTACTATACCCGAAATCGCCATAACATAGAATAAATACGCTCAAAATTTGAGCATGCAACATTAGACAGTCCTCATTGTTTTTTAACACAAGTTTTAATAGATACATCCCCAGTATCATATATCTATATATAGTTTGTTTTATTTTAATAAATATTCAAAGTTAATAGAATTTAGTTTCGATATCAAATTGTTTTATATTTTTTACTTCTTTAATAAATTTGATGATTTCATGATTTATGGTTCAAACTCTCCGACATTTAATTTCTGACTTTCACCTCCTTTATTTTTACATCACCCGGTGGGCGTTTTTTTATTTTGCTAGTATTTTTAATTTTGCGAGCCTATCGTACAGTGCTCTATCATATATCGATCTTCCATAGTATTGCTTACGATTGCTATCTCTTTGAGGTGTTTTATGACCATAGCATTTCCACCATGTCTGCCTTCAATAGAGACAATTCTTTTTGTGCTGATCTTGCAAAGCCATTGTTTAAGATATCAAACGAATCTCTCTAGAGATAAATATATTGGATACGTCGGACAGAAATATAACTTGAAAAACGAACTTCAGTATTTATTTGTTTAGTTAGTACAAGCAGCGGCAACCCGGGATTGGGATTTCAAAAGTTAGTCCTGCAGATCCATTATTACTGAATCGTGAGCTGAATCCTCGTGGGATGCCCCATTTAAATCACTATGTAAAAAAATAGACATTGCATTGATCCAGCTCTCTGAAAAGAAATGTTATTGTCTACTATCTAAAATATTAAATGAAAAAAAATGTTATGCTGTTATCATTTGAATTCTATTTTGTAATTATCTTCACGAATATAAATCAAATCTTTATTATTTTTACTCAACAACCAAGACCTGATGATATTTAATGTATATATATATATATATTTCCTTTGTCGTTAATTGTTTTATTTTCGAAGTTTCCTCCGGACATACATATACACACAACTGCCCTTTATATATGTATAGATAAGGTTTCGTTCATTTACGGACTTCGTCAGATTATTATTGGAAAAAAAATTAAAAAAGAGGACATTGAAAATAACCAAACTGTATAAGGGTTGTCATGGTGACGAATCTTAGAAGGGTCAATCTTTATATATCTTTAAAAATATGGACTCGAAAATATTTGAAAGATTGTTTTGAAGATTTGAAGATATCGTTGTCTGTAAAGCGATATTTTGTTAAATAATAAATTATAACTAATTAGTAGATTATAATTAGTTAACGTTGGTGTTAAGTTTATCCTGCTCTAATCAATATTAAGTGGAACGTTATTTGGTGCTATTACTAATTTTCTTGGAAACGGTGATTGGTTAAAAAAAATTCCAGTCGTTTTTAAATTGCTGCTTAACCACGATTGTTAGATAGCAGGTCTCTGGTAAGTTGTTACTTGATCCCCGATGAAAATAAATGGAAGAAAACACAACTTTACAGTTTCGGTTTATTTATATATTTACTAACCCCTCCGCACGAGTAGGATGCGACACAAGGTCAATTTCTTAAGCGGAGTTTATCAGGTTTGAATTCAGAGTTTTCCTTCCCCTAGACTGGTTACCTAGCCATTGTAAAAGAGTCCAATCTGCCCTGCTATTTACCCATAGCTGGAGGGAGAATTGGATTCATACCTTTCCCAAGGGTATTAGCGATATCTGAAATGTCAACAGCTTCATCCAGGAATTGAACTCGCGTTGACGAGTCCATTTCCCATGACTCTAACCATTAGACCACGCGACTCCACCTTCTTCAGTTTATTTTTTGTTATTCGAAAGGTGATGGATGTTTTTGAATGACTTGAATTGAAAACACCGTATTTGACGGCATATAATACGCACAGGCATATAATACGCCCCTATTCCCATTTCAGCACATCCGATTAAGGAAAAAGGTTTTTATTGTATTTAAGCATGTATTGTTGAAAACGGTCTAGCTGTGCATTAAACAAGCATTATTTGTTATCCTTGGCATTTCAGTCTCGGAAGACTATAATATAGTTTTTGTGCCCCTTAAGTTACAGCACCTCCTGTGACTGTAAAGTCCACTGAGATTCTTATCATTGGTTTCACTTCACCTACGATGTATAAGACGCAGGGCAATTTTTTGAGCCAACATTTTGGGAAAAAATGCATCATATATACCGTCAAATACGGTACATATTACCGAAAGTAACAATTGGAAATACATAATTAAAAAAAATTCAACTTTTTTAAAAAATATTTTTATTTTTTATTTCCATACATTGTCGGATTCACTTCCATATTTTACCCCCGAAGTCTCGAATATAAAATGGGTAATCTGAACATTAGGAACATAAATGAGAGTAACCTCCCCTTGCTTCTTTCCCTGTAAGAAAGATGTGTGTTTTGTTTTGTAAAAACACGGATTTTTCGACAAATTGGGTATACGGCTTCCTCAAAGTGAAAGAAACAAGGGGAGGTTACTCACATTTATGTAGCTAATGTTCAGATTACCATAAAATGTACACAGATCTTATAGATAATATTAGAAAGACCAATCTCTTACATAGTTCTATTGTCTAGTTTATTAATTCTGTCTAATAGTTATAGATGTACTCCTGGCAATTTGTCTGGTGCGTTGGTTGGTTATCTTATTTAATGACATGTCAACCCCTGTGGGCAATTTAATGCCTCTCTTTTTTTGTAAATAAGACTTGTAAGTAAGTCATCATCATCAACACATCTAGGGTTATATTATGTCAAGGGGTTAGGGAATCGTATTCATATTTCCCTTTTTTGTTTCTTAAGGGATCTCTGAGTTCTGATCTTGGTCACACTTAGAGACACAACGATTGATTTTAATGACATGTCAACATATCCAGGGTTATATTATGTCAAGGGGTTAGGGAATTGCATTCATATTTCCCTTTTTCGTTTCTTAAGGATTTCTGAGTTCTGATCTCTGAATTGTCTTGGGCACACTTAGAACACAACGATTGATTTTATGACATGTCAACATATCCAGGGTTATATCATGTCAAGGGTTAGGGAATTGCATTCATATTTACCTTTTTGTTTTTTAAGGATTTCTGAGTTCTGATCTTCTTGTATTGGACTTAGGCACACTTAGAAACACAGCGATTGATTTTAATGATATCACAACACATCTAGGGTTATATTATGTCTAGGGGTTAGGGAATTGCATTCATATTCACCCTTTTTTTATTTCTTAAAGGATTTCGAGTTCTGATCTTCTTTGAGTGGTCTTGGGCACACTTAGAGACACAACGATTGGTTTTACTGACATGTCAACACATGACAATCTTTCGCCAACCATCCCTATCATTCATTGACACCAGGAGGTCCTTCGCACAGCATGCAGTATACGCACAAAGCTGGTCTATGTAGGTATTTGCTGGACGACCATCGCTATGATTTCCAGAGAAGGACGTCGCTTATACGTTCATCCTTACTTCTCCAGCAGTTTCCGACATGTCTTGTTCGTCTTACTGGTTTGTATGACAATGGGCAGGTGATCGTATAGCTGCTTTCTTGTGGGAGGTTGCTTCCACGATTTTTTTCAAGATGGCACGCAGCATCCTTGTGCTGCTCCCACCCAGCCTATTTTCTAGGCGTCTCGTCAAGGTCGGAGTGGTTCAGCCATACAGCAGCACTGATACCACTACGGCCTGGAAGAATGTCGTTTTATTTTTTCGGTGAGGTCTGACTTCCATATAACTGATAATCCGTTTATAGCAGACCATGCCTTCCCTATGCGTGCAATAATATTGCTTTCTGTGGATGAGATATTACTACCTAGATAGGTGAATACTTCTGCTGGTTTCAGAGTAGTTTTTATAAACAGGTAGAAATCAATTTCATTAATTTCTTGTGAATCAATAGATTAGAAGAAATAACCCCGGGTTTATCAAACTGGTGGTTGACCCTCAGCCACCGCCTTCTAGCATCTGTATTATAAAAAGGATTGGAAGATTGCCATGAGAGCAAGTTGAAGATTATAGTCATGACAATCATATAAGTGCTAGGGATTGATGTGACCAGCCGATCGATTGGGTCAGACCGCTCCGACTGGCCGTCTAGCCCAAGTAAGGGCGGGAGTTGAGCGTTGATGGGAATTACACACGGATGCTGCACCCCACAGAAATGCAGCCATACAGTCTCCCCTCCTATCACACAGCCTCATCCACCTCCTTCTATATTCCTCTGTATTATAAAAAGGTTTAGGTGTTTGCCATGAGAACAATTTGAAGATTACAGTCAGGACAATCGTATAGGTGCTATGGCTTGATATGACCAGCCCGATTGATCGGGTTAGTCGCTTCGACTGGCCGTCTAGCTCAAGTAAGGCCGAAGTGGATCGTTGATTGGAACTACATACGGATGCTGCGTGCTGTCTTGTATCCTCGATACAGCATCCATGAAATGCAGCCATACAGTCTCCCCTCCTATCACACAACCTCAGCCACTTCTTTCTATCATCTGTATTATAAAAAGGTTTTAGGTGTTTGCCATGAGAACAATTGAAGATTACGGTCAGGACCAATCGTATAGGTGATATGGCTTGATATGACCAGCCGATTGATCGGATCAGACCGCTTTGACTGGCCGTCTAGCCTAAGTAAGGGCCGAAGTAGAGCGTTGATGAAAACTACATACGGATGCTGCGTGCTGTTGAATCCTGGATGCAACATTCCACAGAAATGCAGCTATACAATCTCTTACCTCCTATCACACAGCCTCAGCCACCGCCTTCTAGCATCTGTATTATAAACAGGTTTAGGTTTTGGCCATGTTTAATTTGAAGATTACGGCCAGGACAATCATATAGGTGCTGGGGTTTGATATGAACCGTTGGTTGATCGGCTCAAGCCGTTCCAACTGGCCGTCTAGCCCAAGTAAGGGCCGAAGTGGATTGTTGATGGCAACTACACATGTATGCTACGTGTTGTCTTGAATCCTGGAAGCAGCATCTCACAGAAATGCAGCTATACAATCTCTTACCTCCTATCACACAAACTATGATAATATGACGAACGACACGCTAGTCACTGCTGGAAAGTAGTAATTAACCCATAAGCGATGCTCTGCTCAAACACAGAAACACACCACTATCTATAAATAGTACCTAATAATATCCGTTTCGAGTGTATAATGTTCCATTGGAAATGATGAAATCTTGGTATCTTTCAAAATAAGAATACAGCTGTACGGCTACTTACGTCCTGTCACACAAACCATCCAAGATGAACATGCTGGACAAGTAAGGACGAACTCATAAGTGACGTTCTCATTTCGACACCTATACATGGGCACATCAGTGTAGGCCGAACAGGATGTAAAAGTATATCCCTGAGTTCAGTACGGACAGCTGATGCCGTGCAGAGAAATTGCCCGAAATTCACCAGAGATCCAGAAGCATTGAATTCAGTTTAGTGATATACAGAGGACCTGGAATTGTTTTGCAGAAAGCTTTTTTTGATTAAACTGTTTCTACGATGCTGCAGTCTAGCATTTTATCCACTATGCCACAGGGACAACCAAATTTAAAAGGTTTGACTATTGGTAATTTGGTAACTTTTTTATATTAAATGGATTAACATGTGTGCTACGTTTGCTGGTGCATATTGCATAAATGCGTCCTAGTCTCCTGCCCCCCAAAAAGCTAAGCGGTGCCTGCTGAAAATCCGACCCTTGCTACTTACGAACTCCCTAGCTGTTTGAAGGCGTTTTTCTCGAAAAGATAATGCGATATGAAAGCGATATTTGTTTTAAAATGAAAATAGCGAAAAAAAAAGATATTCCAATGGGTGTGTGTGTGTGTGGGGGGGGGTAAAATAATTACATATACTTGTTGATAAAAAAAAACTAGGTCTGGCTTAATTTTAACGCCTTCAAACCACTAAAAAAAGTTATTTATCGATAAAAAACGCCTTCAAACCGTTAAACAGTAATATTTTTGAAAAGAGGAGTTTTAAATATTTATATTTACTTGTCGAGAAAAGACTTGGGTGGGAGGTAAATTATCGAATATCGAGTATCAACTTGGGTGTTGAGTAAAATATCGAATGGTGGTGACATATTGAACATGTTATGCTATCAAATCTCTGGTGGCTGGGAAGTACAAACCATGTGAAATATACGGGATAATGTGTAATGTGTACCGAAAAGTATGTTCTAACAAAAAGAAAAAAAAGAAAAAAAAAAAGAGGTTTACAAATAGGCTAAATATAGGTTTGCCACTCCGAGCTAGAGTCGAACAGACTGTTCATGGAGTGGAAACATTCTACATCTCCGTTAAAGAAAAATGTTCCGGTATCAGGAGTCAGTAAAAAAAAAGTCATGCTGATAGTCGTCTGGGATATGAAAGGTACCATCATCATTGATTTCCTAGAAAAGCTGTAAACAGAGCTTTCTATTGCCAACTCCTTGTTTATTTAACGACTAATATATATATATATATATATATAATTTACATCTTGGAAAGATTCCCAACCCTACTACCCTTATGGCAAGCCCCAACACCTTTTTATCATATGGCTGCTAGAAGGCGATGACTGAGGGTCTACATGTCCTGTGAATGAACTTAAATGCTATCTAATGGTGAGGTTCCAGTTTTGTAGGTTTGGGGAATATGGAGAACCCCTTCATCCCATTGCTCCCTGGTCCACTCTGGCCCGGAGTGGTATTACCTGTTAGGGTCCCATCTATGGGTTAAATAGAAAAACATAAGTTGATTAACAAAATTGTATTATCCAGTAAGAATTGGTTTATTTCAAAACTTTATCGGCATTAAATAACCCACTGAGGTTGATATGCCGTAAAACAAAACAAACCAAACCAAACCAATCTTGGAAAAAAAACAATGTCTCTTAGGTGAGAAACTAACAGTTTCCAAGTGCCGCTGACTTCATTTCTACGCTATCTTAACGTAGGATATGCTTTATCGCTAATATTGAGCACGCTTTATACATAAATAATGTAGTTTGCTATAATACCAATACTAGCAAAAATAGACGTCCTTTATTTGTAAGTATTTAAGTCTCAATGTAAGTAAAGTCGTCGGGGTGGCCTAATGTCAGTACCAGCCAATCAGCGAATGGGAGTCAATCCCCTTTTCACTAGCGCTAGACCAAGGAGATTGTTTTTGCATCTGAGGTGGAGTGCCACACCTACCATCAGCTCCTTACTTTATCGCACAGTTCCCTGTGCTACTAATACGCTGAGTTGGCTAGGGCCGGTATCAAACTAATGTAATGAAATATATTAAATTAGAAGAAAGACTAACAAAATGAAATAAGAACGTATATAAAAAGATTACACTCCTTTTAATTATATCTTAATTGGTTTCTATAAAAAATAATTCATAGGATCGATTTTAATATGTTGGCGAATAAAACAATAATATTAAAGATCAACAACACCAAGTAATTATTTATTAAACCCGGTTTTGTTAAAACCAGTGTTCAAATTAACCACACCATATGTCATTCAAACCATTATTTCCTAGATATATAATACATATTGCAGGATTTTAAACGTACTGATTGTTAAGTTTTTAAATGCCATCCTTGGCCAGTTGAAAAGGGCTTAGAGTAAGTAAGTCCTGAGTTATGGAATCCTTTGCTAAGTGAATAAGTCCTGAGTTATGGAATCCTTTGCTAAGTCTTATCCTGCGTATTGTTAAAGGTCCAGTGATTTAATCCTATGTCCGTCGTCCACGAAAATCAAAGTAGTTATGAGTAGTTATTACCAGTACAGCCGGTATAAGTATTATATCAGCAGCAGAGTACTGCAATCGATTGGCCAAGAGTATCATCACATGGTTATCGCCGAGACTATAAATAGGAGTGGACTTTTAACACACAACTTATATAGCAAAAAAGTCAACACGGATGATATGGGTTGTTTTGAGGCAAATAAAACTCAGGTTTTCATAGAGACATTATTTCCTGAGGGTACTGTGACGTAAGCAGTGATGTAGTTTCGGTTACAGACACTAAATCAGATACGGAATCATCATTATATATATATATATATATATATATATATATATATATATATATATATATATTAATCATTTACTCGTCTGGTGTTTACAGACTTGAGTTCTCTGGTGATTGTAAAAAGATACATCCTGTAAGTTTGTTTGTCTCAATTGATTGTTCGCTCCCGGCTGACAGACGAAAATTCTGACGGGTTTCGCACCCGGCTAAAGGTAGCTGTTAAAAGGTTGAGCCGCACTAATGAGACATAAACTTCAAAATACGTTTCTGTGGATGACTGATAATATATATATATGAGAGAGATAATAGAATATCTGCTGCTATTTTCTCCTTTGCTGTCTTGAGCCTGTTTTTGTGTTGCTTAACGGTTAATTCAAAGCTGATGGGGTCAGGTGTAGCACTACTCTCTCTCTTTTGTCGGAATGGAAAGAGAAGAATACATGTCAACGGTCGTTACGTTCTGGCATTCATATCCGAATAGAGAGATGACGTGTTGAAACGTTTTTAAAGTTTTTATGTGCCATCCTTGTCCAGTTGAAAGAAAGTCCTATGTTACGGAATCCTTTGGTGATCCTTTGGTAAGCGTATAAGTCCTATCCTGCGTATTGGTAAAGGTCCAGTGATTTAATCCTATGTCCGTCGTCCATGAAGGTTAACGTAATTATGACCAGTAGGGTGGGGGTTAAGTATTGTATCAGCCTCGGAGTACTGCCAGTGATTGGCCAAGGGATAGATCACATAATCTCGCCTAGTCTATAAGTATGGGCGCGGATCTAGCACACGCCTTATACACAAAAAAGTCAACAACGTTTGTTCGAATGGAGTG
The DNA here is from genome assembly GCA_023376005.1 of Doryteuthis pealeii. Lineage (NCBI taxonomy): Eukaryota > Metazoa > Mollusca > Cephalopoda > Myopsida > Loliginidae > Doryteuthis > Doryteuthis pealeii. Next base: position 18,854,620 of record CM042157.1, read on the forward strand.
ATGGTGTGTTGATAGTATAAATATTTAGTATACTTATCTATTGATCGGTACTACATCGGAGATGCTGAAATCCTGTTTGGTGGGCTGCTGTTCAGTTGACTTAGAGTTCTATGATGTCTGGAGTCAGGAAACCAACTTGGGACTTAGGGATATTTGGCCTTGTGCCATTTAGAGATTTTAGTAAGAACACAATACCGCTTCTTTTTTCTCAAGAAAATGTTTATTTCCCCCACAACTGCCGAGAGCAAGTATTCATGTCTTGCTCTCTCGGC
>CM042157.1:18859891-18872391 GCA_023376005.1 Doryteuthis pealeii
ATAGAGGGTTGGGTTTGAAGTTTCATGATAGCTCCCGATTACGACAAGAAATTTCCCGAGTTGGAAAAGAAGGTTCCCAAGTTCGAGAAGGCTCCCGAGTCCGACAAGAAATATCCGAAGAAGGCCGGAGGGCAAAGCAGCAGAAATTGTTGTCCAGATAACAATAAGTATGAGAATAGTCCGAATAATCGAAATAATAAAATAACCCAATAAGAGTTGAAATGCCGTAAAATCCAATCAATTGTAATGGCTCATCGACCGATACGTTGTACAGATAACAATGAAGATGAGGAGAATAGTCCAAATAATCCAAATAATCCAAACCTCTTTGGCATAAAATAACCTAATAAAAGTTGAAATGCCGTAAAATCCAATCAGTTGTAATGGCTCATCGACCGATACGTTGTACAGATAACAATGAAGATGAGGAGAATAGTCCAAATAATCCAAATAATACAAAACCTCTTTGGCATAAAATAACCCAATAAGAGTTGAAATGCCGTAAAATCCAACCAACAAACCAACACCACAAATCTGGAATATACTTGCTTTTTTACGCATCGGTGAAAATGGGGCAGACTGGTTTATTCTTGCTGTTTTTAATGAAAACACCATTGTATTATTTCTAATTTGAGGTATCATGTTGTTTCTAATGTCCCGACAAAAGAATGGTTGCAAAGTGTGGTTTTCAACCTTGATATCTTGTTGTGGGTGTGGTGCATTTGACAATCGCGCACCGAGGGGATTAAACGACAGAAATGGAAGTGGGCCGGGCATATAGCAGGTTTTGCCCAAAGGTTAATTGAACGGTGCCCTAGAAATTACGAATGAAATTAGGAAACGACCTGACACAAAATCTGGAGCGAACGAGATAATGGAGTTTCGCCGGTAAGAACTGACACAAGCTCGCACGTCAATTGAGAAATGCCTTTTAGTAATACACCCAATGTATGTGATGATGATGATGATGATGGTGGTGGTGGTGATGATGATGATGATGATGATGATAGTGGTGGTGATAGTGGTGATGATGATGATGATGATGATGATGATGATGATGATGATGATGGTGGTGATGATGATGATGATGATAGTGGTGGTGGTGATAGATGATGATGATGATGGTGTGGTGATGATGATGATGATGATGATGATGATGATGATGATGTGGTGATAGTGGTGGTGATGATGATGATGATGATAGTGGTGATGATTATGATGATATGATGATGATAGTGGTGGTGTGGTGATGATGATGATGATGATAGTGATGGTGATAGTGGTGGTGATTATGATGATGATGATGATGATAGTGGTGGTGGTGACGATGATGATGATGATGATGATGATGATGATGTGTGTGTGATAGTGGTGGTGATATGGATGATGATGGTGGTGATGATGATGATGATGATAATGATGATAGTGGTGGTGGTGATGATGATGATGATGATAGTGGTGGTGATTATGATGATGATGATGATAGTGGTGGTGGTGATTATGATGATGATGATGATGATGATGATGACGATGATAGTGGTGGTGGTGATTATGATGATGATGATCTCCCAGGCGTTCCGGTTCAGTGACACATGCTGTGCTGCCCCCGGTACCGGTCCCTGTGGTACTTAGCATTATTAATCGATAAAAAAAAAATTATGATCATCTTAGTCGGCTTAGCTCAGTCGTTAGAGCATCTGGCTCAGAAGCACAAGGTTCCGGGTTCAATACCGGTCCTAGCCAACTCAGCTTATGTGTAGCACAGGGATCTTTGCGGTAAAGTGTGTGTAGGTGTGTGTGTGTGGGGGGGGGGCTGACGGTAGGTGTGGCACTCCACCTCAGGGGTAAAAACAATCTCCCTGCTCGTGCGGAGGGATTGGTAAATATATATACGCCAATAGTACGGCAAGTGAGAATGGTGGTTGGACTTGCTAAGGTAACCAGTTTAGGAGAATGAAAACACTGAATTCAAACCAGCTCGACTCCGTTTCAAAAATAGCCTTGTATCTCATCATATCCACTGCATAGGTTTTGGTTTGGTTTGGTTTGTTTTACGGCATATCAACCTCAGTGGGTTATTTAATGCCGATACAGTTTTGAAATAAATCAATTCTTAATGGATAATACAATTTTGTTTATCAACTCATGTTTTTCTATCTAACCCATAGATGGAACCCTAACAGGTACTACCACTCCGGGCCAGAGTGGACTAGGGAGCAATGGTGATGAAGGGGTGCACCACATCCCCCAAACATCCAAAACTGGAACCTCACCATCAGATAGAGTTTAACGTCATTCTCAGGACATGTAGACCCTCAGTCACGGTCTTCTAGCACTCATATGATAAAAAGGGGTTGGAGCTTGCCATAAGGGCAATAGGGTTGGGAAAATCATATACGTGCTAGGGCTTGACCTGACCAGTCGATTGATTGGAGGGGGCCTCTCCGACCGCCCGTTTAGCCAAAGATAGGGCCAAAGTGGAGTATTGCAAGTCATGAACTGCTCATCCACCTGGGTTCTATCCTTAAGCATCACGGGTCGCTACATCCGGCCAACAGGTGGCTCCCATTGGGGGAGTCTTACCCCTCTGCAGAGGTGCAATCGGGCATTCTAACGCCCCAGCCAACAGGGCGGGATAGGCTTTGGGTAAATACCTAACAAATCGCTATCTGGCTGATACCGACAATAGGTCACTCCTTCGACTTTACTACTACTATGTGAACGAATTACAGCTTCAAGCGATAGCTACTAATAAGCAACAAATTGTAAACCCACATCTAATTATAATTTTAACATAATCTAATCAAATTCTAATAATTTTAACCGGTTGCCTTCTAAATTCCACCCCAACGACTATACCAAATGTTCTTTCTATTTCTCTGAATGTTTGAGATGAGACTTGAAGATTAGTATTATTAGTGTTATTCGGACTCCGAGAAGGTTCCCGAGTCCGACAAGAAATACCTGAAGAAGGCCGGAGGGTATATCGGCCGAAACGTTGTACAAATAACAATGAAGATGGGGACAATAGTCCGAATAACATTAATAATACAAATGTTCTTTGTACTTTAACCTGTATGATGGGGTATATCAAATTCCCTATCTCTTTACGTATACATATTTACCAACCCCATCCGCACGAACAGGATGCGACACAAGGTCATTTTTTTAAGCGGAGTTTAACAGGTTTTAATTCAGAGTTTTCCTTCTCCTAGACTGATTACCTAGCCAGGGTTAAAGAGCCCTGTCTGCCCTGCTATTTACCCATAGCTGGAGGGAGAATTGGATTCATACTTTTCCAAAGAGTATTAGCGCCATGTGAAATGGCAAACAGCTTCGTCTAGGAATTGAACTCGCGTTGACGAGTCCATTTCCTACGACTCTAACCATTAGACCACGCGCCTCTTTACGTATAAGTCATTCTATTCAAATAATGGAATCATTATTGTAATTTGAGTCCTGCTGATTAATTTTTCAGTGTATAAAATCTAGTGATGGGAGAGCATGTTTTTCAGGGGGGTGAGCATGCAAATCATTGAGCGAGTCGCACTTTTTGACTGTCGATAAAAATAATCAACCGAATAAGTCGGTGTTATGAATGATATAATGTGCTTAATACGTTTGTAGAGCTGGTTTAGTAAAACGTATTGTCAGAGTGTCTACCCGGGTTTCACTGTGAGGATCGTCAGGACTACCCTGCGTGGAATTAAATAAATTAATTAAACTAATCGAAGTATAAACCAAATACAAATGAGACCGTCCAGATCATCTAAGATGAAATACAAAAATGTAAATCTTGATTATCTGGTGTCGCTTATCCACCGATTTTAAAATTTCTCATGAGCATCATCATCTCAGTTGAATAATGGACCATTTCGTTTTTATTATAAATAAATAAAGGGAGGAAAAAGGCATGCTACACAGAAAAATATAATAAGAAATAAAAAAGATTAGGGTGAGCGCGCGGAAACAATAACGCTAATCTGTTCAATCGAACAAAATTAACACAAGGAAAGAAAGAACAAAAAAAACAGTTAGAATAAAATCAAGATATTTACACTTTTTATTACACATTGATCTATTCGCAGTAGCTCTTAAGTAAACATATCAAACTATGTGATAATTGAGTTATTGTGCTGTGGTATATCCACAGGTCCTGCTTGTACAAATAGATGAATTTATACAACCACAGACTTAATATAGATATAGAATTACAATATCTCTTTAAAGGAACACAAATATTTTAGCCACAAACATCTTCAGGTGATCTTCACGTCATAGAATGTTGCATCCTTTGAAATACAAGTGTTGTATACCCTTTTCATTACTTCTTTACTTACTTACTTCTATTCTTCTTCTGTTCTTCTGACATCTTAAGTTCTTTTAACGTCTCTTCTAATATCTCTTCTAGCGTCTTGGTGATCGGTCGCACTTGGCTCATTTCTTCTTCCAATCAGTCCTGTTACCAAGACACCCATTATTCACGAGACCGTGTTATTTTTCTTAAGCTTTTATTTCCTTAACTATACATTTCATGTAACTAAATATCTGACTAACATAGCGCGCGTATGCAGAGTGAGTCACAGTTAAGGCAGGACATCCTTACTGCCCGACGTCCAACTGAAAACTGAGGGCTCAACCAGGTCCCACGTGACTTCACATATTTCGCGGGCTTTCTGTACTATTCCATGGAAAGTCCCGCCCGTGATATGAAAAGGGCCATCTCTCTAGAAATACAGGGGATTGACAATACTCTTATGCAATCGCATAGATTATGTAACACAAGAAAAACATTCAAATAGATACATATCATCATATTGTCACCAAACTAACACGAATGGATATTAACATCCTAATTCGGACTTTGTTCCTTTTAAAGAGAATACCAAAGTTTAGATTTTGTTTTTTTATCGCCAGATGAAGAAGAGCCTGGAAATCCTCGATATATTGCAAATTATTTATTTATTATTTTCTGATGAAAACGACGTTTAATTATATTTTTTGTCAGTCTCTTTTAGTTATTAACCTTTGTTGAATATATAGGCCTCAAATATATAAATATATATGTATATATGTGAATATATATATATATATATATATATATATATATATATATTCGAACATAAATATATATATATTTGAGGAAAACGTGTGACCTATATATTCAACTATTATATGTGTACTCACACACACACACACATGCATATATATATATATATATATATATATATATGAGAAAAATATTCAACTAATATATATATATATGTACACTCACTCATGTCTATTTGAAGAAAATGCATTGTCTATATATATATATATATAAATATATATATATATATATATATATATAATATATATATATGTGTGTGTGTGTGTGTGTGTGTGTGTGTGTGTATGCACACAAACACATACTTATATATACTTGAGGAAAATGCGTGGCGTATATATTTAACTTATATATATATATATATATATATATATACAAACTCACACAGTTACACACACACACACACACTCACACACACACACACACATATATATATATATATATATATATATATATAAGGAAATACATATATATATATATATATATAAGGAAAATACATAGCCTATATATTCAACTGATGTTAGATTTGACATTAGTTGAAACATATCAGGCCACGCATTTTCCTCATATATATAATAATATATATATATATATATATATATATATATATATATATTATATCTGTGTATGTGTTGGCCACATCAACAAATTCACTAATTTGTCGGTTGATAAATATTTCAGATGACTAGGGGCTTTTAGAAAGGGCTGCCACAATACGTGTGATTTTTCACACACAGAGCTCGCACTGATACTTATCTGATACTTATCTGCTATTGTAGGTCTTACAAGTGTTTTTAGATTTCTTCAATCTACACAGCGCGTTAATTTGCTCTGTAAAATGAATATTCTGTCGTGTTTGTACTTTTATGCAAGGTTAGCATTTAGATAACTGATTTACTTCATCGAGTAGATTTTTTACCTCATGTAATTGTCAAATTCTCAATTTTTAATTTGGCAATTTACAACACCCTTTTATTTAAAATTAGATTACGGAAACTCCCGAAGTTGCTTAACCCTAACGTCTTAAAGGTTTTGGGTATTTCCGTGAAATGTAATTCTTTTTATACGTAATCTAATGACATTATCTCTTGCGCGCTATTGTGCATTAGTACCCCATGTTCATTCCTTGTCAAAAAATCTGCGATGTCTACGTTGTATTTAGCATTTAGATAAATTATTTATTTGCACTTACCGTTTTAAAGTAAAATAGGGAAGTGATGATTTTTTTCCATTTTAATATGTTATTTATTATTTTCCATTTTAATATGTTATTTATTATTAGAATCATATTCTTTATTGATCTAGCAAATTTTATATTCAAATTACATTCACTTGAGTTATGTACAAATTTATGTTCATGTTTTGTTTATCTACGATTTCCTGTTAAAACTACTTACTCCAATATATATATATAGTTCATCAATGCATATATATATATATATATATATGTGTGTGTGTGTGTGTGTGTGTGTTTGTGTATTTGGGCAGCATTCTTTCATTTATACATGTAGAATTAAACAAAAGACACATTTCCTGTTTAACAATTTTATTTTTGATCTTTTCAAGTTTTCTGGCCAACTTTTTAATATTTGGTTGGAATTCGTGGATAAGTCCACCAAAGTTCAAGTCCCGAGTACTAACCCTCCATTTAACAGATAATAGCTCCATTTCACAACACCTAAAATTACATTCATGCCCCCACTCTAATTACCGAAATGTTCTAACATAAAATACACACATTCTGCACAAAGAAAAAAAATAAACAAAAACTCCAAATACTAGAAGCTCTATACATAAAACAATACAAATCATCCTTAAACAAAAATAATTTCCAATGCAGTACACACATTTTAAAATGCCTATAACACCTTTCTCATTAATTCTTCTCCTTCCAGCTTCCACATTAATATAATTATTAAAAAAAAACACAAAAAAACCCACCCCTGATGATGGCACTTCGAAGTACCGAAATTACTCTGGACTTTAACTTTGGTGGACTTATCCATATATATATATATATAATATATATATATATATATATATAATATGTGTGTGTGTGTTGTGCGTATATATATATATATATTACGCACACACACACACACACACAGGATGCGGCATAAATAACGCCCTTTTAAATTACATATCTTATAATGTATATTTTTTTAATTATTTTCTTTAATTAATTTGCTAAATCTTTTTTTCATATTTTATACAACCATGAGATTAACAAAGGAACAGAGAGTAAAATCAATTCAATATATATTAATTTTGTTACACTTAAAGAAAGGGCGTTACTTATGTCGCACCTGTACATATATATATATATATATATATATATATATATATATATATATATATATATTAGGCATTATTAGTCTACCTAATTTCGTGAAAATTTTAAGTTGTCGATTTTATTGGTTTTTCTGATAGATTTCGATCCATAGAATTCATTGATGCCAAGAAAAGTGGTCAATTCATAGAATTAGCGGAAACATGAGCTCTTAAAACCCCATTCATAGTGCCTGAAAATGACTAATTTCGTGAAAATTAGGTATCGATTTTATTGGCTTTTCTGATAGATTTCAATGCGAAGATTTTCTATAGAATATATATATATATATATATATATAATATATATATATATATATATATATATATATATATATATGATTTCTTTAAGAAACAATTTTCATTAATTTTCAATTTTTCTGGTGGTTGACCCAGACACCTCCTTCTAGCACCTGTATGATGACCTATATGATACCAATTTGAAAGATCCCGTTGGGACAATCATATATTTGCTAGGGCTTTATATAGCCAGCCGATTGAACGGTTTGGGCCTCTTCGACAAAAGTCAGGGTAAAAATTGGGTGTTGCATATCACAGGACCACTTAGTACTCGGGTCATCAACCGCTCAGCTACAGCAACTTTATCCATCTGCATTGCCACCTACGGTCAACAGGTGGTCCATTGTGGGGTGGGGTTACCATTCTGCTGAGGTGAAGTCTGCATATTCTAAAGTTCCAGTCGACAGGGAGGGCAACCAAGTCGTTCGGAGGGGTTCTTATTACTTTTCCCTTTTTCTTGTTTGCAAGTTTTATAGCTATCCCTGTCGTTACTGCATCATGGACTTATACTAAGTCATAACTTAGAAAATTCAAAGGTGCAGGTAACAAAACACATGTATTTACGTGCACACTGTACACATGTATGTGCGAGAGTATGGACATAGATATACATCCATAATCTTTGTTAGTTAAGGGCTGGTGAGCTCTAGGGGAGCCAACGATTGATCACACCGACAGTAGTAAGATTTGGGTATTTACTACTCAACAAATCCCCGAATGGGCTAGATGGGATTCCTTAGCCTTGGTCGGCATCCCATCTAGGACAAGAAAAAGTAAAAATAAAACCACCGCTGCCTTGTGGCTCTACCTCATCCCAAGTAAAGGCTAAGGGAGTAAACCCCGAAAACAAATCCGGAGCTGGAGTCCCTAAGGTGGGTGATGCTGAACTTCTGCACTACCAAGCAACTCCTGCGACACCGTCGTTACCAAACAGCATTGATTCTTACCTTTCCTTTGGACCACAATCTCAATTATCTACCCAGAGCTGAATGTGTGACACAATGGGTCAAGTTTTATCTAGTATATATATATATATATATATATATATATATATATATATATATATGAGCGGTATCCAAAACTTGGTAGTATGGGAAGATACTATATGTGATTTCTAAGATGTACTGTATTATTATTATATGATCCAGTAAGTATAAATAAAGTGAATCTTTAAATCACTAAAAAGAGCGCAATGTATAATAAACTTTTTAGATTATATACAGAGCAATATTTATCTTTGGAAGGAAAAACCCAACACCGTTATTCCATAATAAATTTATTTTGACCAAAATTGGGGCCTTTATAAATCTAAGTTCATTTAATATAGCTCCTCAAAATTTCGTCTCATCAGATGGTAGATCAAGATAATTTGAATTGCATAACTGAAAAATTTACTTATCAAAAAAAAAAAAATTTCATTGGAAGACTGTCACCATGGCAACAGGAAGTCAGATGAGAAAAAGGATACTCTTTATATATATATATATATAATATATATAATATATATATATATATATATATATATTAAGTTTCCCGAAATTGTCACTTCGACATCATTGTACAGACTATTGACATCGTTATTTAATCAACTAAATCGTACTCCATTGAATTTTAACCACGTCGATTTGAACAAACCTCGTCTCCTCTTTAATGTTCCTTTTTTCACAGAGGGGGATCTGCTGCTTGGGCGACAGCCCATCCTCCAGAACTATCTACCCGGGCTACGCACGTAGGTTCCGCGGCATTATGAGCAGAAGAGTGCGTGGACATAAAATCAGGGTCATGTTTACATTCAAAAGAAAGGATATTCATTAGGATGTCTGTGTTTTTGTATTGAAAACATCATCCAGCTTCGATGTATTAAAATTAGTCGTCTTTCTTTCTTTTCAAAAGTGTCTTCGCACACGCTAATTATCAACGTTTATTCTTGTGTAAAAATGAAAGTGTCCTGACCTTTTCGTCAAGTGAAGGACCGGAAGGTTGTGATCCGTGTTTATTACGCTTGTCTATTTGATTGTACAAAATTATCTAACCGAACGGACAACTTCGGAATACGGAACTTGGCGTCTGAAATATTTTTCAGTGTCCACTTAAAAAAAAAAAAAATTCAAATAAAAAACAAAATATTTTTAGTGAGTAAATGTTTGTTTGTTTGTTTGGTTAGTTGGTTGGTTGGTTGGTTGGATTTTACGGCATGTCGAAATTTTAAATATCTTTTTAAACTCATTTTTTCACGTACTACCACTGTTTGGAGAGAAAGAAGAGAGAGAGAGAGAGAGAGAGAGAGAGAGAGAGAGAGAGAGAAGAGAGAGAGGGGGGGAGACAGTTGGGGGACAGAAAGGGATTTATTAAAGAATGTGTATATCATTTATGTATATTGTTTAGATGTATACTATATACATGGCTTATATATATAATATATAATATATATATATATATATATATATATATATATATATTCCAATATGCATATCTATTCTGGTCTCCAGGACTCTTCTAAATATCTTAGCTGATTTTTGAAGTGATGTAGTCAGAATGGCTTCAATTCTTCTAATCTCCCGTTTAATTCATTTCTTGTTCTTGTTAATTAAAACTAAATCTGGTCTTCTAGCCGTGATTCGGTGGTTCGTTTGGATTTCAGTCCAATAGAGTTTTATGTTATTATATATATACACATATATATATATATATATATATATATATAATATGTGTGTGTGTGTGTGTGTGTGTGTGTGTGTGTAACCAAGATTAAAGAGCCTAGTCTGCCCTACTATTTATCCATAGCTGGAGGGAGAGTAGGATTCATACCTTTCCCAAGGGTATTAGCGCTAAGTGAAATGCAATTACCACATCCAGGATTTTAACTCGGGGTGACGAGTCCATTTCCCATGACTTTAACCATTACACCACGCGCTTCCGCCAAGTTCATATATGCAGCTTTCAAATCACACACGGGGTTAAGCAATACGTAACGTGTCAGCGCACCAACGGCCACGATACTACCAACCACAGTTGACCACATCCACAGTTATGTATGACATCAAACTCCATCTAATGCTGAAGTTCCAGTTCTGTAGCTCTAGTGAGTGTGGGGTACCCCTTCAGTACCTTTACTCCTATGTTCACCGAGACACGGGTACCTGTAAGGATCCCATCTATATATTAAGTAGAAAAAATTAGTTAAACGTGTTTAACAAAAATTGAGTTTATAAAAAAAGATTTTCAATACAGATCAAGAATTAAAAAAAACAAAATGTCTTCAGCATAAAATAACCCAACAAGGGCTGACATGCCGTAAAATCCAACCAACCAACCAACCAACCAACCAACCAACAACAAACAACCACAGTTTAAATTTGTCGGTTACGTGATATACACCGCAGATTAGCACGTAGGAAAATATTTCAAAATTTTATCTTTGCACTGGATGACTCTAGGGTTATGAAACCAATGTCAAAGACCATCAGGGACCAAAGGCTGACTGATTGGGAGCCGACCCTCTCCGACTGGGAAGCCAGTGTCACGGAATAGCGGTAGCATAGGGTCGGGGGGGGGGCAAAGTGAGACACTTCTATATCTTTGCACTGGATGACTCTAGGGTTACGAAACCAATATCAAACGTCTTCATGGACCAATGGCCAACTGATTGCGTGCCAACCCTCTCCGACAGGGAAGCCAGTGTCACGGAATAGCAGTAGCGTATGGTCGGTGGATGCAAAGTGAGACACTTCTATATTTTTTTACTGGAGGACTATAGGGTAATGATTAGCACGTAGGAAAATATTTCAAAACTTTTGGCCAACCCGAATATATATGTTTGGTAGGATTCATATGGGAATTTTAATTACAACAGGACGGAACGTTGACCTAAGGTCACGAATCGTTTTAGGCCATCGAGATCTTCTCAGGACCCTTAATCCCCTATTGAACCTAGGTTAAAGTACAATTTATGTAGAAAGCGGTAGTTCCACTGGCATTAATGAAGGAACCCATTGCGCTTAAAATGTTTTGTCCACCTGATACCGACAATAGGCCGCTCCAGCATCCTTAGTTATATATATATATTATATATATATATATATATATATATATATATATATATATATATATATACCAAGCGTGTTGGTAGATCCTTGCGGAGAGAAAAAAAACAGCAGAAAGTTTGATTGTAAAAATATACTACCAAACATCAACCAGGAAAAAAAAAAATTTGAAAAAAAGAAAGGACTAAGATATTCGTACCAACAAAAAATAATCTATTGGTACAGTATTTGGCCAAAAGAAAAAACAATTTATATGTATATATATGTATATAAGATATATATATATATATTCATATAACCGCTAGGAGAAAGCTAATAAGTAAAAAGTGCTCGATACCTAAGTAGAGCCAATAATAAATATAATCTAATGAGTCAGACGAACCTACCATTAGTTTCGCATAAAGCTCTTCAGGGCTAAATCTGAAAGTCAGATTTAGCCCTGAAGAGCTTTATACGAAACTTATAGTAGGTTCGTCTGACTCATTAGATTATATATATATATATATATATATATATATATATATTGGTAGTTCTTTGTTACAATTGGAGAATTGAAAATAAAGTGCTCGATTACTTGTGTAAGAGCTACCAACAGAAGATACGTGCATGTAAAAATGAAGGGACATTCACTGTATTTCTTAAACAGGCGCGTTGTCTTGATGAAGGGTGGCTAACATGCTGCCTGGAAACCAATGGTAACAATACCACCTAAAATGTATTGG
>CM042157.1:18877391-18909100 GCA_023376005.1 Doryteuthis pealeii
GGGGATAGACTCCCTCGCTGATTGGCTGATACCGACTTTAAGCCACCCGACAACTTTACTTTACTTACTTTATATATATATATATGTATATCTATCTATCTATCTATCTATCTATCTATCTATCTCTCTCTCTCTCTCTATATATATATATATATATATTCCTTATATCTTTGTATTCATATATACACACACGCACATATACTCCACACTAATATGTACACACACATACACACACAGACATATATATATATATATATATATATATATATATATATATATATATACTGCGGTGTTTGTGTCATTCAGTGCACGAGAAGAAGCGAGAGATTTAACAGGACAACTCGTAGGTGATTCACTATGATAATGCACCTGCACACATTGCCCTGAGTATCCGAGAGTTCCTTGCCCAGAGCAACCTCCCTATTCCCCATATGATTTTCTCCTCTTCCCCAAGCACAAAGGGATCATCAGGGGACTCCGTTTTGAAGGTGTGCACGATGTCAAATAAGCCATGACGACAGAGCTACGGAGAATCCCGGAAGAATCCTTCCAGGAGTTTATGTAAGCGTTGCAGATAAGGATAGAAACGTGTATTAGACTCCAGGGGGGGGTACTTTTAAAGGGATTTGTAGTTTGTAATTTGGATTTGAAATATTTTTTGTGACACTAGTCCTGGAAATTTTTTTTTTTTACTTACTTATTAAAAAAATCTGCAGGTGCGTTGGGTAATGCTTATCGTCGTATGAAAAAGATACGAATTCAAATACTGGAAGAGGCCGTTTGAATTGCACTCAGCACTAATACTCTTGGGAAAGTTATGTAACCAACTATTCTCCTCCCAGATATGAATAACTAGTAGGATGGACTAGGCTCTTTAACCTTGGTTAGGGAAGATAAACACTGAGTTGAAACCTGTTAAACTCTGCTCAAATAATAAACCATATGTCACCCCCTACTCGTGATGAGAGGTTGGTATGTATGTTGCAGAATTTATTGATAGTCAATGAATTATGTACGTACCTGAAGTAAAAAATAATTTGGATAAGGTTCGTTAGATTTAAAATCGGAGGGTGTTAAGTGGGAAATTTTCATAACTGTTCGGGTTATGATTGGCATGTGGATGACCTCGTCTTGAATCCTCCGATAGCGCACGATTGCATAGATAGTTTTAGCCAGATGCGACCAGATCTTCAAGGAGAGCGGACGCTATTGTGGTCTATCGAGATGTCACTCTGGATCCGCTGCATAATGCACAGACATCCAGCCCGAAGAAGAAGAATCAACCCCCAGCAGAAAGCCCTGAAGAGAAATAAGCCCAACAACAGCAGACAGGGCTAAGATCCGATTCTTAGAGTTGGATCTTAGCCCCGAAGAGCATTAATCGAAACTTTCAGTAGGTTTATCTGACTCATTAGATTTATCTTTATATATATATATATATATATATATATATATATATATATATATATTCTGTACTACTAAACGCAAAATCAATCTAATTAAAACTCTAGTGCATCGTGCTTTGATATGTTTCCAAACTAAACTCAAAAGCCGAACTTCATTATATTAAAACCACTCTAATGAAGAATGGTTATCCAGAAGATATAATCACCACCACAATTAAACACAAATGCGCACAGTTCTCCACCGACCCCAAATTTGGACCGCAAAAATGCCCAGTATACGTAAAATTACTCTGGACTGGCAACTCCTCCATGCAACATATTGAACGCATTGTACGATCAGTCTACCATTGCTTTAATGCCGTCAACTTACGTATTATTTTAAAATCTAATACACTCTTTCCCCCAAATCTCAAGGACAGTGTACCCCCTCACCACAAAAGCTATTTAATCTACAAATTTCTTTGCAAATGTGATATTTGCTACATCGGACGCACTACTCAGAGATTGGAGATCAGAATCAACCAGCACATACGCACATCCCTACGCAGCAATAATTTGGACCATTCCACTAAACCTAGTCAATCCTTCACTTCCGCTATCACACGTCACCTACTTGATAATCCTGCATGCGCAGCGTCTTATAATCATTCAATGTTCACTATATTAGAGGCCGCTGACAACGAATTACGTCTTTCAATTCTTGAATCCTTATTGATCAGCAAATTCCGTCCTGAACTCTGTATACAAAAACAATCCTTCAATTTACTGTTATTCGGATCCAACAACCACTCCTCCCACAATAATATTGTTGATAATAACTCTGCCTGTTCTCACAACTTTACTACGTAATATATATATATATATATATATATATATATATATATATATATATATATATATATTACTTCCACATCTGCTGATTTTACACATTATTCCTCGTACAAACATTAGTGTCACGGTATGCTTCTCTGATGAGACGTGACCGAAAAAAAGATATCTTTTTCAGAAAAAAAAAAAAAATTGTGAAATTGTATTTATTATAACATCTCACAATGCACACGCTTTTTAAAACCATTTTCAAATTTTGCTCGTACCACAATCTATTCACACACACACACACACACACACACACATTTTCTATAAGAAAAAGTATCGAATTTTATGCGATACATGCGTTGTAAGTGCCTTCAAGTAAAAATTTAATATATACTTTATCAACAACGTTTCTAAATAAACAAACATCCAAAAATCTTATTCACTTCGCCGAAGGGCAAACGGTCTGTTTGTTGTTATTATTCTCTCAATAACGCCCCCTTACCTATTATGGTAGAGGCGTGAGTATCATTTGACAAGCTTAATTTCGCTAGGATGGTCAGCTGTGTACTGTGGCCGAGGCGATAAAGTGTTTCACTAGTGTTTCACCTTGTCTGCTGAAGTCCCGGTTTCGATTTCTGTCGGAGGAAATCGTTAGTATATACCGCTGATGAGACTTAATAAAGTCGAAACAGTCTGTACGGTATTCTACACATCGAGCCATCCTTTGTTGGGATTACACTTGTCAAGTTCATTTTCTATAGAAAAAGTATCGAATTTTATGCGATACATGCGTTGTAAGTGCCTTCAAGTAAAAATTTAATATATAATATATATAATATATATATATATATATATAAGAAATTAGCTCACCTTTAAGAAGAGTGTTATTTTTGCTCATTCATGTTAATTCCTCAGATAAATGGTCAATCGCTCCATGATCATTTGTGGGTAGCGAAACACTAATTCCCGACAATGAAGCAATCATAACCAATGTTTTTTATAGTAACACCGAATGTTAAGTTGATTAGAGAGAGAGAGAGAGAGAGAGAGAGAGAGAGAGAGAGAGAGAGAGAGAGAGAGAGAAGGGGGGTTCTTGTTGAAAAGAAAGACGATTGTAATTATCTCTATATCTAATGAAGGTTACGAATAATTGGAACGAGAATTTATTACGTAAAATATCTTCCGATTATTTCGATGATCTCCGTTCTTTGCAAAGAAAAACAAACAAAAACAAAAAAAAAAAACAAACAAAAAAAACCCCAATTAATTTAATGAAAAAGAAAAAAAAAAGAAAGTCTCGTATTTCCAGAAAAGTTCCAAATTTAGATGTTGGTCGATTACAAAATAAAACGATGAACAAAGGTTTTCGAATAAGCAACCTTTATAAATACTAGCGAATATATGCACCCTCCGGGTGCAAGTATTTAAGTTTTGATGTAATAAAATATTGTATTAAATTAGAAAGGCTAATGAAACTAAATAAGAATACAGATAAAAAGATTTGAAACAAAGGGAGTATAATAAAAGATTTGAAACAGAGGGAGTATAATAAAAAATGGAACAACTGAAACTTACTCTTCCACCACTCTCGTCTTTCATTGTTTTTTTTCTAATTTAAGTATTTAGTTATAAGGGAAGTAAAGAATAAAATGACAGTTATTTCATCTTGTTAATGGATTTCATTTAAGATTCATTGAAGAGATTTTTTACTTATATTCATTAAAATAAAACCAAACAGTTAGAAATCAATAATACTAAGCAAATATTATTTAAATTCGATTTTTTAATATTAATATGCAAATTAGCCTTCGCGTTCACATTGTAAAGCGCTATTTTGTTGTATATATAAATATAATTGCATGTTATTAGTATGGAGACATAGTTAACAGTATTAATAATGTAAGACAATTTTATTAATAATTGAAGTTTAGATAAAAATAAAATCATGGAGAATGTGATGTCAATAACTAAGAGAATTGTGACTTGAGTAGGAATATACTTTCGGTTACAGACAGAAAAACACACAATCTCCATTATAATAAGATAGGTTGAATTTCACTTCTTATTACTTTTTTTATTTTTTTAGATAAATGAGAAGTTATCACAAATTTACAATGGTTAACACACACAGACACACACACACGTATATATATATATATATACACACACACACACACACACACACACACACACACACACAATTTGAAAATGTCAACATGGGGGATATTCTCTCTCTCTTTGAGGGAAATAAAATCGTACCATAGAATATAGACATGAGACAAATCAATACCATACAACATAATCCCCAATAATGCTAACATATTGTTAAAACCAATTACTAGGAAGTATAAATTTCTTTAATGGAAATAAGTGAGCCCATAACTTGTACCATACCCCACAAATAAAGCCATTACCCTTTTTTCTTCACTTTCTTACTCACACATCCAAAGACGGGGGCGAAATATCATTGGAATTTAGTTCTATTGTTTTATTTTCATTTTCCCTCTATTTTCAAACCACACACACACACACACACCACACCACACACACACACATATATATATATATATATATAATATATATATATATATATATATATAAAGAGAAACAAACAAATCACGATACTTACTTCTTTGGAAAATGAAAGTAAAACCGAGTGTCTTTCATTACTAGTAATATTAATGTTTGTTTGTTTATTGATTTTAACGGCATATCAAGCCGTCTGGAGTTATGTCATGCCTAACGGTTAGGAAGTGATACATATCGTGTATTTATATCTATACTTCTTAGTAATTGGTTTTAACCATGTGTTAGAATTATTGGGGATTATGTTGTATGGTATTGATTTGTTTCATGTCTATATTCTATGGTATAATTGTATTTCCCTCAAAAGAAAGAATATCCTCCATGTTGACATTTTCAAATAGATCTTTCTTATTGTTTGCTTTAAAATAACGGTTTCTGACGTGAGCAAAAAATCTGCATTCCATGAAAAAGTGTTTAACTGTCAAACGTGTTTGACATGTTCCACACTGTGGTTGTTGTTATTGTTTGTGGGTGGGGCTGAGTGAGATACCAGCAAAATATATCACCAGAAAGACAACAGATATTGAATTCAGATCAGAATGATCCATCTTTGGATTAACACCAGAATTCAAGGAACAACAACAACAACAACAACAACAACAACAACAACATCTGAGTGTCCATTTTTAATTGTTAGGGTTGTACTTTTTAATTTTAATTGTTAGGATGCAGGAAACCTGCATTCCGTGAATAAGTGTTTAACTGTCAAAGGTGTTTGACATGTTCCACATTGTGGTTGTTGTTCTTGTTTGAGTATATAGGAGTAATATTGAAACATTCTCTCAATACCTACGAAGAGCCAGTTTAGAGAACCGAATATGTAACATAAGCTTACTATCCAGGTTTCACCGAGGTTACAATATTCACTACTTAGAAATTTCTCTGAATGTTTGAGATGAGGCTTGAAGATTAGTATTATCTGCGTTATTTGGACTATTGTCTCCATCTTCATTGTTATTTGTACAACGTTTCGGCCGATATGCCCTCCGACCTTCTTCAGGTATTTCTTGTCGGACTCGGGAACCTTCTTTGCAAACTCGGGAACCTTCTTTTCGAACTCGGGAACTTTCTTGTCGTAATCGGGAGCCATCACGGAACTTTGAACCTAACCCTTTATTTATTCCACGAGGGTATCCTGTTCTCAATTCACTAACCATAGCTGGGGTAGGAGTTGTGTTAATTATTTTTCTAACTGCCTCTACTCAGGATTGAACTTGGCATCCAGAGATAACTGTCACTTAGAACTGTCTTAACCTAACTACCTTATCCACTAGGCCATGTGTTCAATACCTGAAGAAGGCCGGAGGGCATATCAGCCGAAACGTTGTACAAATAACAATGAAGATGGGGACAATAGTCCGAATAACGCAGATAATACTTAGAAATTGTTTCACGAATCTTGAGCATTTTTCACATCATCTTTGCTTTTATTCTTCTTGACCTTTCACAGATCCTACGTTATTTCGCATTGATTATCAATGGATATCACCGCCGGGGCCAACTTTTCTCAATATAAGGAATTGGGAATTACAGAACATTTTTTTTTTGTTAAAATTTCTCTTCTGTAATCGAGGTGAAGTTTCGCAAATTGGCAAACTGCGAAATCAGCCATGTTTATTCAACCGAGAACAGAAGTGGGAATAGAAGGAAGAAAAAAAGTTCGATAACGAGTTTCAATAAATCGATACCTTATTTATCATTTGCAGTGAGATAGGTGTGTTGATATTTTTACTGTGCTGAATATTAACCCTTTAAGCGTCAATTAGTTTTCACTTCACGACCTGACAGCAACAAATTAATTTGAAATGCCAGAGTTTGGCAACGTCTTCAAATAACGATAGACAAATTGAACTTTTTTCAAATAGTCTGATCAAAAAGACAATTCTATATGAAATATAGAAACTTCATATTGTAGCAGTGTGTTGCTTGAAATGGAAATTCCACGTTGTTAATAAAAATTATAATAGTAATAATAATATAAAAATAAATATAAATATAAAAATAAATATAAAAATAATAATAATAATAATAATAATAATAATAATAATAATAATAATAATAATAATAATAGTCCCAAAAGGATTGGAAAAGGGTCTGGAAAGTTTGGGAATCAGGGGAAGGATTGAAACCATTTCCAAACTCAAAAGGAGCAAATAATAATAATAATAATAACAAAGACTAGAAAACAAAATAGAAAGAACTTGTCAACTGGTCAGATTCCAGTGAAAGACCATCAGCTAATGCTGATGTGAAAACTCAAAAGTGTAAATAATAATAATAATAATAAATCAATTACTTATACATAATTGTAATATTAATAAATATTAATCGTCACATAATCAGTTACAACAACAAAACAACAATATTTAAAACTTTAATTACACAACTCTTACTATAAAAAAAACTTTTATCCCCCCCACACACACCCGCCTTTTTTCTCTTCACTTAACTATAAAAAAATAAAAATTTCCAGGATTTGAACTCGGAGCGACGAGTCCATTTCCCATGACTTTAACCATTACACCACGCGCTTCCTGCTTCAATATTTCTTTATAGCGTATATAAATAAGATCTCATTATCTTAGCTTTGTATTTTTAATACAATCTTTTCCTTATTTAAACAAATGCGCCTTCGTTAACCAGTGAAATTGAAGAATTTATTTTACATGTATCAATCTTTACACATCTCTAAAATGAAAAATCAAACGCTAGATAAAATTCTATAGAAATATAGAATTATTGTAGCAGTACACATTTCTTAAAAAAATAATCTATCGATTTTTAAAAAAGCCAAAAAATGATATATATTTTTTCTTTATCGACTTGAGATAATCATCGATTTTTTTTTTCGTATGTTTGATCCTTGAATTTTCTTTCCAAAAGTGTATAATTCATTTTCAGCCACTGAAGAATTACGAAGAAACTTACTGTTTACTATATGAAAGGATCAACGCAGGAAACAAAAATTATCGAAGAAATACTGATACCTTTTAATTTAGAAATAAGATATATCTAAGATAAAAGATCTGGTTGAATCGAACTTAATGAACCTAAATTCCACCATCGTATGTCATACCTGCCGAAAGAAAAAAAATACAAAAAATCCTAGTGAACCCATAATCTTAAATCTCTTCTTACCTTTCTCAGTTTGTTTATTTATATCAATCCTTTGTTCAAACCCATCTCACCTTGCTTATATCAATATAACAAAATCTGTTGATTCAATAAGCTTAGCTAAGTATGGCACAATGTTCCAATAACAGAGCACCTTTAAAAACGGAACTCAGTCCACTAGTTAATTTTCTGCTAAACAAACTTGGGTTAAATCGAACTTAACAGACCTAAATTCCACCATTGTATGTAACCCCACTGAAAGAAAAAAAACACGAAAAATCAGGAAATTAACCGAATTTAATGACATTTTCAGTGTCAGATATATTAATGAATAAAAGATATAATACACCAGTTATTTTATTTAAAACTTTTATATTTTTCCACGTCAGTTAACTTTGAACCACGTATCTTTGAGAATCTGTGTTACGCCTCAAAGATACGTGGTTCAAAGTTAACTGACCTGAAAAAAATGTAACCGGTTTTAAATAAAATAACTGGTGCATTATATCTTTTATTCATTAATATAACTGCAGATGGGTAAGACTACCCCAAATGGGGCTACCTGTTGGCCGTGGGTGGCGACCCGTGATGCTTAAGGACGAAATATTTGCGGATGAACAGTCCATGACCTGCAATACTCCACTTAGACCCTTACTTAGGCTAGACGGTCGGTCGGAGAGGCCCCCTCCGATCAATCGGCTGGTCATGCCAAGCCCTAGTACCTAACCCTTCTTATCACATGGGTGCTAGAAGGCGGTGGCTGAGTGTCTTCATGTCCTGGGAATGACGTTAAACTCTATCTGATGGTGAGGTTCCAGTTTTGGAGCTTTGGGGAATGTGGAGCACACCTTCATCACCATTGCTCCCTGGTCCACTCTGACCCGGAGTGGTAGTACCTGTTAGGGTCCCATCTATGGTTCAAATAGAAAAACAAAATAAAAGCCTCATTTGGGGGAGTCTAACCCCTCTGCAATTATATTAATGAATAAAAGATAAACAAAATTGATTATCCATTAAGAATGAATTTATTTTAAAATTTTAAAATTTTGTCGGCATTAAATGACCCACTGAGGTTGATATGCCGTACAACAAACCAAACCAAAACCAAACTAGATCTCGTAGGGATAATTCGATAGATATGCAGTTAAGTCTTGTAGTATTCTAATCTCTGTCTCTTTCCCTCTGATCATTTAAAGAACCCGTAAGAAAAGAAACCTTGGCAATGAAAACTTTTGTCTGTCTTTGGTCAGACTCTGGCGTGGAATTCATTGAGAAACCCCACACGTTCGATTTTTTTGCTTTATTTGAATAAAAGCATATGAGCATCAGTACTTACACCTTAGATTATTATATATATATATATATATATATAATTCTAGATTTAGAACCTTAGATTATATATATATATATATATATATATATAATCTAAGGTAGAGGGTATAAGCACTAATGCTCATATGAGTTTAGTCAAATAAAGCATATATATATATACACGCACACATATATATATATATATATATATATATATATATATATTTAAATTTTTACTTGAAGGCACTTACAACGCATGTATCGCATAAAATTCGATACTTTTTCTTATAGAAAATAAACTTGACAAGTGTAATCCAGTAAAGGATGGCTCGATGTGTAGAATACCGTACAGACTGTTTCGACTTTATTAAGTCTCATCAGCGGTATATACTAACGATTTCCTCCGACAGAAATCGAAACCGGGACTTCAGCAGACGCAGTGAAACACTAGTGAAACACTTTTATCGCCTCGGCCACAGTACACAGCTGACCATCCTAGCGGAATTAAGCTTGTCAAGCGATACTACGCGCCTCTACCATAATAGGTAAGGGGGCGCTATTGAGAGAATAATAACAACAAACAGCCCGAATGCCCTTCGGCGAAGTGAATAGATTTTTGGATGTTTGTTTATTTAGAAACGTTGCTGATAAAGTATATATTAAATTTTTTACTTGAAGGCACTTACAACGCATGTATCGCATAAAATTCGATACTTTTCTTTATAGAAAATAAACTTGACAAGTGTAATCCCAGTAAAGGATGGCTCGATATATATATATATATATACATATATATATATATATTATACGTATACATGTGTGAGTGTGAGCTGGCATAAATATGTGTGTATGTGTATGCGTGCATGCATATGTGTATATGTGTGTGTTATGCATATATATCTGTGTGTGTGTGTGTGTGTGTGTTATGCATATATATGTCTGTGTTTATGTGAGCGTGCATATATATGCGTGTGTTGTATGTACACATTTATCTATCTATCTATCTATATATATATATATATATATATATATATATGTATATATATATATATGTCTGTGTATGTGTGCGTGCATATATATATGTGTGTGTGTATATTTGTGCATCTGTCTCTCTCTCTCTCTATATATATATATATATATGTATATATATATATATATTTCTGTGTATGTGTGCGTATATATATATGTGTGTATGTGTGCGCTGCTGATGAGGCCTAATAGACCGAAATGTACATACAGAGATTGATTTTTCTCGATTTGTTTAGCCTTATATTTGAATAGGTATGCCCGCCTAATTAATTAATTAATAATTAATCAACTTTCAAATTAGGTATGACTTCAATTAAGCACATATTCTCCCAAAAATATATATGTGTGTACATACATGTGTATCTATATGTGTATATGTATGTGTCTGTTTCTGTGTAGTTTTGTCTATGCATATATATATATATGTATGTGTTACCGTAGTTGTTTGTATGCGTTTGTATCTGTCTTTGTGCTGTGTGTGCACATGTGCTGATTTTCTTTGAAATCAAATCGCACAACTTTTAAATGATTCACTAATTTCAAAAGAGTATAAGTTCATCAAAGCTAAAAGAAGACTCACATTTGTATATTGGTACCGGTGTTGCGATCTGCCTTAGGCTGTGGAATAGTGTCATGTGACGAGAGGGAAGGGAACTATATACTTGCTGCATTTAAACCCATTCAAATTGAAGTCCGCCCTGTCGGCTGCGGCGTTAGAATACACCGGCTGCGGCGTTAGAATACACCGGTTGGGGCGTTAGAATGCACCGGCTGCACCTCTGCAGAGGGGTAAGACTCCCCCAATGGGGCCACCTGTTGGCCGTGGGTGGCGACCCGTGATGCTTAAGGATAGAGCCCAGGTGGATGAGCAGTTCATGACTTGCAATACTCCATTTGGCCCTATCTTGGGCTAGACGGGCGGTCAGAGAAGCCCCCCCCCCTATCAATCGGCTGGTCACGTCAAGCCCTAGCACCTATATGATTTTCCCAACCCTATTGCTCTTATGGCAAGCCCCAACCTCTTTTTATCATATGGGTGCTAGAAGGCGGTGGCTGCGGGTCTACATGTCCTGGGAATGACGTTAAACTCTATCTGATGGTGAGGTTCCAGTTTTGGAGGTTTGGGGAATATGGAGCACCCCTTAATCACCATTGCTCCCTGGTACACTCTGACCCGGAGTGGTAGTACCTGTTAGGGTCCCATCTATGGGTTAAATAGAAAAATGTATTTATAAAAAAACTGTATTATCCATTTAGAATTGATTTATTTCAAAAATTTATTGACATTAAATGACCCACTGAGGTTGATATGCCGTAAAACAAAACAAACCAAACCTAAATCAAACTGAAGTACTACCAATTCGCAAAGCGTTCATTGATTGCATTGATTTTAACGGCATATCAACCTATCAAGGGTTATTTTATGCCAAGGTTGTTTAGTTTGTTTTCTTTTACGGCATATCAACCTCGTCGGGTCATTTAATGCCGAAAAAAGTTGTGAAATAAATTCATTCTTAATGGATATTCAATTTTATTTACACATTTTACTATTTAACCCATATATGGAACCATAACAAAGTGGACCTGGGAGCAACGATGATGAGAGGGTGCTCCACATTCCTTAAACTTCCAGAACTGGAACGACACCATCAGATAGAGTTTAACGTCATTCCCAGGACATGAAGGCCCTCAGATACTGCCTTCTAGCAAACATATGATAAAAAAGGTTTGGGGTTGCCTTAAGGGAAATAGTGTTGAGACAATCATTTAGGTGCTAGGGATTGAGATAGCCAGCCAATTGATCGGAGGGGGTCAATCCGATTGCCCGACTAGCCTTTGTAAGGAGCAAAGTGGAGTATTGCATGTCATGGACTACTCATCCACCAGGATTCCATCCTTAAGCATCACGGGTTGCCACCAACGCCCAGCAAGTGGCCTCATTGGGAGAGTTTTACTGCAGAGGTGCAGTCGGTGTATTCTAACTCCCCAGTCGACACGGCGGGCAACGCGTTTATACTCGCCGGCTGAAGATCTCCGCCGATTTTAGTCGAAGCTGCAGAAGCCACGGGTCCACAGTAAAAGAAACAAAACACTCACTAAGATAACAACGTATTTGACAGCATAATAAGACGCAGCCCCATTTCAGCATCTCAGATTTAGGAAAAAGTTTTTGGTGTATTTAAGCATATATTGTTGAAGACAGTCTATCTGTGCATTACACAAGCAGAAACATAGCCGTATAAAAGCAATTTGGCAGTACAAGCAAGAAATAGGCATACACAAGACATCTCAATAGCAGGAAATTTTGAAAAAAAGTGCGTCCTATATGCCATCCTTGGCGAACGGGTTGGGTGAATACCTATATTTTAGACATACCATCGGGTATATTTTTCTCATACCCCACTTGTATGGACTGGGCACAAGGCCTCGTTTTAACGTGGGCACACCCACAAGCCGAAGCGTCGTTGCCTGGGGGGATAGCCCCCTGGGATCGACGCTATCATTAAACTCTCGACAAGTCCAGCGGCCGAAGCTCGCTGAACCCCCCGGTGTTAACCGGAAAACCGAGTGTGCAATGAGTCTATTATACTACAGAATAGCGAGATCGATCCTCGTTGGATGCTTCCTACTTAAGGCCTTGTCACATCCTATCGTTGGCGAACGGGTTGGGTTAATACCCACTGTCTTGTCTCTACAAAGCATTGATACTGCAAGGCTTTTGTACAGATTATCGTTGATTTCCTGTTCCTAGAATATCTTAATCGTTTCTTTCAGATGATTTATGGGGGTGATATTCATTTATTTGAAAACTCTTATATGAAATTTAAATACGCTTAAAAAGCAACCATGCATTCATCAAATTAATGAAGTGGCTGTCTTTTATAGAATTCGAGCGCATTATATTGTTAAAGTTGTTCTATCCAGCATCGAAGAAAATCCTGGGTAGAAATGAAGTGATTCAAATATTCTTTTCACTAGCTTAGCTATTCGGGTTAATTTATTCCACATATTTATTAGGTTGGGTCAAAAGTTTTACCGGCAGTTTTACCT
This sequence comes from Doryteuthis pealeii, assembly GCA_023376005.1. Taxonomy (NCBI): domain Eukaryota; kingdom Metazoa; phylum Mollusca; class Cephalopoda; order Myopsida; family Loliginidae; genus Doryteuthis; species Doryteuthis pealeii. The sequence goes on from CM042157.1 coordinate 18,890,705, forward strand.
ACGTTACATAAAGACATATATGCAAATATAATGTCGAACATGATTATGAATCATTGATTATGAATTTTTGGGTTAATTTATTCCACATATTTATTAGGTTGGGTCAAAAGTTTTTACCGGCAGTTTTACCTACGTTACATAAAGACATATAGCAAATATAATGTCGAACATGATTATGAATCATTGATTATGAATTTTTGGGTTAATTTATTCCACATATTTATATAGTTGGGTCAAAAGTTTTACCGGCAGTTTTACCTACGTTACACAAAAACTTGTATGCAAATATAATGTAGAACATGATTATGAATTTTTGATTATGAATTTTTGGGTTAATTGATTCCACACATTTATTAGGCTGGGTCAAAAGTTTTACCGGCAGTTTTACCTACGTTACACAAAAACATGTATGCCAAATATAATGTAGAACATGATTATGAATTTTTTGATTTTTTTTGGGTTAATTGATTCCACACATTTATTAGGCTGGGTCAAAAGTTTTACCGGCAGTTTTACCTACGTTACACAAAAACATGTATGCAAATATAATGTAGAACATGATTATGAATTTTTGATTATGAATTTTTGGGTTAATTGATTCCACATATTTATTAGGCTGGGTCAAAAGTTTTACCGGCAGTTTTACCTACGTTACACAAAAACATGTATGCAAATATAATGTAGAACATGATTATGAATTTTTGATTATGAATTTTTGGGTTAATTGATTCCATATTTATTAGGCTGGGTCAAAAGTTTTACCGGCAGTTTTACCTACGTTACACAAAAACATGTATGCAAATATAATGTAGAACATGATTATGAATTTTTGATTATGAATTTTTGGGTTAATTGATTCCACATATTTATTAGGCTGGGTCAAAAGTTTTACCGGCAGTTTTACCTACGTTACACAAAACCTTGTATGCAAATATAATGTAGAACATGATTATGAATTTTTGGGGTAATTTATTCCACATATTTATTTAGCTGGGTCAAAAGTTTTACCGGCAGTTTTACCTACGTTACATAAAGACATATATGTAAATATCATGTCGAACATGATTATGAATTTTTGATTATGAATTTTTGGGTTAATTTATTCTACATATTTATTAAGCTGGGTCAAAAGTTTTACCGGCAGTTTTACCTACGTTACATAAAGACATATATGCAAATATAATGTCGAACATGATTATGAATTTTTGATTGTGAATTTTTGGGTTAATTTATTCCACATATTTATTAGGCTGGGTCAAAAGTTTTACCGGTAGTTATACCTACGTTACATAAAAAACATATATGCAAATATAATATCGAACATGATTATGAATTATATTCTCTTTATATATATGCTTGAATTTACACACACACACACACACACACACACACACATATATATATAATATATATATATATATATATATATATACCAACCCCTCCGCACGAGCATTAACTCACGAACTCATTAACAATGGTCTGCGAATCTAATTTCCTAACCATTATACCACCTGAGGTGCCCTTAGTTGAGAGATAGACGGTTAGAGATGGACGGAGATAGATAGATACAGAAGAACTATGAGCATTCTAATAACACACACACACACACACACACACACACATATATATATATATATATATATATATATATAAATACTACTCTGATGAAGGTCGGCAAAATCTGTGTACGGAACATTTTATGCATTTTTCCTAATATTATTATCATCATCATTTTCAACTCCATCTGATTATTTTAATAATAATAATAACGTAAATCCGTATAAATTTTGATAAACAGACCGAAACACATGTGTAAGTGATATCGATTAAAAGTGATATCGATAAAATTCATTTTTATCCATCTACATTTCTTTTCTTTACTCATTTTTTCCTCATATTGTCGGATTCATTTCCCATTCTCACACACACACACACACACACACACATATATATATATATATATATATATTTACCAACCCCTCCGCACGAGCAGAATATTAGCGTCACGTGAAATACAAACAGCCGCGGGCAATATTTGAACTCGGATCGCCGTGTACAGTTGCTACTACAGTAACCATTACACCAGAATAACCTTGTATATATATGAGCCGAAAAAACAGAACAGTAACATTAAAAGACACACCATTCTATTCTCATGAATCTGTGTTCGTCTATTTCTTTCCCATGCTGCCCGACTATAATATAAGAATGCTAGCTATCAATCACGTGACCTGGGTTGGCAGTTTATTTAACCCAAGTTTACAAAACTCGTCATCCTACAAACCGTGTATTATTCCGCAAACAAAACCACGCAGTCAAAATGGCGATAAATATCAACAGAAGATTGCTACTTGTCTACTTTGTAGATTGTTTGCTTCAATAATTCCGGAAAGATGTGCGAGTAAGTTCTTTTTCTAACACTGGCGGTAATCAAGAACATCTGTTGAAAATAAATACGAAAAAAAAAAAAAAACCCTCCAAAAAAAAAACAACAGATACAAATAAAGATCCCAATGTGCCATTTAAAGTCCCGAAGACTTCGACTTGGAGCGGGCAATTCGTCGAAAAACGATAGAAAAGAAATTGTAAAGTATATTGATCAGACAAGAACGACTGTGTTTATCGATGAGTCAGTGGAACATCGAGTCATCTTCACATGCAAATGGTAGTCATTTGTCTTTCATTCGGCTCTTTAATTTCAAATCGGGATTTTTTTTATTTTCTTTCGGCACGTTCTCCCTTTTTCTTTCTTGATGACACGCCAATCCGTCATATATTTACATTTTAGAGGAATGGTGTTTTGCATTAGAAATACTTAACTAAAGTGTCGTTTCTATATCCGGGTGTTTTAAAGATTTTCAGAAAGTCGAGGAATGAATAAATAAAATGTCTTGTTTTGGTTAGTTATTTTTAGCGCATCAGCAATTATTTTTAAAGAAAATATTTAAATTTATTTCTAATTGGAAAATTTGAGTCTTATATTTCTAAATATTCTGCACTAATTGGAGCAGTGGGTAAATGATGGCAGTTATTCTTATTCCTTCGTCTATATATATATATATATATATATATATATAATATATATATATATATATATATATATATGTTGTGTGTGTGTGTGTGTGTGTGTATCCTACACGATTCAACACACACACACAACACACACACACACACATATGTGCGAGGAAAAAGTGGAAATGAATCCCACAGTATGTAATATTATGAAAAAATTGAAAAACACAAGTTCATAAACGAGTAATGTCTATTTCGCCCACGCTGCAGTGTTTCGATCTGTTTCAATAGATCTTCATCAGGGCTTTCGTTAGTTTGAGGAAAAAATAAATGCATCACAGAAAATAAGAAATCTTCGAGACTCTTTTGCTTTATTGTCGGTCGGTCAGTCTATTTAAAACTCCTCTCTTTGAACTACATAGCCTGGGTGGGTTCATATAGAGGATAAGCTGTTGCCCATCCAGGAAAGCCCCCTTCTCCACACTGCCGCTGTGATCTAAAGGAAAGGAAAGGTACCAATGCAGTTTGACAACGGTAGTGTCGCAGGAGTTGACGGGTAGCACTGGATTTCACACCACCTTAGGGACTCTGGCTACTGATTTGTTTTCGGGATTTACTCCTCTAGCCTTTCCTTGAAAGGCAGCAGAGGTTTTGTGTCAGACTTTTCCTTGACTTTGATGGGTTGTCGACCAAGGCTAAAGAACCCCTTTTAATATATATATATATATATATTTCTAAACTCTACCGGTGTGGAAAAAAACCAGGTAATTCAGTTTTTCAAGGTAAAAACATTTTCCGAACTGACATCTGGGGAAAATTCTTTTTTTTTAAAGAAAAGACCGGCACATCAGTACTTTCTGAAAGCAATCATCAGTATCGTATGTATTGCCCCCCCCCCCAAAAAAAAAACACGGGGTAGTTTTCTAAGTTTTATATGTAAAAATTGCTCAATACATTAAGTACAGCATGATTATAAAGACCTATTGTAGTCAGGTAATATCTACCTAGGTTTCACCCCAATGGCTCTTCAGGATAATTCCTTCCAAGTTGTATGAAAAAGACATTTTATGTTTCCGCGAGTGTGATAGCAGCCAAACCTTGCTGCAAGCTATGAACCCATACTGAAACACACACACACACACACACACACACACACACACACACACACACACATATATATATATATATATATATATATATATATATATATATATATATATATATATATTCTTTCGATGATAATCAGCTTTGAATCCCGTCGGTTTGAACGGATGTGTTTTCTGCATGTATTATTTTGTTAGGATCCATCGATTTTGGATCTGTGTCTGTAGTTATTTATTCTAAATTAAAATGGCCATGGTTAAATGATTTTCCATTGCTTTCAGTCCAGTGAATAGATTACAGTTTTGTTTCGGCAATTAGAGTGCGGCTTAGTAGGTATGCTTACTTCGAGATTGTTCTTCGCTATTTGTTTTATTCAAATATGCTTCTAAAGTTTCTATGTGATCATTACTGTGACATATCCAAACCAAGAAAGTCACATCTCTGGTAAGCCTATGTGCACAGAAAGCAAAACACATTCACACAGATTGAATAATTCACAATAATTTCGTGACGTTATAAACACTAAGATGCCAACGTCGGGGAAATATGCTAGTATATATATATATATATATATATATATAAATATATATTAACAGACCGACAAAAAATCCTACACAAGAAGAGAAAAAAGAAACGAGGTCACAAACAGCGACCGCCCACACACCACTCAACAGTTGATAGGACTACTACAAAAGCAGCTAGTTACGGCCAGCCAAACTAATGTTCATGCGAAGAGCAACAAGCACTCTCGAAAATTAAACGAAATAAAATGAAACTTAACATTTTAAAACCGATTTTCTGATATTTCAATCCTAATTCTGAACACTAAAGCCCGAACAATATATATACTATAAATAGACACACACATATATAAACACACACACACACACACACACACACACACACAACATATATATATATATATATATATATATATATATATATATTGAAGTAGGCTAGGGTAATTTTCCGCCCAGCAACATTCAAAGTGGAGAAGTTCCAACATGTAGTTTATGTAGAAGAGTATGTCTTCAGGGCTGCCCTGGTGAGTCATCTAAGAAAACACAAGGATACAGTGTCAAATGCTACTGGCACTCAACTATGAGGGGAAAAAACAACAGGAAATGCTACTGGCATTCAACTATGAGAAAAACCCCGCAAAAATCAACAGGAAATTGTCTTACGAGCTGACAGCAAATATATATATATATATATATATATATATATATATAATATATAATCAATGGTAATATTATGGATTTACACTCATAACTTGAAGTTTCATGGTAATGCAATCATCAGGTGAATCCAATGGTTGGGATCTTAAAAAAACAGTCGTGAAATGGTTGAGATTTTTAAGATCTCAACCATTGGACTCATCTGATGATTGGATTACCATGAAACTTCAAGTTATGAGTGTAAATCCATAGTATTACCATTGGTTATAAATCTGCTCTGCTTTATTAGCATTGAGCACCTTTTCATGCCAATACTTTTCTCATTTTTTCATTCTCTATTCATTATATTTATATATATATATATATATACATATATATATATATATATATATATTATATATATATATATATAATATATATAAATGGAATATATCTGGCAGTATGATGAATAGAAATAGAAAAAAACAATTAAATATTATTCTAATAGATATATGTTTCAACCTGTGGCCTTTATAAAGTATAATTCATTTGATATCATTTTAATCATTGCAAAAACTGCAACATCATGGATCCATTGACCATATAAATTCCCGGATGATTCCATATCTTTCTTGATTGTACCGTGGACTCCTATTTACCTCATTTTCATGGCTGGATTATATGTGAACAACTTTTTATATACCTTTTATCATTTATACACTTTTTTATGCCGTGCAGAGGACCTACCAGGAGTGCAGATAGATAGGGACGGATAGCGAGAGAGAGTCATGGAGATTCGTGCTTTTATCATTTATACGCATTTATTTTAAAACTTTGTTGAGTTTTTCTCATCGATTTTTAAAACGTTTAGGTTTAAAAATAAAATTTACATTATTTTTAATCCAAAATAAGATTTTTCATTAATTTCTATACAGATTTTTAAAGAATAATCCGGCACAGAACGTGAGCTTTATTTGAACCTCTCGTGCCAAACGGTTAAATTTTCCTCCTTCTTTTGTTGCATAATTGTATAGTGGCGTAGGGGTTTTGACAAGCCCTGTAGCGAGAATGCCTAAGTGAAAAATACAGACCGTTAGGGAACTTTGTTTAAAGTCGGGAATCTCGCGAGTCACGTGTTAGACCTAGTTAAGTCAGTTTCACCCAAAATGCGAGGCAGAACAGACATGTTTTGTAGGGTTTGAACTCAGACCATGCGGGTAAAAAGGGACAGTCAAATAAATCTTTGATCAAAGTAATCCAGTCCTAGACGATCACAGATGGCCCGAAAGGAAGAAGATAGAAAGTAACCGACAAGTAAGTCACACGAATCTCTGTATATGTCTCTCTAAATGCCCTATCTCTCTCTCTCTCTCTCTCTTCTCTCTCTCTCTCTCTCTCTCTCTCTCTCTCTCTCTCTCTCTCACACACACACACACACACACAAATACTCTTGTTGATGTAACCGAAGATAGATACGTAACACTTTCATTCAACAATGTATGTGCCCTGATGAAGAGCTGTTTTATAAATTGTCTTTTACTATTATCTTCATTGCAATTTTAAAATGATTTCAATTGAATTATACTTTATAAAGCCCACAGATTGAAACATATTTGTTAGCATAATATTTAATATTTGTTTTTCTGTTTCTTTTTATCATATATATTTATATAATATATATATATATATATTGTTGTGATGTTAGTTCAACAGTAAAAAAAGAAGTCAAGTCGAGGTAGGGTAAAATGATACAAGTGTATTTACAATAAGGTACAAGAACGGCTAGCTTGCCGCTAAACGGTAACAGTACAACCTTTTCACTCGGTGTCTCACTATTTATAGTGAGAACCGGTGTATATTCTCCACTGTAGGAACGGCCGGTACAACATACATATATATATATATATATATATATAATATATATATATATATATATATATATAGGCAGCAATGATTTTTGCAGTTGATGATGAAAAAGGATTCATTTATTTTTATGATGTGAATATACATATTTCAAATTGATATAATTTTATGACAGTTGCTTTTAACTCTTGAGGCAACTCCAGCTCATTTCATCACGCTTGTTGATAGAAGCGAATACTTTCTTGGTGTTAACGCTAATATCGATGGCCACTTAATCGGCTAGAGAATCCCATGGCAGCCAATAACTCATAGCCCGGCCTTCATCCATTACATTGGAGTGTTAGGCAATTAAAGCCTTCATTTTGCTGTCTCTATGCATAAACTCGACTTAAGAATGGAATTAGCGTGAATTATGATTGGTCACAGTTGATGTCATTCATCAATTGCCCCAGTTCTCCTGATCAGTTGGCCATTTTGACACTTTCCAATATTTATATACGAGAGAAAGCTATTTTCGCCCTGTCGGGTGGGGCGCTAGAATGCACCGACTGCACCTCTGCAGATGGGTAAGACTCCCCCAATGGGGCCACCTGTTGGCTGTGGGTGGCGACCCGTGATGCTTAAGGATAGAGCCCTGGTGGATGAGCTGTTCATGACATGCAATACTTTGGCCCTATCTTGGGCTAGACAAACGGTTGGAGAGGCCCCCTCCGATCAATCGACTGGTCACGTCAAGCCCTAGCACCTATATGATTTTCCCAATCCTATTGCCCTTATGGCAAGCCCCAACCCCTTTTTATCATATGGATGCTAGAAGGCGGTGGCTGCGGGTCTACATGTCCTGGGAATGACGTTAAACTCTATCTGATGGTGAGGTTCCAGTTTTGGAGGTTTGGGGAATGTGGAGCACCCCTTCATCACCATTGCTCCCTGGTTCACTCTTACCCGGAGTGGTAGTACCTGTTAGGGTCCCATCTATGGGTTAAATAGAAAAATCTATTTATAAAAAAATTGTATTATCCATTAAGAATTGATTTATTTCAAAACTTTATCGGCATTAAATGACCCACTGAGGTTGATATGCCGTAAAACAAAACAAACCAAACCAAAGCTATTTTCAGTTGTTGCATATAGCCTTCTTTACCTCGCTTCTTATTCTTATCATACCTATCTTCTTCTATGTTGGTCGGATGGTCTATTCTTCTATATACCTATCTGCACTAGTATTTTAACTAAATAGTTGGACCATATGACCTTTAGGCACCCCTTTTGCGATCTCAATTCTTGGGGACTGTAGCAAGATTGCATTTGGCAAGGACTACTAACGGAAGGGGGAGGAAGAAAGAAATAAGTGAGAAAGTAAAGGTTTAAAAAATAGTGATGAGCACAAAACAGGATGAACGATGATTTGACCGGGGCGTGACCGCCGAATGGAGAATTGATTGTCAACCGGAAGTTTCGGGTGTTGACCGGAACCGGAAGTCACGTGGTGACGTGGAACAACGAAGAAAGGTACCGGTCTCTTTTTTGCTTTCGGATGCGTAGGAGAACGGACGGGCCTCTGGTGCCTAGTATGAGGTCACAGTAATTTAACAGTGTTCTCTCTCTCTCTCTTTCTCTCTGCCTTTCTTCCTCTCCGACACAACCCACGAGACGAGCCCTGGAAATAAAAGCTAAGCTTGTGAAGATATATTTCTCGCGTTGTACTTTTTTTTATCAACAAGATGACCGCCACGTGCAGAATGCCTTTTTAGTACGGTGAATATATCGCCACCACCGCTACGTTACTTATATCATTTTGGTACTGTGAAAATACAACAACATTACAGGGACATTTTTTCCATTTACGCCGTCAAAATCCGGTTAATTGTTAACAGACGATTTTTAGATTTTTTTAAAATTAAAAAACTAACCCTTAACACCAACACCTAACCCTAAACTAGCCCTAACCCCTAACAAACAACCGGATTTTGACAGTGTTAATGAGAAAAGTGTTCTTGTGAATCGAGATCGCGGAAGGGGTGCCTAAAGGTGATATGGTCCAAATAGTTAAATGAGGAACATTTAACAATGGAAGACGGGAATGATGAAAGAGTAAGTTTCATTTGGTTTAGTTTTCAATATACATATATAAGAATATATATAAACTGCAAAGATTATCTAATGCCAAAATGTAAAAAGTGCTCAATACCTAAGTAGAGTAAATAAAAAGTTAAACCCAATGAGTTAGAAACACCCACTAACAGTCTCGCCCAGTAGCCCATCAGGGCAAGAATCTGATGAGCTATCAAGCGAAACTATCAGCGGGTACATCCGACTCATTAGATTTAATTTATATATATATATATATATATATATATATATATATATATAAGGTTGCCACCTCTTGATAGATGATAACCATCTTTACCATCTAAATTGTTTCAAATCTTTTTATTTTCATTATTATTTGGTTTCATAAGTGTTTAAACCTTAAATATTTGCATACGGAGGGTGTGTATGTTTGCTAGTATATATAATTTAAACAAGTCCATAATGGACTTCAAGGTGATTATTGGTTGTAGTTGTCTGGGTTTTTCTTTTTTTTGGGGGGTGGGGGCGGGATTGTGGATCTAGCTCTACTCGGTTGAGAGGGTTCGTGTTTATTTTATTCTTAATTTCATTTTTCTCTGGTTACAGGTGTATTCAGTTAGAAGTTTTTATCATAGATTATCATACTGTGGTATATTCACAAGTCCCGCTAGTATTTATGATAATTAGTGGAACTCGGAGCCTTACGCGTGAGATTGGTGGTGGTGGAAATTTTCCTCACGTTTAATGAACATTTTGGTAACTATACCTGATCTTATGTTTTTCTATGCTTTCAATAAAACCAGAGACAGAGATAAATCAAGATTTTTATACTTTTTACACATTGAAATATTTTACTATGGTGATTGCCGCTTCTTGACAGAATAAGGCCATTTCTACAAGTAGTCCAGATGTGAGCAGTTGTGAGCACGCAGATGGCCCACGGGTCCAGGTTTTTTATTTTTTATTTTTTTTTTTTTTTTTATGTACCCTGTCACACATGTGAGACCCTCGACATACAGGCCCTGCCACACAGGTCAGAGTTCAATATAGGAAGTGTTTCCATGGTGTCCGTCATGTGTTGCTTCAGAATGGAGGGTTCTAGTCAACTTACCTCATACTTCTTACAGCTATCATCAGTCTGTCTTTCCATGAGGATGTGTATCCAGCCCACCCCCTTCTGTCAATTGGTCCTTATAGCTGAAACTGACTTCCGCAAGGGCATCGATGTCGGCTCCATATCGAAATGCTCCCCTGTCACGATACCAGTATGTAGTTTGTGGTTTCCCAATCTCTCAAGATCGGGAGGTGTCCATACATTCCAGGAGGCTATTGTTAGCCTTGTTTTGTGTTGTAGTGTTTTCTTGTTTTCAGCCCAGCTAATGTGGACATCTGTCGAAGCGATGGTTTCTGTCCAGCTTGATAGCTGAACCGGCATTTGTTTAGGTCACTTTTTCTGGACACTCCTCAAATGGTTGGGTGAACAGTGTTAACTAAGGGGCTGTTATTCACCCACAACCTCGCAGAGACACGTTGCTGTTTAATCAGCAAGGCAATGACGTTAAGTAGGAAACGAATTATGCCTTATGTAGTTTCACATCTGCGTGCTTCCAACCCGTCAGGCCTACACAACTCACCGTTCCTCCATTACAGAGACTTGTAGAAATATCTGCACATGTTTTGTTTTACATGATGTGCGCTTGTGCGACACGCACCGCATGCTCTCCTTCCCCAAAGTCAAGTATCAGTGACAAGCCGAGGCAAGATGACTGGGAGACTTTAGGGAACGCAGGTGGATGATCTGACGAGATCTACGGGTCCACCACACCGAAAAAAAAAATTTACTATAGGTCGAAAGTAAACATATCAAACGTAATCATTAAATTATCCATTGTTAAATGTGCTATATCCACAGGTTCTGCTAGCATATATTGTTATAGGTGATATACCCTATAAACTATAGTGGAATGCGCCGACGGTTACTATAAGTAACGGGAACAATTATGGTTTGAGGAAGCCAATGCGAGTCAGCTCGTAACTCTATTTGTCCGATGCAATTCCCACTTTTCTTTACTGTAATTGTCTATTCTTTTGTAGGGATGTTAAGGCTAGTGTGAAAGTTATCAAAAATAATTAATATATTATTGCCGATGTTAAATGCTCTTTCATTTATTTCGTTATTTTCTTGTTTTTTTTAAAAAATTATTTTAAAAAAATTATCACTTGGATATGTAGGCGTTTTTAATTGTTATCTTTTATAGAGGATTTTAATATTGCTTGTGCTGCAGTTCTTTTGATTATATAAGTCGTGCTGGAATCCACCACTTAAACTTATAGACCCAGCATGGAGACGTGGATTAAACCACAATCAATCAACTGCTCGAATATGTGGTTAGTTAACTATTTAACCACCAATATGAACTGCTGTTCATTTGCACGTAATTCGACATTGACGAACGGACCTGCAGCGAGGGATTTAGCTGAACGCAAGGATTTTACCCAATACCAAGGAACAACCAAATGATCATACCCAAAACTAAGGAACACAAAGGAACAACCAGAGTATCATACCCAACATTAAAGCAACCAAGGAACAACCAAACGATCATACCCAACACTGTGGGACACCAAGGAGCAACCAAAGGTCACTGTGGGACACCAAGGAGCAACCAAAGGTCACTAAGAAATCGCGCTCCGCTTAACACAAGGGATCTCTGCTGAAGTGTGCTCCTACTTGAATCCTAAGAATGGCTCCAAATCTCGTAACAGCTTGTGAGGATATCCCGTATATTGGCGTATGTGAATTCATTAGTGATATCGTTATGTTTTGTAGTTAAATGTTTTAAGGCAATATTCTCTAAAAGGTGGAATGTAAGCCGATGGGAAAGAATGATTTTAGCGTGGCAAATGTAGGTATTCATTTTTAAATTGTTTTCCGGGTGGCACTCTTGAAATGGGCATGTAAATTTATAGACTACATTAGCTTGGTTTAGGAAGATTTAGGAAGGGTAATTTGCGTAGTTTCAACCGTGAGGTAAGATATTTTAAACGCTCGTACACACTCACACACACAAAAAATATATATTTAAAATAGAAATTAGAAAGCAATTGACAATGCAATGGAATAGGTGTTGAAAATGATGTTTATTTACCTGTTTCCTAAATATTTTTGGGATAAATCCCATCTTCAGAGGTTTTAGGAGCACTTTTGTTTTTTTAGTAGTTATCTTACGGCGCTGGCGTAAAGGTTTTTTGTTTATTAAATTAAATAAAGGAACGCCGGATGTTTGAAAATGTTCGGGTTTTTCCGTGGTGAATCGTCAGTCCGTTCGTGCGTGCGCGCGTGCAGTTTCAAATATGGATCTTCGAAATTCTTTTAATTATTTGACTATGGCAAATTCAGCCTCGCTCAGGCGTAGTGAAATAAGGGTTTTTATAGTTTGCTTGAAGCATTGTACGTATGTGTTTAAAATAGAAATTAGAAGGCAATTGGCAATTCTACAATATATATATATATATATATATATATATATTATATATATATATACTTTGGTGTGGTACCAAGTTTATTGGAACAAGATGATTCTAGGCTGGTACTATTCTCTACCAGTAGTTTGTGGTAGAGTTCAGGTTCCGTATGAGAGCTCAATGTTATTATGTTAGAGGGCATATGATAAGCATAGGGGATAGGGAGAGGAGGTGTGCAATGAAATATATCGCCTACATCTGGTTGTTTGAGTTGTTCTTTGTCCACATCTTTCCCTCTATTCTTTACCACATTCTGTCGGATTTATTCCAATCCTCCTATCCTCATATATATATATATATATAATATATATATATATATATGTGTGTGTGTGTGTGTGTGTGGTTGTGTGCGTGTGTGTGTGTGTATATATGTGTGTGTGGTGTATGTATGCACATACGGGAGAGTAACAACATATACACACATCCACTAATATATATGAGCCTATGCGCACCGATACGCAAATATATACATACCAATACTAATAAAAATTGGTCTCATATATGAATGCATATATATATATATATATATATATATTAGATGTAAACAAACAAACAATGTGTTTTGATAATGTAATTATTGTAAACAGAGCAAAGTTATTTGTAAATAAAAAGGCCTTAGATACCATGGGTATCGTGGTTATGGACTATTTCCACTCGTGGGTATCTAGGGCCCAACTAGGGTGGGCCCTAGATACCCACTAGTGGAAATGCATAGAATATGCATAGAAATAGTGCTCAATGGTATAATAGCAGAGCAGGCATATAAGATTATGGTTACTATATTATCGTTTCGCAAGTTTCATGTATATAATCCAATCCTAAGGTGGAAGAATTTGGTAGTCTAATGAAACTCTGAATATATCTATGGGGGAAAGAAATTTTTCTCATATATATATATATATATATATATATATATATATTCTATTATAATGGAGATTGTGTGTTTTTTTCTGTCTGTAACCGAAACTATATTCCTACTCAAGTCACAATTCTCTTAGTTATTGACATCACATTCTCCATGATTTTGTTTTATATATAAATATAATTGCATGTTGTTTAGTATGTAGACATAGTTAACATAGTTAATATTGAGGTTTAGATAAAAAAAAATCATGGAGAATGTGATGTCATAACTAAGAGAATTGGTGACTTGAGTAGGAATATAGTTTCGGTTACAGACAGAAAAACACACAATCTCCATTATAATAAGATATATATTATAATATATATATTATATTATATATATGAGAAAAATTTCTTTCCCCCATAGATATATTCAGAGTTTCATTAGACTACGCAAATTCTTCCACCTTAGGATTGGATTATATACATGAAACTTGCGAAACGATAATATAGTAACCATAATCTTATATGCCTGCTCTGCTATTATACCATTGAGCACTATTTCTATGCATATTCTATGCATTTCCACTAGTGGGTATCTAGGCCCACCCTAGTTGGGCCTAGATACCCACGAGTGGAAATAGTCCATACCACGATACCCATGTATTAAGGCCTTTTTTTTACAAATAACTTTGCTCTGTTTACAATAATTACATTATCAAACACATTGTTTGTTTGTTTACATTCTAATATATATATATATATATATATATATGCATTCATATATGAGACCAATTTTTATTAGTATTGGTATGTATATATTTGCGTATCGGTGCGCATAGGCTCATATATATTTAGTGGATGTGTGTATATGTTGTTACTCTCCCGTATGTGCATACATACACACACACACATATATACACCACACACAACACGCACACAACCAACACACACACACACACACAATATATATAATATTATATTATATATATATATATATATGAGGATAGGAGGATTGGAATAAATCCGACAGAATGTGGTAAAGAATAGAGGGAAAGATGTGGACAAAGAACAACTCAAACAACCAGATGTAGGCGATTATATTTCATTGCACACCTCCTCTCCCTATCCCCTATGCTTATCATATGCCCTCTAACATAATAAGATTGAGCTCTCATACGGAACTGACTCTACCACAAACTACTGGTAGAGAATAGTACCAGCCTAGAATCATCTTGTTCCAATAAACTTGGTACCACACCAAAGTATATATATATATATATATATATATATATATATATATATTTATATTGTAGAATTGCCAAATTGCCTTCTAATTTCTATTTTAAACACATACGTACAATGCTTCAAGCAAACTATAAAACCCTTATTTCACTACGCCTGAGCGAGGCTGAATTTGCCATAGTCAAATAATTAAAAGAATTTCGAAGATCCATATTTGAAACTGCACGCGCGCACGCACGAACGGACTGACGATTCACCACGGAAAACCCGAACATTTTCAAACATTCCGGCGTTCCTTTATTATTTAATAAAACAAAAAACCTTTACGCCAGCGCCGTAAGTAACTACTAAAAAACAAAAGTGCTCCTAAAACCTCTGAAGATGGGATTTATCCCAAAAATATTTAGGAAACAGGTAAATAAACATCATTTTCAACACCTATTCCATTGCATTGTCAATTGCTTTCTAATTTCTATTTTAAATATATATTTTTTGTGTGTGTGAGTGTGTACGAGCGTTTAAAATATCTTACCTCACGGTTGAAACTACGCAAATTACCCTTCCTAAATCTTCCTAAAACCAAGCTAATGTAGTCTATAAATTTACATGCCCATTTCAAGAGTGCCACCCGGAAAAAATTTAAAAATGAATACCTACATTTGCCACGCTAAAATCATTCTTTCCCATCGGCTTACATTCCACCTTTTAGAGAATATTGCCTTAAAACATTTAACTACAAAACATAACGATATCACTAATGAATTCACATACGCCAATATACGGGATATCCTCACAAGCTGTTACGAGATTTGGAGCCATTCTTAGGATTCAAGTAGGAGCACACTTCAGCAGAGATCCCTTGTGTTAAGCGGAGCGCGATTTCTTAGTGACCTTTGGTTGCTCCTTGGTGTCCACAGTGACTTTGGTTGCTCCTTGGTGTCCCACAGTGTTGGGTATGATCGTTTGGTTGTTCCTTGGTTGCTTTAATGTTGGGTATGATACTCTGGTTGTTCCTTTTGTGTTCCTTAGTTTTGGGTATGATCATTTGGTTGTTCGCTTGGTATTGGGTAAAATCCTTGCGTTCAGCTAAATCCCTCGCTGCAGGTCCGTTCGTCAATGTCGAATTACGTGCAAATGAACAGCAGTTCATATTGGTGGTTAAATAGTTAACTAACCACATATTCGAGCAGTTGATTGATTGTGGTTTAATCCACGTCTCCATGCTGGGTCTATAAGTTTAAGTGGTGGATTCCAGCACGACTTATATAATCAAAAGAACTGCAGCACAAGCAATATTAAATCCTCTATAAAGATAACAATTAAAAACGCTACATATCCAAGTGATAATTTTTTTAAAATAATTTTTTAAAAAAACAAGAAAAATAACGAAATAAATGAAAGAGCATTTAACATCGGCAATAATATATTAATTATTTTTGATAACTTTCACACTAGCCTTAACATCCTACAAAAGAATAGACAATTACAGTAAAGAAAAGTGGAATTGCATCGGACAAATAGAGTTACGAGCTGACTCGCATTGGCTTTCCTCAAACCATAATTGTTCCGTTACTTATAGTAACCGTCGGCGCATTCCACTATAGTTTATAGGGTATATCACCTATAACAATATATGCTAGCAGAACCTGTGGATATAGCACATTTAACAATGGATAATTTAATGATTACGTTTGATATGTTTACTTTCGACCTATAGTAAATTTTTTTTTTTCGGTGTGGTGGACCCGTAGATCTCGTCAGATCATCCACCTGCTTCCTAAAGTCTCCCAGTCATCTTGCCTCGGCTTGTCACTGATACTTGACTTTGGGGAAGGAGAGCATGCGTGCGTGTCGCACAAGCGCACATCATGTAAAACAAACATGTGCAGATATTTCTACAAGTCTCTGTAATGGAGGAACGGTGAGTTGTGTAGGCCTGACGGGTTGGAAGCACGCAGATGTGAAAACTACATAAGGCTAATTCGTTTCCCTACTTAACGTCATTGCCTTGCTGATTAAACAGCAACGTGTCTCTGCGAGGTTGTGGGTGAATAACAGCCCCTTAGTTAACACTGTTCACCCAACCATTTGAGGAGTGTCCAGAAAAAGTGACCTAAACAAATGCCGTTCAGCTATCAAGCTGGACAGAAACCATCGCTTCGACAGATGTCCACATTAGCTGGGCTGAAAACAAGAAAACACTACAACACAAAACAAGGCTAACAATAGCCCTCCTGGAATGTATGGACACCTCCCGATCTTGAGAGATTGGGAACCACAAACTACATACTGGTATCGTGACAGGGGAGCATTTCGATATGGAGGCCGACATCGATGCCCTTGCGGAAGTCAGTTTCAGCTATAAGGACGCAATTGACAGAAGGGGGTGGGCTGGAATACACATCCTCATGGGAAAGACAGACTGATGATAGCTGTAAGAGTATGAGGTAAGTTGACTAGAACCTCCATTCTGAAGCAACACATGACGGACACCATGGAAACACTTCCTATATTGAACTCTGACCTGTGTGGCAGGCCTGTATGGTCGAGGGTCTCACATGTGTGACAGGGTACATAAAAATAAAAAATAAAAATTAAAAAACCTGGACCCGTGGGCCATGCTGCGTGCTCACAACTGCTCACATCTGGACTACTTGTAGAAATGGCCTTATTCTGTCAAGAAGCGGCATCACCATAGTAAAATATTTCAATGTGTAAAAAGTTAAAAAATCTTGATTTATCTCTGTCTCTGGTTTTATTGAAAGCATAGAAAAACATAGATCAGGTATAGTTACCAAAATGTTCATTAAACGTGAGGAAATTTCCACCACCACCAATCTCACGCGAAAGGCTCCGAGTTCCACTAATTATCATAATACTAGCGGGACTTGTGAATATACCACAGTATGATAATCTATGATAAAAACTTCTAACTGATACACCTGTAACCAGAGAAAATGAATTAAGATAAAATAACACGAACCCCTCAACGAGTAGAGCTAGATCCACATCCCGCCCCACCCCCCAAAAAAAAGAAAAACCCAGACAACTACAACCAATAATCACCTTGAAGTCCATTATGGACTTGTTTTAAATTATATATACTAGCAAAACATACACACGCCTCCGTATGCAAATATTAAAGGTTTAAACACTTATGAAACCAAATAATAATGAAAATAAAAGATTTGAAACAATTTAGATGGTAAAGATGGTTATCATCTATCAGAGGTGGCAACCTTTATATATATATATATAATTATATATATATATATATATATAAATTAAATCTAATGAGTCGGATGTACCCGCTGATAGTTTCGCTGATAGCTCATCAGATTCTTGCCCTGATGGGCTACTGGGCGAGACTGTTAGTGGGTGTTTCTAACTCATTGGGTTTAACTTTTTATTTACTCTACTTAGGTATTGAGCACTTTTTACATTTTGGCATTAGATATATCTTGCAGTTTATATATATTCTTATATATGTATATTGAAAACTAAACAAATGAAACTTACCTTTGCATCAATTCCGCGTCTTCCATTGTTAATGTTCCTCATTTAACTATTTGGA
>CM042157.1:18909200-18911700 GCA_023376005.1 Doryteuthis pealeii
GAGAAGATGCCTTTGGTTCTATCGTTCTAACATCATTAACTTGGTCTGGGTCTATGTCTGGTGTTGACTTGGGGATTCCGGTCTGGTCCTCCTATGGGGATTTCTCGTTTATAAGAAGCCCTGTGTCATTGTTAGTTTTTAGTAAACACAAGACTTCGATTTTCTTTTAATGTTACTTTATTCGGTAGATCCCAACCCAGACATAACATAGCGCGCGTATGCAGAGTTACAGTTTTAGACAGAGCATCATGGCTGACTGCTCTGCCTGACGTCTAACTGCAAACTGGGGACTCTGAAAAAGGTCCCGTGACTTCACATATTTGGCGGGCTTCTGAAATTTTCCATAGAAGGACCCGGCCATGGTATGAAAGGGTTCATCCCCTCAGAATTACAGGGGATTGACAATAATCTTATGCAACCGCATAGATTATGTAACACTAATTCGAACTTTGTTCTTTTTAAAGAGTATACGAAAGATTAGATTTTTTTTTTTATCGCCAGCTGATGAAGAGTCTGGAAATCCTCGATATATTGCAAATTATTTATTTATTATTTTCTGATGCTCCGTTTCCAACAACGTTTAATTATATTTTTTATCACTTTCTTTTAGTTATTAAAATTTGCTGAATATATAAGCCATGCATTTTCCTCAAATATATAGATATATATGTATATGTGTGAATATATATATATATATATATATATATATTATATATATGTGTGTGTGTGTGTGTGTGTGTGTGTGTATATTCGCATATATATATATATTTGAGGAAAACGCTGACCTATATATTCAACTAAATATATGTATATATGTGTACTCACACACACACATGCATATATATATATATATATATATATATATGAGAAAAATGTTCAACTAATATATATATATGTACACTCACACATGTCTATTTGAAGAAAATGCATGGTCTATATATTCAACTAATATATATATATATATATATATATATATATATATATATATATATGCGCACTAACACATACTTATATATACTTGAGGAAGATGCGTGGCGTATATATTTAACTTATATATATATATATATATATAAATATATATAATAAAAACTCACACAGTTACACACACACACACACACACACACACGCACACACACACACATATATATATTATATATATATATATGAGGAAAATACGTAGCCTATATATTCAACTGATGTTAGATTTTGACATTAGTTGAACATATCAGGCCACGCATTTTCCTCATATATATATATATATATTATATATATATGTGTGTGTGTGTGTGTGTGTGTGTGTGTGTGTGTGTGTATGTGTGTGCAAAACGGGCAACATCAACAAATTCACTAATTTGTCGGTTGATAAATATTTCAGATGACTAGGGGCTTTTAGAAAGGGCTGCCACAATACGTGAGATTTTTCACACAGCTCGCACTGATACTTATCTGATACTTATCTGCTATTGTAGGTCTTACAAGTGTTTTTAGATTTCTTCAATCTACACAGCGCGTTAATTTGCTCTGTAAAATGAATATTCTGTCGTGTTTGAACTTTTATGCAAGGTTAGCATTTAGATAACTGATTTACTTCATCGAGTAGATTTTTTACCTCATGTAATTGTCAAATTCTCAGTTTTTAATTTGGCAATTTACAACACCCTTTTATTTAAAATTAGATTACGGAAACTCCCGAAGTAGCTTAACCCTAACGTCTTAAAGGTTTTGGGTATTTCCGTGAAATGTAATTATTTTTATACGTAATATAGTGACATTATCTCTTGCGCGCTATTGTGCATTAGTACCCCATGTTCATTCCTTGTCAAAAAATCTGCGATGTCTACGTTGTATTTAGCATTTAGATAAATTATTTATTTGCACTTACCGTTTTAAAGTAAAATAGGGAAGTGATGATTTTTTTTCATTTTAATATGTTTATTTATTATTAGAATCATATTCTTTATTGATCTAGCAAATTTTAATATTCAAATTACATTCACTTGAGTTATGTACAAATTTATGTTCATCTTTTGTTTATCTACGATTTCCTGTTAAAACTACTTACTCCAATATATATATTTCGTACACCGTGCCAGAAAAAAGGCATTTAAAATACATAATAAAAACAAGAATAATAATATCACATCTCCAAACAATGACACACAACATAATAGTAATAACGTCTCTGATAGATACATCATACTTCCAAATAATCCTATTACTGATAAAATAAATAGAAACTTAAGTAAGATTGGTATAAAACTGTCGCTCACCCCACAAAGACAGTGAAGAACATTCTTCAAAATAAAAATAACCCCAGACACACACATTCTGAAGCTGGAGTCTACAACTATTGACTGCTTAAAATGTAAAAAGAAATATGTAGGGGAGACTTCCCGATCATTAACTAAACGTCTATCGGAACACATATATCACATTAAACGTGGTTTCCAAAACAATGCATTAGCTAAACACTCTTTGATCTCAATCATACCTTTGATTT
>CM042157.1:18916700-18919200 GCA_023376005.1 Doryteuthis pealeii
GGAGGTTGCCATACGAGCAACATGGCCAGGACAATCGTATAAATGCTAGGGCTTGATGCGACCAGCTGATTGATTGGAGGGAAATTCATGCAACTCGAGCTAAATTTCTTGAACCATTTGCGCACTTTACTGATCAACTAAAGTAAGTAAGTAAAGTCGACGGGGCGGCCTAAAGTCGGTATCAGCCAGTCAGTGAGGGAGTCTATCCCCTTTTCAATAGCGCTAGACCAAGGAGATTGTTTTTAGCATCTGAGGTGGAGCGCCACACCTACCATCAGCTCCTTACTTTACCACAGAGATCCCTGTGCTACTCATACGCTGAGTTGGCGAGGACCGGTATCGAACTAGGAACCTTGTGGTTTCTAGCCGAACGCTCTCCCGACTGAGCTAACCCGGCCCTTTTTATTGCATCTGTAGATTTATGGTCAAGTTAGAACTCTTAAAGCATTAGTTCCTGAATGAGACTGTGTGCCAAGTTCATATATATATATTTACCAACCCCTCCGCACGAGCAAGATGCGACACAAGGTCAATTTCTTAAGCAGAGTTCAACAGATTTGAATTCAGAGTTTTCCTTCTCCTAGACCAGTTGCCTAACCAAGGTTAAATAGCCTAGTCTCCCCTACTATTTATCCATAGCTGGAGGGAGAGTAGGATTTATACCTTTCCCAAGGGAAATTTGAACTCGGGGTGATGAGTCCATTTCCCATGACTTTAACCTTACACCACGTGCTTCCGCCAAGTTCATATATGCAGCTTTTCAAATCACACGGGGTTAAGCAATACGTAACATGTCAGCGCACCAACGGCCACGATACTACCAACCACAGTTGACCACATCCACAGTTATGTATGACATCAAACTCCATCTAATGCTGAAGTTCCAGTTCTGTAGCTCTAGTGAGTGTGGGGTACCCTTCAGTACCTTTACTCCTATGTTTCACCGAGACACGGTACCTGTAAGATCCCATCTATGTATTAAGTAGAAAAATTAGTTAACGTGTTTAACAAAAATTGAGTTTTTAAAAAGGAATTTTCAATACACATCAAGAATTAAAAAAAACAAATGTCTTCAGCATAAAATAACCCAACAGGGCTGACATGCCGTAAAATCCAACCAACCAACCAACCAAACAAACAAACAAACAACCACAGTTTAAATTTGTCGGTTACGTGATATATCTTTGCACTGGATGACTCTAGGGTTATGAAACCAATGTCAAAGACCATCAGGGACCAAAGGCTGACTGATTGGGAGCCGACTCTCTCCGACTGGGAAGCCAGTGTCACGGAATAGCGGTAGCATAGGGTCGGGGGGGGGGCAAAGTGAGACACTTCTATATCTTTGCACTGGATGACTCTAGGGTTACGAACCAATATCAAACGTCTTCATGGACCAATGGCCAACTAATTGCGTGCCAACCCTCTCCGACAGGGAAGCCAGTGTCACGGAATAGCAGTAGCGTATGGTCGGTGGGTGCAAAGTGAGACACTTCTATATTTTTTTACTGGAGGACTATAGGGTAATGATTAGCACGTAGGAAAATATTTCAAAACTTTTGGCCAACCCGAATATATATGTTTGGTAGGATTCAACTGGGAATTTTAATTACAACAGGACGGAACGTTGACCTAAGGTCACGAATCGTTTTAGGCCATCAAGATCTTCTCAGGACCCTTAATCCCCTATTGAACCTAGGTTAAAGTACAATCTATGTAGAAAGCGGTAGTTCCACTGGCATTAATGAAGGAAACCATTGCGCTTAAAATGTTTTGTCCACCTGATACCGACAATAGGCCGCTCCAGCATCCTTAGTTATATATTATATATATATATATATATATTATATATATATATATTATATTGGGAGTTCTTTGTTACAATTGGAGAATTGAAAATAAGTGCTCGATTACTTGTGTAAGAGCTACAAACAGAAGATACGTGCATGTATAAATGAAGGGACATTCACAGTATTTTCTGAAACAGGCGCGTTGTCTTGATAAAGGGTGGCTAACATGCTACCTGGAAACCAATGGTAACAATACACCTAAAATGTATTGGACACTAATAATATATACATATATATATATGATTTAACATTTTTTTGAAAAAACAAATGATGTTAATAGTTTGCTGGAACTACATATGAATGAAAGACGGAATAAATAACCGTTAGAATAGGAGGTACAAACGAACACTAGTGTTCGATGCTGGAATTTAAAAAAAAAATGCGTATTCTGTGTTAAAAATAAAATAATTTTATTTTTTAAAAAAACCAGAAGCATTATAATCCATATTAAAAAATTAAAAAATTCGAGTTTCATGTAAAAATATATAAAAAGTGTATAGTAAGTATCAAAATGTTCATGATATATTCCAGCTACAAAAAGTAAGTTAAAAGTCCACACCAACAATTGAAGAAAGGTGGAAAGTTTCAAAGAATTTGTATTGTTGACAAATCCGTAGTGTTGTAGATGAATATGTATTTCCGTCTTTCAT
>CM042157.1:18924200-18945731 GCA_023376005.1 Doryteuthis pealeii
ATGACAACGCACCTGCACACATTGCCCTGAGTATCCGAGAGTTCCTTGCCCAGAGCAACCTCCCTATTCTCCATATGATTTTCCTCTTCTCCAAGCACAAAGGGATCATCAGGGGACTCCGTTTTGAAGGTGTGCACGATGTCAAATAAGCCATGACGACAGAGTCACGGAGAATCCCGGAAGAATCCTTCCAGGAGTTTATGTAAGCGTTGCAGATAAGGATAGAAACGTGTATTAGACTCCAGGGGGGGTACTTTTAAAGGGAATTGTAGTTTGTAATTTGGATTTGAAATATTTTTTGTGACACTAGTCATGGAACTTTTTTTTTACTTACTTAAAAAATCTGCAGGTGCGTTGGGTAATGCTTATCGTCGTATGAAAAGGATACGAATTCAAATACTGGAAGAGGCCGTTTGAATTGCACTCAGTGCTAATACTCTTGGGAAAGGTATGCACCCAACTATTCTACCCCAGATACGAATAACTAGTAAGATGGACTAGGCTCTTTAACCTTAGTTAGGGAAGATAAACACTGAGTTGAAACCTGTTAAACTCTGCTCAAATAATAAACCATATGTCACCCCCTACTCGTGATGAGAGGTTGGTATGTATGTTACAGAATTCATTGATAGTCAATGAATTATGTACGTACCTGAAGTAAAAAATAATTTGGATAAGGTTCGTTAGATTTAAAATCGGAGGGTGTTAAGTGGGAAATTTTCATAACTGTTCGGGTTATGATTGGCATGTGGATGACCTCGTCTTGAATCCTCCGATAGCGCACGATTGCATAGATAGTTTTAGCCAGATGCGACCAGATCTTCAAGGAGGGCCGACGCTATTGTGGTCTCTCGAGATGTCACTCTCGATCCGCTGCTTAATAGGGGCTGGAGTCGTTTAAATAAATTACTTATAAGAAAGACAACGAGTCTTGCTTTATTAATTAAGTACATAATGCACAGACATCCAGCCCGAAGAAGAAGAATCAACCCCCAGCAGAAAGCCCTGAAGAGAAATAAGCCCAACAGCAGACAGGGCTAAGATCCGATTCTTAGAGTTGGATCTTAGCCCTGAAGAGCATTAATCGAAACTTTCAGTAGGTTTATCTGACTCATTAGATTTATATATATATATATATATATATATATATATATATATTTATATATATATATATATATAGTTCCCAAACTAAACTCAAAAGCCGAACTTCATTATATTAAAACCACTCTAATGAAGAATGGTTATCCAGAAGATATAATCACCACCACAATTAAACACAAATGCGCACAGTTCTCCACCGACCCCAAATTTGGACCGCAAAAATGCCCAGTATACCTAAAATTACTTTGGACTGGCAACTCCTCCATGCAACAAATTGAACGCATTGTACGATCAGTCTACCATTGCTTTAATGCCGTCAACTACGTATTATTTTTAAATCTAATACACTCTTTCCCCCAAATCTCAAGGACAGTGTACCCCCTCACCACAAAAGCTATTTAATCTACAAATTTCTTTGCAAATGTGATATTTGCTACATCGGACGCACTACTCAGAGATTGGAGATCAGAATCAACCAGCACATACGCACATCCCTACGCAGCAATAATTTGGACCATTCCACTAAACTACCTAGTCAATCCTTCACTTCCGCTATCACACGTCACCTACTTGATAATCCTTCATGCGCAGCGTCTTATAATCATTCAATGTTCACTATATTAGAGGCCGCTGACAACGAATTACGTCTTTCAATTCTTGAATCCTTATTGATCAGCAAATTCCGACCTGAACTCTGTATACAAAAACAATCCTTCAATTTAATGTTATTCGGATCCAACAACCACTCCTCCAACAATAATATTGTTGATAATAACTCTGCCTGTTCTCACAACTTTGCTACGTAATATATATATATATTCTATAATGCTGATTTTTACACATTATTCCTCGTACAAACATTAGTGTCACGGTATGCTTCTCTGATGAGACGTGACCGAAAAAAAGATATCTTTTTCAGAAGAAAAAAAAAATTGTGAAATTGTATTTATTATAACATCTCACAATGCACACGCTTTTTAAAACCATTTTCAAATTTTGCTCGTACCACAATCTATTCACACACACACACACACACACACACACACACACACACATATATATATATATATATATATATATATATATATATATATATATATAAAACTAGCTCACCTTAACGAATAGTGTTATGTTGCTCATTCATGTTCATTTCCTCAGATAAATGGTCAATCACTCCATGATCATTTGTGGGTAACGAAACACTAATTCCCGACAATGAAGCAATCATAACAATGTTTTTTTTATAGTAACACCGAATGTTAAGTTGATTAGAGAGAGAGAGAGAGAGAGAGAGAGAGAGAGAGAGAGAGAGAGAGAGAGAGAGAGAGAGAGAGAGAGAGAGAGGGGGGTTCTTGTTGAAAAGAAAGGCGATTGTAATTATCTCTATATCTAATGAAGGTTACGAATAATTGGAACGAGAATTTATTACGTAAAATATCTTCCGATTATTTCGATCATCTCCGTTCTTTGCAACGAAAAACAAAACAAAACAAAACAAAAAAAAACAAACAAAAAAAACCCCAATTAATTTAATGAAAAAGAAAAAAAGAAAGAAAGTCTCGTATTTCCAGAAAAGTTCCAAATTTAGATGTTGGTCGATTACAAAATAAAACGAAGAACAAAGGTTTTCGAATAAGCAACCTTTATAAATATAGGTTGAATTTCACCTCTTATTACTTTTTAAAATTTTTTTTAGATAAATGAGAAGTTATCACAAATTTACAATGGTTAACACACACAGACACACACACACGTATATATATATATATATATATATATATATAATATATATATACTAGCAAATATATGAACCCTCCGGGTGCAAGTATTTAAATTTAAATGTAATAAAATATTAGATTAAATCAGAAAGGCTAATAAACTAATTAAGAATTCAGATAAAAAGATTTGAAACGGAGTGGGGTATAATCGGAAAATAGAACAACTGAAACTTACTCTTTCATCACTTCGTTTTTCAATGCTAATTTTTCCTAATTTAACTATTTAGTTAAAATAGGAAGTAAAGAATAAAATTACAGTTATTTCTTCTTATTAATGAATTTTTTAGGATTTATTGAAGAGATTTTTACTCATATTCATTAAGATAAAACCAAACAATTAGAAATCAATAATACCAAACACATTTTTATTAAAATCGTTTTTTTTAATATCAATATGCAAATTAGCTTTACGTTTACACTGAAAACTGGTATTTTGTTGTATATATAAATACAATTGCATGTTCTTAGTATTTAGCTAAGGCCAACAGTATTAATAATGTCAAACAGTTTTATTATTAATTGAGGTTTAAATAGAAATAGAATCATGGAGAATGTGTTGTTAATAACTAAGGAAATTGTGACTTGAGTAGTAATATAGTTTCGGTTACAGACAGAAAAACACACAATCTCCATTATAATAAGATATATATACACACACACACACAATTTGAAAATGTCAACATGGGGGATATTCTCTCTCTTTTGAGGGAAATAAAATCGTACCATAGAATATAGACATGAAACAAATCAATACCATACAACATAATCCCCAATAATGCTAACACATTGTTAAAACCAATTACTAAGAAGTATAAATTTCTTTAATGGAAATAAGTGAGCCCATAACTTGTACCATACCCCACAAATAAAGCCATTACCCTTTTTTCTTCACTTTCTTACTCACACATCCAAAGACGGGGGCGAAATATCATTTGAAATTTAGTTCTATTTGTTTTATTTTCATTTTCCTCTATTTTCAACACAACACACACACACACACACACACACACACACACAACACACACACACATATATATATATATATATATATATATAATATATATTATATATATATATATATATATATAAAGAGAAAAAACATCACGATACTGACTTCTTTGCAAAATGAAAGTAAAACCGAGTGTCTTTCATTACAAGTAATATTAATGTTTGTTTTTTATTGATTTTAACGGCATATCAACCCGTCTGGGGTTATGTCATGCCTAACGGTTAGGAAGTAATACATATCGTGTATTTATATCTATACTTCTTAGTAATTGGTTTTAACAATGTGTTAGCATTATTGGGGATTATGTTGTATGGTATTGATATGTTTCATGTCTATATTCTATGGTATAATTTTATTTCTCTCAAAAAAGAGAGAATATCCTCCATGTTAACATTTTCAAACAGATCCTTCATAGTGTTTGCTTTAACGGTTTCTGATGTGATCAAAAAACCTGCATTCCATGAATAAGTGTTTAACTGTCAAACGTGTTTGACATGTTCCACACTGTGGTTGTTGTTCTTGTTTGTGGGCGGGGCTGAGTGAGATACCAGCAAAATATGTCATCGGAAAGACAACAGGTATTGAAGTAAGACAAGAATGATCCATCTTTGGATTAACAACAGAATTCAATGAAGAAGAAGAAGAAGAAGAAGAAGAAGAAGAAGAAGAAGAAGAAGAAGAAGAACAACAACAACAACAACAACAACAACAACAACAACATCTGAGTGTACATTTTTTAATTGTTAGGGTTGTACTTTTTAATTTTAATTGTTAGGATGCAAGAAACCTGCATTCCGTGAATAAGTGTTTAACTGTCAAAGGTGTTTGACATGTTCCACATTGTGGTTGTTG
This sequence comes from Doryteuthis pealeii, assembly GCA_023376005.1. Taxonomy (NCBI): domain Eukaryota; kingdom Metazoa; phylum Mollusca; class Cephalopoda; order Myopsida; family Loliginidae; genus Doryteuthis; species Doryteuthis pealeii. The sequence goes on from CM042157.1 coordinate 18,928,941, forward strand.
TTCTTGTTTGAGTATATAGGAGTAATATTGAAACATTCTCACAATACCTACGAAGAGCCAGTTTAGAGATTCGAATATGTAGCAAAAGCTTACTATCCAGATTTCACCGAGGTTACAATATTCACTACTTAGAAATTTCTCTGAATGTTTGAGATGAAGCTTGAAGATTAGTATTATCTGCGTTATTCGGACTATTGTCCCCATCTTCATTGTTATTTGTACAACGTTTCGGCCGATATGCATTCGGCCTTCTTCATGTATTTCTTGTCGGACCCGGGAACCTTCTTTGCAAACTCGGGAACCTTCTTTTCGAACTCGGGAACTTTCTTGTCGTAATCGGGAGCCATCACGGAACTTTGAACCTAACCCTTTATTTATTCCACGGGGGTATCTGTTCTTATTCCGCTAACCGTAGCTGGGGTAGGAGTATTGTTAATTATTTTTCCAACTGCCTCTACTCAGGATTGAACTCGGTATCCAGAGATAACTGTCACTTAGAACTGTCTTAACCTAACTACCTTATCCACTAGGTCATGAGTCCAATACATGAAGAAGACCGGAGGGCATATCGGCCGAAACGTTGTACAAATAACAATGAAGATGGGGACAATAGTCCGAATAACGCAGATAAAACTTAGAAATTGTTTCACGAATCTTGAGCATTTTTCACATCATCTTTGCTTTTATTCTTCTTGACCTTTCACAGATCCTACGTTATTTCGCATTGATTATCAATGGATATCACCGCCGGGGCCAACTTTTCTCAATATAAGGAATTGGGAATTACAGAACATTTTTTTTTTTTTAAATTTCTCTCCTGTAATCGAGGTGAAGTTTCGCAAATTGGCAAACTGCGAAATCAGCCATGTTTATTCAACCGAGAACAGAAGTGGGAATAGAAGGAAGAAAAAAAGTTCGATAACGAGTTTCAATAAATCGATACCTTATTTATCATTTGCAGTGAGATAGGTGTGTTGATATTTTTACTGTGTTGAATATTAACCCTTTAAGCGTCAATTAGTTTTCACTTCACGACCTGACAGCAACAAATTAATTTGAAATGCCAGAGTTTGGCAACGTCTTCAAATAACGATAGACAAATTGAACTTTTTTCAAATAGTCTGATCAAAAAGACAATTCCATAGGAAATATAGAAACTTCATATTGTTGCAGCATTGCAGTATGTTGCTTGAAATGGAAATTCCACGTTGTTAATAAAAATTATAATAGTAATAATAATATAAAAATAATAATGCTATTTCTTCAAACAATGGTGCAAGTAAAAGATCTACTTTTTGGTATCAGCAGTCAGTATCCTATCACAACTTTTGCATAGATGGACGATTTGATATTTAAAAAAAGTGAAACATCGACCTTCCCTACTGTACCATATGGCACCTGTAAAAAGACAACCATTTTTACTTCAACAATTATCTTCAATATTTCTTTATATATATTTACCAACCCCTCCGCACGAGCAGGATGCGACACAAGGTCAATTTCTTAAGCGGAGTTTAACAGGTTTGAATTAAGAGTTTTCCTTCTCCTAGACTTGCTTAACCAAGGTTAAAGAGTCCAGTCTGCCCTACTATTTGCCCATAGCTGGAGGGAGAGTAGGATTCATACCTTTCCCAAGGGTATTAGCGCTAAGTGAAATGCAATTACCCCGTTCAGGATTTGAACTCAGAGCGACAAGTCCTTTTACAAGACTTTAACCATTACACCACGCACTTCCTGCTTTAATATTTCTTTATAGCGTATAGAAATAAGATCTCATTATCTTAGCTTTGTATTTTTAATACAATCTTTTCCTTATTTAAACAAATGCGCCTTCGTTAACCAGTGAAATTGAAGATTTTATTTTACATGTATTAATCTTTACACATCTCTAAAATGAAAAATCAAACGCAAGATAAAATTCTATAGAAATATAGAATTATTGTAGCAGTACACATTTCTTAAAAAAATAATCTATCGATTTTTAAAAAAGCCAAAAAAGGAAATGTATTTTTTCTTTATCGAGTTTAGATAATCATCGATTTTTTTCGTATGTTTGATCCTTGAATTTTCTTTCCAAAAGTGTATAATTCATTTTCAGCCACTGAAGAATTACGAAGAAACTTACTGTTTACTATATGAAAGGATCAACGCAGGAAACAAAAATTATCGAAAAAATACTGATACTTTTTAATTTAGAAATAAGATATATCTAAGATAAAAGATCTGGTTAAATCGAACTTAACGAACCTAAATTCCACCATCGTATGTCATCCCCGCCGAAAGAAAAAAATACAAAAAATACAAAAAATCCTAGTGAATCCATAATCTTAAATCTCTTCTTACCTTTCTCAGTTTGTTTATACATATATCAATCCTTTGTTCAAACCCATCTCACCTTGCTTATATCAATCTAACACAATCTGTTGATTTAATAAGCTTAGCTGAGTATGGCACAAGGTTCCAATAACAGAGCACCTTTATAAACGGAACTCAGTCCACTAGTTAATTTTCTGCTAAACAAACTTGGGTTAAATCGAACTTAACAGACCTAAATTCCACCATTGTATGTCACCCCATCGAAAGAAAAAACGCCCGAAAAATCAGGAAATTAACCGAATTTAATGACATTTTCAGTGTCAGATATATTAATGAATAAAAGATATAATACACCAGTTATTTTATTTAAAAACTTTTATATTTTTCCAGGTCAGTTAACTTTGAACCACGTATCTTTGAGAATCTGTGTTACGCCTCAAAGATACGAAGTCTTTGCGGATGAACAGTCCATGGCCTGCAATACTCCACTTAGACCCTTACTTAGGCTAGACGGTCGGTCGGAGAGGCCCCCTCCGATCAATCGGCTGGTCATGCCAAGCCCTAGTACCTATATGATTTCCCCAACCCTATTGCCCTTATGGCAAGCACAAACCCTTCTCATCACATGGGTGCTAGAAGGCGGTGGCTGAGTGTCTTCATGTCCTGGGAATGACGTTAAGCTCTATCTGATGGTGAGGTTCCAGTTTTGGAGGTTTGGGGAATATGGAACACCCCTTCATCACCATTGCTCCCTGGTCCACTCTGACCTGGAGTGGTAGTACCTGTTAGGGTCCCATCTATGGGTTAAAAAGAAAGACAAAATAAAAGCCTCATTTGGGGGAGTCTAACCCCTCTGCAATTATATTAATGAATAAAAGATAAACAGAATTGATTATCCATTAAGAATGAATTTATTTCAAAACTTTGTCGGCATTAAATGACCCGACGAGGTTGATATGCCGTAAAACAAACCAAACCAAAACCAAACTAGATCTCGTAGGGATAATTCGATAGATATGCAGTTAAGTCTTGTAGTATTCTAATCTCTGTCTCTTTCCCTCTGATCAATTAAAGAACCCGTAAGAAAAGAAACCTTGGCAATGAAAACTTTTGTCTGTCTTTGGTCAGACTCTGGCGTGGAATTCATTGAGAAACCCCACACGTTCGATTTTTTGCTTTATTTGAATAAAATCATATGAGCATCAGTACTTACACCATTTACCTTAGATTATATATATATATATATATATATATATATATATAATCTAGATTAGAACCTTAGATTATATATATATATATATATAATCTAAGGTAGAGGGTATAAGCACTAATGCTCATATGAGTTTATTCAAATAAAGCAATACACACACACACACACACATATATATATCTTATTATAATGGAGATTGTGTGTTTTTCTGTCTGTAACCGAAACTATATTACTACTCAAGTCACAATTCCCTTAGTTATTTTACGTCACATTCTCCATGATTCTATTTCTATTTAAACCCAATTAATAATAAAACTGTTTGACATTATTAATACTGTTGGCCTTACTAATAACATGCAATTGTATTTATATACAACAAAATACCAGTTTTCAGAGTAAACGTAAAGCTAATTTGCATATTGAATTAAAAAAAACTGATTTTAATAAAAATGTGCTTGTATTATTGATTTCTAATTGATTGATTTTATCTTAATGAATATGAATAAAAATCTCTTCAATAAATCCTAAAAAGAAATTCATTAACAAGAAGAAATAACTGTAATTTTATTCTTTACTTCCTATTTTAACTTAAATAGTTAAATTAGGAAAATTTAGCATTGAAAAACGGAAGTGATGAAAGAGTAAGTTTCAGTTGTTCTATTTTTCCGATTATACCCCTCCGTTTCAAATCTTTTTATTTGAATTCTTAATTAGTTTCATTAGCCTTTCTGATTTAATTTAATATTTTATTACATTTAAACTTAAATACTTCACCCGGAGGGTGCATATATTGCTAGTAATATAAATATGTGTACATGTGTGAGTGTGTGCGGGCATAAATAAGTGTGTATGTGTATGCGTGCATGTATATGTCTATATGTGTGTGTATGCATATATATCTGTGTGTGTGTGTGTGTGTTATGCTATTCATGTCTGTGTTTATGTGAGCGTGAATATATATGCGTGTGTCTGTATGTACATATCTATCTATCTATCTATCTATCTCTCTCTCTCTCTCTCTCTCTCTCTCTCTATATATATATATATATATATATATATATATATATGTATATATATGTCTGTGTATATGTGCGTGCATATATATATGTGTGCGTGTATATTTGTGCATCTGTCTCTCTCTCTATATATATATATGTATATATATGTATGTCTGTGTATGTGTGCGTATACATATATATGTGTGTATGTGTGCGCTGCTGATGAGGCCTAATAGGCCGAAATGTACATACAGAGATTGATTTTTCTCGATTTGTTTAGCCTTACTTTTGAATAGGTATGCCCGCCTAATTAATTAATTATTAATTAATTAACTTTCCCAATTAGGTACGACTTCAATTATGCACATATTCTCCCAAAAATATATATGTGTGTACATACACGTGTATCTATATGTGTATATGTATGTGTCTGTTTCTGTGAAGTTTTGTCTATGCATATATATATATGTATGTGTTACCGTAGTTGTTTGTATGCGTTTGTATCTGTCTTTGTGCTGTGTGTGCACATGTGCTGATTTTCTTTGAAATCAAATCGCACAACTTTTAAATGATTCACTAATTTCAAAAGACGATAAGTTCATCAAAGCTAAAAGAAGACTCACATTTGTATTTGCGATCTGCCTGAGGCTGTGGAATAGTGTCATGTGACGAGAGTGAAGGGAACTATATACTTACTGCATTTAAACCCATTCAAACTGAAGTCCGCCCTGTCGGCTTGGGCGTTAGAATGCACCGACTGCACCTCTGCAGAGGGGTAAGACTACCCCACCTGTTGGCCGTGGGTGGTGACCCGTGATGCTTAAGGATAGAGCCAAGGTGGATGAGCAGTTCATGACTTGCAATACTCCATTTAGCCCTATCTTGGGCTAGACGGGCGGTCGGAGAGGCTCCCTCCGATCAATCGGCTGGTCACGTCAAGCCCTAGTACCTATATGATTTTCCCAACCCTATTGCTCTTATGGCAAGCCCCAACCCCATTTTATCATATGGGTGCTAGAAGGCGGTGGCTGCGGGTATACATGTCCTGGGAATGACGTTAAACTCTATCTGATGGTGAGGTTCCAGTTTTGGAGGTTTGGGGAATATGGAGCACCCCTTCATCACCATTGCTCCCTGGTCCACTCTGACCCAGAGTGGTAGTACCTGTTAGGGTCTCATCTATGGGTTAAATAGAAAAATGTATTTATAAAAAACTGTATTATCCATTAAGAATTGATTTATTTCAAAACGTTATCGGCATTAAATGACCCACTGAGGTTGATATGCCGTAAAACAAAACAAACCAAACCAAAATCAAACAGAAGTACTTCGAATTCGCAACGCGTTCATTGATTGGATCGATTTTAACGGCATGTCAACCTATCCAGGGTTATTTTATGCCAAGGTTGTTTAGTTTCTTTTGTTTTACGGCATATCAACCTCGTCGGGTCATTTAATGCCGAAAAAAGTTTTGAAATAAATTCATTCTTAATGGATATTTAATTTTATTTACACATTTTACTATTTAACCCATATATGGAACCATAACAAAGTGGACCTTGGAGCAACGATGATGAGAGGGTGCTCCACATTCCTCAAACTTCCAGAACTGGAACGACACCATCAGAGTTTAACATCATTCCCAGGACATGAAGACCCTCAGATACTGCCTTCTAGCACACATATGATAAAAAAGGTTTGGGGTTGCCATAAGGGAAATAGTGTTGAGACAATCATTTAGGTGCTAGGGATTGAGATAGCCAGCCAATTGATCGGAGGGGGTCAATCCGATTGCCCGTCTAGCTTTAGTAAGGAGCAAAGTGGAGTATTGCATGTCATGGACTACTCATCCACCAGGCTTCCATCCTTAAGCATCACGGGTTGCCACCAACGCCCAGCAAGTGGTCTTATTGGGAGAGTTTTACTGCAGAGGTGCAGTCGGTGTATTCTAACGCCACAGTCGACATGGCGGGCAACGCGTTTATACTCGCCGGCTAAAGATCTCCGCCGATTTTAGTCGAAGCTGCAGAAGCCACGGATCCACAGTAAAAGAAACAAAACACTCACTAAGATAACAAAGTATTTGACAGCATATAAGACGCACCCCCATTTCAGCATCTCAGATTTAGGAAAAAGTTTTTGGTGTATTTAAGCATATATTGTTGAAGACAGTCTATCTGTGCATTACACAAGCAGAAACATAGCCGTATAAAAGCAATTTGGCAGTACAAGCAAGCAATAGGCATACACAAGACATCTCAATAGCAGGAAATTTTGAAAAAAAGTGTGTCCTATATGCCATCCTTGGCGAACGGGTTGGGTGAATACCTATATTTTAGACATACCATCGGGTATATTTTTCTCATACCCCACTTGTATGGACTGGGCACAAGGCCTCGTTTTAACGTGGGCACACCCACAAGCCGAAGCGTCGTTGCCTGGGGGGATAGCCCCCTGGGATCGACGCTATCATTAAACTCTCGACAAGTCCAGCGGCCGAAGCTCGCTGGACCCCCGGTGTTAACCGGAAAACCGAGTGTGCAATGAGTCTATTATACTACAGAATAGCGAGATCGATCCTCGTTGGATGCTTCCTACTTAAGGTCTTGTCACATCCTATCCTTGCCGAACGGGTTGGGTTAATACCCACTGTCTTGTCTCTATAAAGCATTGATACTGCAAGGCTTTTGTACAGATTATCGTTGATTTCCTGTTCCTAGAATATCTTAATCGTTTCTTTCAGATGATTTATGGGGGTGATATTCATTTATTTGAAAACTCTTATAGAAAATTTAAATACGCTTAAAAAGCAACCATGCATTCATCAAATTAATGAAATGGCTCTCTTTTATAGAATTCGAGCGCATTATATTGTTAAAGTTGTTCTATCCAGCATCGAAGAAAATCCTGGGTAGAAATGAAGTGATTCAAATATTCTTTTCACTAGCTTAGCTATTCGGGTTAATTTATTCCACATATTTATTAGGCTGGGTCAAAAGTTTTACCGGCAGTTTTACCTACGTTACACAAAAACATGTATTCAAATATAATATCGAACATGATTATGAATTTTTGGGTTAATTTATTCCACACATTTATTAGGCTGGGTCAAAAGTTTTACCGGCAGTTTTTACCTACGTTACACAAAACATGTATGCAAATATAATATCGAACATGATTATGAATTTTTGATTATGAATTTTTGGGTTAATTTATTCCACACATTTATTAGGCTGGGTCAAAAGTTTTACCGGCAGTTATACCTACGTTACACAAAAACATGTATACAAATATAATGTAGAACATGATTATGAATTTTTGATTATGAATTTTTGGGTTAATTGATTCCACATATTTATTAGGCTGGGTCAAAAGTTTTACCGGCAGTTTTACCTAGGTTACACAAAAACATGTATACAAATATAATGTAGAACATGATTATGAATTTTTGATTATGAATTTTTGGGTTAATTTATTCCACATATTTATTAAAGCTGGGTCAAAAGTTTTACCGGCAGTTTTACCTAGGTTACACAAAAACATATATGCAAATATAAATGTCGAACATGATTATGAATCATTGATTATGAATTTTTGGGTTAATTTATTCACATATTTATTAAGCTGGGTCAAAGTTTTACCGGCAGTTTTACCTAGGTTACACAAAAACATATATGCAAATATAATGTCGAAATGATTATGAATCATTGATTATGAATTTTTGGGTTAATTTATTCCACATATTTATTAAGCTGGGTCAAAAGTTTTACCGGCAGTTTTACCTACGTTACACAAAAACATATATGCAAATATAATGTCGAACATGATTATGAATCATTGATTATGAATTTTTGGGTTAATTTATTCCACACATTTATTAGGCTGGGTCAAAAGTTTTACCGGCAGTTTTACCTACGTTACACAAAAACATGTATGCAAATATAATGTAGAACATGATTATGAATTTTTGATTATGAATTTTTGGGTTAATTGATTCCACACATTTATTAGGCTGTGTCAAAAGTTTTACCGGCAGTTTTACCTACGTTACACAAAAACATGTATGCAAATATAATGTCGAACATGATTATGAATTATATTCTCTTTATATATATGCTTGAATTTACACACACACACACACACACACACACACACACAACATATATATATATAATATATATATATATATATATATATATATATAATTTACCAATCCCTCCGCACGAGCATTAACTCACGAACTCATTAACAATGGTCTGCGAATCTAATTCCTAACCATTACACCACCTGAGGTGCCCTTAGTTGAGAGATAGACGGTTAGAGATGGACGGAGATAGATAGACACAGAAGAACTGTGAGCATTCTAATAATAATATATATATATATATAAATATATAATATATATATATTTATATATAAAAATAAAATACTACTCTGATGAAGGTTGGCAAAATCTGTGTACGGAACATTTTATGCATTTTTCCTATTATTATTATCATCATCATTTTCAACTCCATCTGATTATTTTAATAATAATAATAATAATAACGTAAATCCGTATACATTTTGATAAACAGACCGAAACACATGTGTAAGTGATATCGATTAAAAGTGATATCGATAAAATTCATTTTTATCCATCTACATTTCTTTTCTTTACTCATTTTTTCCTCATATTGTCGGATTCATTTCCCATTCTCTCTCTCTCTCTCACACACACACACACACACACACACACACACACACATATATATATATATATATATATATATATATATATATATATATATATATAATACATTTAATATACCAAGCGTGTTGGTAGATCCTTGCGGAGAGAAAAAACCCAGCAGAGAGTTTGATTGTAAATATACTACCAAACATCAACCAGGAAGAAAAAAATTTTTGAAAAAAAGGAAAGACCAAGATATTCGTACCAACAAAAAATAATCTATTGGTACAGTATTTGGCCAAAAGAAAAAACAATTTATATGTATATATATGTATATAAGATATATATATATATTCATATAACCGCTAGGAGAAGCTAATTTGTAAAAAGTGCTCGATACCTAAGTAGAGCCAAGTAATAAGGATAATCTAATGAGTCAGACGAACCTACTATTAGTAGGTTCGTCTGACTCAGTAGATTATCCTTATTATATATATATATATATATACCAACCCCTCCGCACGAGCAGAATATTAGCGTCACGTGAAATACAAACAGCCGCGGGCAATATTTGAACTCGGATCGCCGTGTACAGTTGCTACTACAGTAAACATTACACCAGAATAACCTTGTATATATATATGAGCCGAAAAAACAGAACAGTAACATTAAAAGACACACCATTCTATTCTCATGAATCTGTGTTCGTCTATTTCTTTCCCATGCTGCCCGACTATAATATAAGAATGCTAGCTATCAATCACGTGACCTGGGTTGGCAGTTTATTTAACCCAAGTTTACAAAACTCGTCATCCTACAAACCGTGTATTATTCCGCAAACAAAACACACGCAGTCAAAATGGCGATAAATATCAACAGAAGATTGCTACTTGTCTACTTTGTAGATTGTTTGCTTCAATAATTCCGGAAAGATGTGCGAGTAAGTTCTTTTTCTAACACTGGCGGTAATCAAGAACATCTGTTGAAAATAAATACGAAAAAAAAACCCTCAAAAAAAAAAAAAAAAACAGATACAAATAAAGATCCCAATGTGCCATTTAAAGTCCCGAAGAACTTTGACTTGGAGCGGGCATTCGTCGAATAAACACAGTCGTTCTTGTCTGATCAATATACTTTACAATTTCTTTTCTATCGTTTTTTCGATCGAATTGCCCGCTCCCAAGTCAAAGTCTTCGGGACTTTTAAATGGCAAGCATTGGGATCTTTATTTGTATCTGTTTTTTTTTTTTTTTGGAGGGTTTTTTTTTTTCGTATTTAATTTTTCAACAGATGTCTTGATTACCGCCAGTGTTAGAATAAAAGAACTTTACTCGCACATCTTTCCGGAAATTATTGAAACAAATCAATGCTACAAAGTAGACAAGTAGCAATCTTCTGTTGATATATTATCGCCATTTTGACTGGCGTGTGTTTTGTTTGCGGTGGAATAATACACGGGGTTTGTAGGATGACGAGTTTTGTAAACTTGGTTTAAATTAAAACTGCCAACCCAGGTCACGTGATTGATAGCTAGCATTCTTTAATTATAGTCGGGCAGCATGGAGAAAGAAATAGACGAACACAGATTCATTGAAGAATAGAATGGTGTGTCCCTTTAATGTTACTGTTCTGTTTTTTCGGCTCATATAATATATACAAGGTTATTCTGGTGTAAATGTTTACTGTAGTAGCAACTGTACACGGCGATCCGAGTTCAATATTGCCCCGCGGCTGTTTGTATTTCACGTGACGCTAATATTCTGCTCGTGCGGGGGGTTGGTATATATATATATATATATAATAAGGATAAATCTACTAAGATCAGACGAACCTAACTAATAGTAGGTTCGTCTGACTCATTAGATTATCCTTATTACTTTGGCTCTACTTAGGTATCGAGCACTTTTTACAAATTAGCTTCTCCTAGCGGTTATATGAATATATATATATTCTTATATACATATATATACATATAAATTGTTTTTTTTCTTTTGGGCCAAATACTGTCCAATAGATTTTATTTTTTGTTGGTTACGAATATCTTGGTCTTTCCTTTTTTTCAAAAATTTTTTTCTTACTGGTTTGATGTTTGGTAAGTATATTTTTCAATCAAACTCTCTGCTGGGTTTTTTCTCTCCGCAAGGATCTACCAGCAAGCTTGGTATATTAATGTATATATAATATATTATATATATATATATAATATATATATATATATATATGTTGTGTGTAGTGTGTGAATGTGTGTGTGTGTGGTGTGAAGAGAGAGAGAGAAGAATGGGAAATGAAATCCGACAATATGAGGAAAAAATGAGTAAAGAAAAGAAATGTAGATGGATAAAAATGAATTTTATCGATATCAACTTTAAATCGATATCACTTACACATGTGTTTCGGTCTGTTTATCAAATGTATAACGATTTACGGTTATTTTTATTATTATTATTAAAATAATCAGATGGAGTTGAAAAATCGATGATGATCAATAATAATAGGAAAACATGCAATAAAATGTTCCGTACACAAGATTTTGCCAACCTTCATGATCAGAGTAAGTAATTTTTATTATATATATATATATATAATATATATATATAGTATATAATAATATACATTATTATTAGAATGCTCACAGTTCTTCTTGTGTCTATCTATCTCGTCCATCTCATACCGTCTATCTCTCAACTAAGGGCACCTCAGGTGGTGTCAATGGTTTAGGAAGAATTAAGATTCGCAGACATTGTTAATGAGTTCGTGAGTTAATGCTCGTGCGGAGGGATTGGTAAAATATAATATATATATATATATATATATATATTATTATAATATATGTGTGTTTTGTGTGTGTGTGTGTTGTGTGTGTTGTGTGTAAATTCAGCATATATATAAAGAGAACATAATTCATAATTCATGTTTCGACATTATATTAATGCATACATGTTTTGTGTAACGTAGGTAACTGCCGGTAAAACTTTTGACACGCCTAAATAAATTGTGTGGAATCAATTAACCAAAAATTCAATAATCAATAAATTCATAATCATGTTCTACAATTATATTTGCATACATGTTTTTTTGTGTAACGTAGGTAAAACTCGCCGGTAAAACCTTTGACGCCAGCCTAATAAAAATGTTGTGGAATAAATTACAGCCAAAATTCATAATCAATGATTCAATAATCATGTTCGACGACATATAATATTTGCATATATGTTTTTGTGTAACGTAGGTAAACTGCCGGTAAACTTTTGACCAGCTTAATAAAATATGTGGAATAAATTAACCCAAAAATTCATAATCAAATGTTCAATAATCATGTTCGACATTATATTTGCATATATGTTTTGTTGTAACCTAGGTAAAACTGGCCGGTAAAACTTTGAACCGCAGCTTAATAAATATGTGGAATAAATATAACCCAAAATTCATGAATCAAAATGATTCATAATCAATGTTTCGAGCATTATATTTGCATAATATGTTTTTGTGTATTAATAGGTTAAAACACTGCCGATTTTTTCTTTTTCTTCGACAGTGTAAAAACTTTTGACCCAGCTTAATAAATATGTGGAAATAAATTAACCCAAAAATTCATTAATCAAAAAATTCATAATCAATTGTTCTAGCCTTATATTTGTATCATGCTTTTGGATTGTAACCTAGGTAAAACTGCCCCGGTAAAACTTTGACGCCAGCCCTAATAAATAATGTGGAATCAAATTAACCCAAATTCATAATCAAAAATTCATATCATGTTACTACATTATAATTTGTATTACGAGTTTTTGTGTAACGTAGGAATAACTGCCGTAAAAACTTTTGACCCAGCCTAATATGTGTGGAATAGAATTAACCCAAAAAATTCATAATCAAAAATTCATAATTCTATGTTCGATATTATATTTGCATACATGTTTTTGTGTAAACGTGTAAATACGCCCGGTAAAACTTTTGACACCAGCCTAAATAAATGTGGGAATAAATTAACGCCAATAAAATTCTATCATGGTTCCGATCATTATATTTGAATACACTGTTTTTGTGTAAACGTAGGTAAAACTGCAACGGTAAAACTATTTGACCAACAGCTAATAAATATGTGGAATAAATTAAACCGACGAATAGCTTAAGCTAGTGGAAAAGAATATTTGAATCAACTTCATTTCTACCAGGATTTTCTTCGAATGCTGGATAGAACAACTTTAACAAATATAATGGCGCTCGATTCTTATAAAAGAGAGGCATTTCATTAATGTTGATGAAATGCATGGTTGCTTTTAAGCGTATTTAATTTTCTATTTTTAAGAGTTTTTCAAATAAATGAATATCACCCCATAATCATCTGAAAGAACGATTAAGATATTCTAGGAACAGGAAATCACGATAATCTGGTACAAAAGGCCTTGCAGTATCAAATGCTTTATAGAGACCAGACAGTGGGTATTACGCCAACCCCGTTCGGCAAGGATAGGATGTGACAAAGACCCTTAGTAGGAAGCTCCAAACGAGGAATCGATCTCGCTATTCTGTTAGTTATAATAGACTATTAGCACACTCGTTTTTCCGGTTCAACAACCGGGGGTCGCAGCGAGCTTCGGCCGCTGGACTTGTCGAGAGTTTAATGATAGCGTCGATCCAGGGGGTATCCGCCCCAGGGCACGACGCTTCGGCTTGTGGGTGTGCCCACGTTTAAACGAGGACCTTGTGCCAGTCCATACAAGTGGGGTATGAGAAAAATATACCCGATGGTATGTCTTAAAATATAGGTATTTCACGCCAACCCGTTCGCCAAGGATGGCATATAGGACACACTTTTTTTCAAAATTTCCTGCTATTGAGATGTCTTGTGTATGCCATATTCTTGCTTGTACTGCCAATTGCTTTTATACGGCTATGTTTTCTGCTTGTGTAATGCACAGATAGACTGTCCTTCAAAATATATTGCTTAAATACACGCAAACTTTTCCTAAATCTGAAGATGCTGAATGGGGTGGGCCCCGGTTTTCCTTTTAAAAAATAAATGGCCCCCCTGTCAAATACTTATGTTATCTTTAGTGAGTGTTTTGGTTTTTTACTGTGGATCCGTGGCTGTCTGCCAGCTTCGCTAAAATAGGCCGGAGATCTTTAGCCGGCGAGTATAACGGCGTTGCCCCGCCATTAGTCGACTGTGGTCGTTAGTAATACAACCGGACTGCACCTCTGGCAGTAAAACTCTCCCAATAAGGACCACTTGCTGGCGTTGTGGCAACCCTGATGCTTAAGGATGGAGCCCTGGTGGATGAGTAGTCCATGCATGCAGATACTCCACTTTGGCTCCTTACTGGAAAGCTAGACGGGCCAATCAGGATTGACCCCCTCCGATCAATTGGCTGGCTATCTCAATCCGCTAGCATCCTAATGATTGTCTCAACACTATTGTCCGGCTTAATGGCAACCCCAAAAACTTTTTTATCATATGTGTGCTAGAAGGCAGTATCTGAGGGTCTATTCATGTCCTGGGAATGATGTTACTCTGATGGTGTCGTTCCAGTTCTTGGAAGTTTTGAGGAATGTGGAGCACCCTCTTCATCAGATCGTTGCTCCATAGGTCCACTTTGTTATGGTGTCATATATTGGGTTATAGTAAAATGTGTAAATAAAATTATATACCCATTAGAATGAATTTTATTTTCAAAACTTTTTCGCAGTTAATTGTACTCTCGACGAGGTTGATATCCGTAAAACAAAAGAAACTAACAAACCGCTTGGCATAAAAAATAACCCTGGATAGGTTGAATGCCGTTAAAATCGATCCAAATCAATGAACGCGTTTCGCAGATATTCGAAGTACTTCTTGTTTGATTTTTGGTTTGGTTTGTTTTGTTTTACGGCATATCACCTCAGTGGGTCATTTAATGCGATAACGTTTTTTGGAGAGATATCAATTCTTAATGGATTAAATACAGGTTTTTTATACAATACATTAATATTCTATTTAAGCCCATAGATGAGAACCTAACAGGTACTACCACCTGGTCAGAGTGGACCAGGGAGGCTAAATGGTCGATGAGGGGTGCTCGCATATTCCCAAACGCTTCCAAAAACTGGAACCTCACCAATCAGATAGAGTTTAACGTCATTCCGCAGGACATGTATAAGCCCGCCAGCCACCGTCTCTTCTAAGCACCCAATATGATAAAATGGGGTTGGGGCTTGCCATAAGAGCAATAGGGTTGTGTGAAAAATCTATAGGTACTAGGGCTTGACAGTGACCAGCCGATTGATCGAGGGAGCCTCGTGCCGACGCCCGTCTATAGCCGCAGAATAGGGCTAATGGAGTATTGCAAGTCAGAAAACGCTCATCCACCTTGGCTCTATGCCCTTAAGCATCACGGGTTCACCCAACCCACGGCTTAACAGGTGGGGTAGTCTTAACCCTCTGCAGAGGTGCAGTCGCGTGCATTCTAGACGCCCAAAGGCCGACAGGAGGCGGACTTCAGTTTTGAATGGTTTAAATGCAGTAAGTATATAGTTTCGCGCTTCACCGTCGGTCTTTCACATGACCTTTCCACAGCCTCAGGCAGATCGCAAAATACCAATGTGAAGTCTTTTTAGCTTTGGATGAACCTTTATCGTCTTTTGAAATTAGTGAATCATTTTAAAAGTTGTGCGATTATTGATTTCAAAGAAAAATCGCACATTGCACAAGCACAAAACAGATACAAACGCCATACAAACAAAACTACGGTAACACATACATATATATATATGCATAGCAAACTTCACAGAAACAGACACATAACATATCACAATATAGATACATCGTGTATGGTACACCATATATATTTTTTGGGAGAAATATGTGCATAATTGAAGTCGTACCTAAATTGGGAAAGTTAATTAAATTAATAATTATTAATTGGGCAGGCAATACCCTATTCAAAAGTAAGGCTAAACAATCGAGAAAATCAATACCTCTGTAATGTACATTTTCGGCCTATTAGGCTCCTATCAGCAGCGCACACCATACCACATATATATGTATAGTCGCACACATACACAGACATACTATATATACAGATATACATAATATATGAGAGAGAGAACAGATCGCACAAATATAACACGCACACATAATAATATGCACGCACATATACACAGACATATATATTCTATATATATATATATATATATATATTATTATATGAGAGAGAGAGAGAGAGAGAGAGAGAGAAGATAGATAGATAGATAGATAGATATGTACATAGCAGACACGCATATATATTCAGCGCTCACATAAAACACAGACATGAATAGCAATAAACAACACACACCACCACAGATATATATGCATAACACACACATATAGACATATACATGCACGCATACACCATCACATTATTTATGCCGCACACACTCACCACATTGTACACATATTATATATACTAGCAAATATATGCACCGCGCTCCGGGTGCAAAGTATTTAAGTTTTAAATGTATTAATATATTAAATTAAATCAGAAAGGTTACTAATAGAACTATTAAGAATTTCAATAAATTAAGATTTGAAACGGAGGGGGTATAATCGGAGAAATAGAACAACTGAAATTCTATTA
>CM042157.1:18945741-18973241 GCA_023376005.1 Doryteuthis pealeii
TTTTAAAAATTAATATCTACATTTGCCACGCTAAATCATTATTTCCCCCTCGGCTTACATTCCCACTCTTTCAGAGAATATTGCTTAAAACATTTAACTATAATAACATAACGATATCACTAATGATTCACTATTACGCCAATATAACGGGATATCCTGCAAAAGCTGTTACGATATTGCAGCTATTCTTAGGGTTCAAAGTAGGAGCACACTTCAGCAGAGATCCCTTGTGGTTAAGCGGAGCGCGATTTCTTAGTGAAGAAACCTTTGGTTGCTCCTTGGTGTCCCTTATGTTGGGTATGATCATTTGGTTGTTCCTTGGTATTGGGTAAAATCCCTTGCGTTCAAGCAAAGTCCTCTCACAGTAGGTCCGTTCGTCAATGTCGAATTAACGTGAAATGAACAGCAGTTCATATTGGTGGTTAATAGTTAACTAACCACATATTTGAGCTGTTCATTGACTGTTGGTTAATCATGTCACCATGCCAAGTCTATAAGTTTATGGTGGATTCCAGCACGACTTATATAACCAAAAAGAACTGCAACACAAGCAATACAAAATCCATCTATAAAAGATAAAATTCTTTTATTTAAATAATTTTTTTAAAAAAAGAAGAAAATAACGAAAATAAATAAAATAGCATTAACATCGGCACCATATATTAATCTTTTGACAACTTTCACACTAGCCTTAACATCCTTATGATTAAAATCTTCTATATGATAACTTCTATAAAACTACTATGAATAAAACTTCTAACTGAATACAACTGTAACCAGAAAAAATGAAATTAAGAATAAAAACACAAACCCGCTACACTGATAGAGGTAGATCCACACACACACACACACACACACACACACACCCCCCCCAGGCAACTACATCCAATATCACCTTGAAGTCCATTATGGACTTGTTTAAATTATATATACTAGCAACTACACACCCTCCGTGTGCAACAACTTAGGTCTAATGTAATAAAATATTATTAATTAGAAACGCTTTATGAAACCAAATAATATGAAAATAAAAAGATTGAAATATTTAGATGTAAAGATGGCTTATCACTATCAGACGGTGGCAACCTTATATATATATAATATATATATATATATATATATATAATTATATATATATATAAAGTTAAAACCTAATCAGTCGCATGTACCTGCTGATGTTTCGCGCTTGGTAGCTCATGAGATTCTTGCCTGATGGGCTACTGGGCGTGACTGTTAGTGGGTGTTTTCTGACTTATTGGGTTTAACTTTTTATTTACTCTACTTAAGGTAATTGGAGCACTTTTTACATTTTGGCATTAGATAATCTTTTGCAGTTTAATATATATTCTTATATATGTATATTGAAAACTAAACCAAATGAAACTTACTCTTCCATCATTCCCGTCTTTCATTGTTAGATGTTCATCAATTTACTATTTGGACCATATGACCTTAGGCACCCTTCCGCAATCTCGATTCAAGAAACTTTTCTCATTTACACCGTCAAAATCCGGTTTTTGTTAGGGGTTTAGGGTTAGGAAGTTAGGGTTGGGGTTGGGGTTAGGGTTAGTTTTTTTTTAAATTTAAAAAAAACTCAAAAAATTGTCTGTTACACTTAACCGGATTTTGACGGTGTAAATGGGAAAAAATGTCCCTGTAACGTTGTTGTATTTTCACAGTACCAAAATGATATAAGTAACGTAGCGGTGGTGGCGATATATTACACCGTACTAAAAGGCATTTCTGCACGTGGCCGGTCATCTTGTTGATAAAAAAAGTACAACGCGAGAAATATATCTTCACAAGTTTAGCTCTTTTATTTCCAGGGCTGCGTTCGTGGGCTTGTGTCGGAGAGGAGGAACAGGCAAAGAGAACAAGAGAGAGAGAGAACACTATTAAATTACTGTGACCCGTACTAGGCACCAGAGGCCCGTCCCGTTCTCCTAAAAAAAAAAGAAGAAACCGGTACCTTCTTTGTTGTTCCAACGTCACCAACGTGACTTCCGGTTCCGGTCAACACCCGAAACTTCCGATTGACACTCAATTCTCCATTCGGGGGTCACGCCCCGGTCAAATCATGTTCATCCTGTTTTGTGCTCATCACTATTTTTTAAACTTTACTCTCTCACTTATTTCTTTCTTCTACCCCTTCCATTAGTAGTCCTTGCCAATAGCAATTTTGCTACAGTCCCCAAGAATTGAGATCGCAAAAGGGGAGCCTCAAAGGTCAATTGTCCAACTATTTAGTTAAAATACTAGTGCAGATAGGTATATAGAAGAATAGACCATCCGACCAACATAGAGAAGATAGGTTTGATAAGAATAGAAGCGAGTTAAGAAGGCCTATATGCAACAACTGAAATAGCTTTGGTTTGGTTTGTTTTTTGTTTTACGGCATATTCAACCTCAGTGGGTCATTTAATGCCGATAAAGTTTTGAAATAAATCAATTCTTAATGGATAATACAATTTTTTTCATAATACATTTTTCTATTTAACCTATAGATGGACCCTAACAGGTACTACCACTCCGGGTCAGAGTGGACAGGGAGTAATGGTGATGAAGGGGTGCTCCACATTCCCCAAACCTCCAGAAACTGGAACCTCACCATCAGATAGAGTTTAACGTCATTCCCAGGACATGCCAAGACCGCAGCCACCGCTTCTAGCATCCATATGATAAAAAGGGGTTGGGCGCTTGCCATATAGGGCAATAGATTGGGAAAAATCATAATATGGTGCTTGGCTTGACGTGACCAGTCGATTGATCGGAGGGGCCCTCCAACCGCCGTCTAGCCCAAGTAGGGCCAAAGCTATTGCATGTCATGAACAGCTCATCCACCAGGGCTCTATCCTTAAGCATCACGGGTCGCCACCCACAGCCAACAGGTGGCCCCATTGGGGGAGTCCTTACCCATCTGCAGACGGTGGCAGTCGTGCATTCTTGCGCGCCCACCCGACAGGGCGAAATAGCTTTCCTCTCGTATATAAATATTGGAAGTGTCAACAATCGGCAACTGATCAGGAGAACTGCGGCAATTGATGAATGACATCAACTGTGACCAATCATAATTCACGCTAATTTCCATTCTTAGTCGAGTTTTATGCATAGAAGACAGCAAAATGAAGGCTTTAATGTGCCTAACACTCCAATGTAATGGATGAGGCGGGCTATGAGTTATTGGCTGCCAGTGGATTCTCTAGCCCTTAAGTGGCCATCGATTATTAGCGTTAACACCAAGAAAGTTATTCGCTTCTAGTCAAAGCGTGATGAAATGAGCTGGAGTTGGTTTTGCCTCAAGAGTTAAAGCAACTGTCATAAAATTATATCAATTTGAAATATGTATAATTCACATCATAATAAATAATGAATCCTTTTTCATCATCCACTTTAAAATATCTGCTACCCTATAGTATATTTACTATATATATATTATATTTTATATTATATATATATGTATGTATGTTGTACCGGGCCGTTCCGTACAATGGGAGGAATAACCGTTCTCCACTATAATAGTGAGGACACCGAGTGAAAAGAAGGTCTGTAGTTACGTTTAGCCGGCGCAAGCTAAGCGCCCGTCCCTTAAAGTCACTTATTGCTCAATCACACTCTGTCCCATTTTACCACTACCTCAATTGACTTCTTTTTTTCACTGTTAGAAACTAACATCCAGCAACTAATATTTATATATTATATACTATATAATATATACCTAGTATAATATATATTATATGATAAAAGAACAGAAAACAAATATTCATGCTAACAATATGTTATCCCTCTGTGGCTATACGAATTCAATTGAAATCACTTTTTAAAATTGCATGACGATAATAGTAAAGCTTTATAAAGTAGCTCTCATCAGGGGCACATGACATTGCTTGAAGTGAAATGTTACGTAGCTATCTTCCGGGTACCATCACCAGAAGCTACATTTGTGTGTGCTGTGTGTGTGTGGTGAGAGAGAGATGAGAGCGAGAGAGATAGAGAGAGAGGCAGCTGATTCTAGAATGAGACATTACAGAGATTTCGTTGCAGTGACTTACTTTGCCGGTACTTGTCTAATTTCTTCTTTCGGGCCATCTGTGATCGTTAGTGGATGGTTACTTTGATCAAAGATATATCTATTTGAACATGTCCCTTTTTATCCCCGCACTGGTCTCTGAGGTTTTCAAACCCACCAAAAAACATGTCTGTTTCGTGCTTCGCATTCTGGGTGAAACTGACTTACAAATATGTCCTAACACCGGTGATCTCGCCGAGGATTCTCCGACTTTTAAACAAAGTTCCCTAACGGGTCTCTGTATTTTCTACTTAGGCATTCTCGCTACAGGGCTTGGTCAAAAACCCACGCCACCATACATTATGCACAACAAAAGAAGGAAGGAAATCTTACCGTTTAGGTCAGCGAGAGGTTCAATTCAAAGTTCCTGGCGCGGATTGTTCTTTAAAAATCCTGTTTTATAGCAGATTAATAAAGATCTTAATTTTGAGTAATTAGAAATCAATGTTAATTTAATTTTTAACCTAAACGTTTTTTAAAAATCCAATGAGAGAATACTCCCAACACAGTTTGAAAATAAAGCGTATAAACTGATGAAAGGTGTATGTATTTAAATTTTCACATATACAGCCTGAAATGAGTGGTAACACCGTATAGGGTCCGCGTACAGATCAAGAAAAACTATGGATGATCCGGAATTTTTATATGGTCAATGAATCCATGGGTGTTGCAGCTTTGCAATGATTAAATGATATAATCAACTTTGAATTATATTTTATAGACGTATAGGAAAAGCATAGGCCGCTATAATAAATATTATCGGGTCTAAGATATGGAAATCCAATTCTCACAGACAAGTTCGTTAAAGAGACAGTTTTCTTCCAGGCCATTGTCGTGTCAGTACTGGTCATGGCTGCAACCACCTGGACCTAATGAAGGCGACTAGAGAATAAACTAGACTGGGATGTGACAATAGCAATGCTGTGGTGTGATCAGTGAACAAAGAGCGTTGTTGAACAGCACCCTCGGAAAACAGCTTTGTCGGCCACTGCCACGATCACCCAAACCATCCGAGTAAGACGGACAAGACACGAGGACACTGCTGGAGAAGCAAGGACGAACCAATAGCGACGCGTCTCCTGTGGCAAGCCAGCACATGGACACCAGCCATGTGGCGACCGAGCAAAAACGTACATCTTGATCAGCTCTGTGCGGACTGCAGGATACTGCATATTAGGAAGCCTCCGCGTAATGATGAGTGATAGGGAGGATGGAGAGAGTTGCATGGATAATCCGCGCTGCTGAGTGCGACATGATGATGATGATGATGATACTTTATAAAGTGCCAATGGTTTGAAACATATATCCTTTTAGCATTAATGTTTAATTTTTTTCCTTATTTCTTTTCATCATATGCCATATACCTTCCATTTAAATATATATATATATATTATATAATATATATTATATATATATACTATATTATGTTTGCTGTCAGCTCGGTAAGACAATTTCCTGTTGATTTTGCGGGTTTTTCATATTGCCCCCTAGTTGCCGGTAGCATTTAACCTTATCTTGTGTTTATCTTAGCACTGACCTCCCAGGGGCAGCCCTGAAGCCCATACTCTTCTATATAAACTACATGTTGCTGGAACTTCCTCCACTTTTGCAACTCTGTTGCTGGGCGGGGAAAATAAGACCTATCACTGCTTCACCATCATATATATATATATATATATATTATATATATATAAAGATTATATATAATATATATATAATATATATGTGTGTGTTGTGTGTTATATATATATATATATATATATTGTGTGGTGTGGTGTGTGTGTGTGGTGTTGTGTGTGTGTCTATTTATAGTAATATATATTGTTCGGGCTTTTAGTGTAAAGCATTAGGAATGAAATAATCAGAAACTCGGTTTTAAAAGTTAAGTTTCGTTTTATTTGTTTAATTTTCGACGAGTGTTTGCTGCTCTTCGTCTGAACATAGTTTGGCTGGCCGTACCTGGCTTCTTTTGTATGTAGTCGTATCCATCTGATGAGTGGTGTGTGGGCCGGTCGCTGTTTGTGACCTCGTTTCTTCTTTTTTTCTCTTCTTGTGTATGATTTTTTTGTCGGTCTGTTTATATATATATATATATATAATATATATATATATATATATATATATATATATATATATATATAATATATCATATACTAGCATATTTTACCGACGTTGGCATCTTAGTGTTTATAACGTCACAAAATACATTGTGAAATTTTCATCTGTGTTGAATGGTGTTTTACTTTCTGTGCAGATAAGAGGCTTAGCAGAGATGGACTTTCTTGGTTTGTATTATGTCCACAGTAATAATCACATAGAAACTTTAGAAGCTATTTGAATTAAAAACTATCAGCGAAAGAACCATCTAGAGTAAGTATAACCTACTAAGCAACAATCTAATTGGCCGGAAACAAAACTGTCCATCTATTCCTGGACTGAAAAGCATTGGAAAACATTTAACCGTGGCCATTTTAATTTGAGAATAAATAACTATCAGACAACAGATGCCAAATAGATGGATCCTAAAAAAATATACATGCGAAAAACACGTCCCGTTCAAACGGACCGGGATTCAAGCTTAAATTTCGCTAGGATGGTCAGCTGTGTACTGGTGGGCCGAGGCGATAAAAAGTGTTTCACTAGTGTTTCACTGTGTCTGCTGAAGTCCGGTCGATTCTGTCGGAGGGAATCGTTAGTATATACCGCTGATGAGACTTAATACAGTCGAAACAGTCGTACGGTATTCTAACAACATCGAGCCATCCTTTGCGGGATTACACTTGTCCAAGTTCATTTTCTATAAGAAAAGTATCGAATTTTATGCGATACATGGGTTGTGGTGCCTTCAGTAAATTTAATATATATATATCAGTGTGTGTGTGTGTGTGTGGTGTGTGTGTGTGTGTGTTTTCCAGTTAGGGTTTATAGCTTGCAGCAAGGCTAGGCTGCTCACAACTCGCGGAAACACAAAATGTCTTTTTTGATACAACATGGAAGGAATTATCCTGAAGATCATTGGGATGAAACCTAGGTAGATAGTAACCTGAACTGCCAATAGGTCCTTATATAAAGGCTCTACTCATGTATAGAGCGCTTTTTATATATAAATTTAGAAAACTCCCTTGGTGTTTTTTCTTTTGGCCAATCACATACGATACTGATGATTATTTTCAGAAAGTACTAGATGTAGGTGTTTTCTTTTAAAAAAAAATTTTTTCCCCAGATGTCAAGTTTGACATTTTTTTTTACTTTGAAAAGACTGAATAACCCTGCGGTTTTTTCCAACACCGGTTGAGTTTAGAATATATATATATATATTAAAAGGGGTTCTTTTTAGCTTGTTGACAACCCACAAAGTCAGGAAAAGTCGACACAAAACCCTCTGCTGCCTTTCAAGGAAAGGCTAGGGGAGTAAAATCCGAAAAACAAATCTGTGATCATTTAATTTTTTCCCGTCAAACTAACGAAAGCCCTGATAAGATCTATTGAAACAGATTGAAACACTGCAAAGCGTGGGGCGAAATAAACATTATCGTGTTATGAACTTGGTGTTTTTCAATTCTTTTCATATATTACATACTGTAGGATTCATTTCCGACGTTTTTCTCGCACCATATGTGTGTGTGTGTGTTTGTTTGACGTGTAGGATTACACACCCATTCACACACACACATATATATATATTTTATATAATATATATATATATATATATATATATAATATAGACGAAGGAATAAGAATAACTTGGCCATCCTTTACCCACTGCTTTGCTCCAATTAGTGAAGAATTTTAGAAATATAAGACTTCCTTCTCCAAATTTTCCAATTAGAATAAATTTAAATTGTTTTCCCGGGTGGCCATTGACATGGGCATGTATTATAAACTACACTTAGCTTGGTCTTAGGAAGATTCTAGGAAGTGGTATCTGCAATAGTTTCAACCGCTGAGGTAGATATTTTAAACGCTCGTACACACTCCACCACACGGCAATATATATTTGGTATGATTGAGCGCCAATTGACAATGCAAAGGAATAAGGTTGTTGATGAATGAATGTTTTTTACCTGTTTCCTAATATTTTGGGATATCTACTCTTCAGAGGTTTTAGAGCACTTTTGTTTTTTTTTTAGTGTTATCTTAGTGCTGGCGATACGTATTTTTTTGTTTATTAAAATTAATAAAGGAACGCGGCGATCGCACACTTTGAAAATGTTCGGGTTTTTCCGGGTGAAAAGCCGTTCGTAGCGTGCGGATGCGTTTCAAATATGGTATTGTTCTTTTTATCTTTGACTATAGCAAAATTCAGCCTCGCTGGCGTAAGGGAATGAAGGTTTTTATAGTTTGCTTGAAGATTGTACGTATGCAGTGTATACTATATTAGAAGGCATTGGCTACTCTACAATATAATATATATTATATATATATATATTATATATATATATATTATATCGACCTTGGTGTGGTACCAAAGTTTATTGGAACAAGATGATTCTAGGCTGGTCAACTATTCTCTACAGTAGTTTGTGGTAAGAAGTTCAGGTTTCGTATGAGAGCTCCATGTTAATTATGTTAGAGCAGGATTGATGCCATAGGGATAGGGAGAGGAGGTGTGTGAATATAATCGCCTACATCTGGTTGCTATTGCAGTTGTTCTTTGTCCAACATCTTTCCCTCTATTCTTTACCCACATTCTGTCGAATTTATTCCAATCCTCCTATCCTCATATATATATAATATATATATATATATATATATATATTATATGTGTGTGTGGTGTGTGTGTGTGTGTGTGTTGTGTGCGCGTGGTTTGTGTGCGTGTGTGTGTGTGTATATATGTGTGTGTGGTGTAGTATGCACATACGGGACGGTAACAACATAGTACACACATCCACTAATATATATGAGCCTAATGCGCACGCGATACGCAAATATATACATACCAATACTAATTAAAAATTGGTCTCATATATGAAATGCAATATATATATATATATATACTATATATATATAATATATATTAGATGTAAACAAACAATACATGTGTTTTTGATAATGTAATAATTGTAAACAGAGCAAGTTATTTTTGTGAATAAAAAGGCCTTAGATACGCATGAGGTTATGCGTGGTTATGGACCATTTCCACTCGTGGGTATTCTAGGGCCCACCCAGCTGGGCCTAGATACCCACTAGTGGATAATGCATAAATATCAGAGAAATAAGTGCTCAATGGTATATAGCAGAGCAGGCAATATAAGATTATGGTTACTAATATTAATCGTTTCGCAAGTTCATGTATATAATCGCAATCCTAAGGTGGAAGAATTTGGTAGTCTAAATGAAACTCTGAAATTTATATCTTTTAGGGGAACAGAATTTTCCTCATATTTTCTCATATTTTCCCTCATATATATATATATATATATATATATATTATAGATATATATATAGTGTGTTATATTATGTATATATGTGTATATATAGATGTATGTGTGTGTGGTTATGTATGTGTGTGTATGCATATGTATGTATATGTATAAGTTTGTATAGGTTATGTAGGGGTGGGTAAAGTTGAAGCGATATGGAAAGAAAGGAAAATAAATTAAGTCAAACAAAAACTACTAATAAGTGAACAGGGGTGTCCCTGAATTCTGAATTATTGAATTAACAGTACTCCTAACAAATTACTGACAAGCGGTCAGATGTCCTTTGGTTTTATATTGTTTACTATTATTTGTATTTTTTCCTATTTTAATTACTCTACAGCTGAGCAGGACAGGACAATTTAAAAAGGAAGGGGAAAGAAAAAATCTGTTTTCACAATGCCTTAAAAATAATGAATTCATCATTCGCATGCTGATGAGTCGGGAGAATTAGACATTTTTGTCTAAGCTCACCTGAAATAGTCTATAATGCAGATCTCTAAGTCTTTTTGTTATTTATTTATAATATATATATATATATATATATATATATATATATATATATATATATATATATATATAAAAGAATTTATTTTATTCGTAGATATATTCACAGTTTAATTAAAACTTGCACAAGTGTCCAAGTGTGATTCCCTTACTGTAGTAGTAATTGAATGCATGATTAGATTGTATACGGTTTTCCCTCCGACGAATCGTTGAATATATGCATTTACAGAGATTAACCTGGTGCAAGGGCCTAATTGTGGGTCGCCGATTCAGAATCGGATTGGGTTGCACACATCGTGACGTATTTTCAACATTTTCTCTCTCTCTCTCTTTGTCTCTCTCTTCTCTCTCTCTCGCTTTCTCTCTCTCGATCTATCTCTGTCTCTCTGTGTCTTCTCCCCTCTCTCCTCTATCTATCTTTCTCTCTCACTCTCTCTTAACCCTTCCCTTTCTCTAACCGCCCCCGTGACTGTCTGTCTCTCTATATATACGAGGGCCGGCTTAAATGTTCCTCGGTCGACCGAGATTCTCTCATGGGATGTGACCAAATGATATTTATTTTTCAACATAGTCCCTCTTTCCCTTTCTGTCTGTCTGTCTGTCTGTCTGTCCGCCCCCCTCTCTCTCTTTCTCTCTCTCTCTCTCTCTCTCTCTATATATATATATATATATATATATGTATGTATAAGTGAGGAAAATGGAAGTGAATCCAACAATTAAAAAAAGAAAATGGAAATAAAATATTGTTATGTATAAAAACTATTTATTTGAAAGTGCCGACACGTGAATTTGACCAAACAGAGTTTGTCCTCTATACCTTGTATCCTGTCTTAGTATAATAATAATACTATAATAATAATAATAATAATAATATATACCATGATTAGTACTGATAAACAAAAAAGAAAGAAACCTTGTCAACTAGTGGATTTCCAAGTGCCAGCAGAATTCACAGGGTAAAGCTAAAGGAAAATGAAAAAATGGGACAAAATATCTGGACCTTGCAGAGAACTGAAAAAGTTTATGGAATATGAAAGTGAAAGTTATACAATTGTAGTTTGGTGTCTTTGGAACAGTTCCCAAAAGGATTAGAAAAAGGTTTGGGAAAGTTTGGAAATCAGAGGAAAGAATTGAAACCAATTCAGAACACTGCACTGCTGGCAATCTGCCAGATACTCTGGAGAGTCCTGGATACCTGAACGAGACTTGCTGTCAACCAGACTCCAGTGAAATGATGTGAAAACTCAAAAGGAGTAAATAATAACAGAGAAACATGAAATTTAAGAATACAAAAGCGGTTTTCTTCGGGGCAAGATATTTTGATATTTGAACATAAAACTGTGTAAATGCAGAGAATTTGGATGGGTTCGAAAATTTTTTTAAATATGAGATGCTTTCGGTTTGAATATAAAAGGAATCGCAAGGTTCCCTGGATGATCACCACGGCCTCGCCAACTCAGCGTGTGAGTAGCTCATGGATCTGTGCGGTAAAGTGAGGAGCTGATGGTAGGTGTGGCCTCCACCTCAGACACTAAAACAATCTCCTTAGTCTAGTGCTAATGAAAAGAGAATAGACTCCCTCGCTTCTGACTGATAACGATTTAGGCCAACCCAACGACTTTACGTATATATATATATATATATATATATAATATATATATATATAATATGAGAGTCGGCTTAAACGAGACACATTTCTTCGATCTGTGCTTCAGAGCTTGGATTCCATTGCTCAAAAAGTCGTCCACGGCAGATATTACGTGTAATTTGAACTCTTTTCCGTATATGACGAGAGAGAGAGAGAGAGAGAGAGAGAGAGAGAGAGAAAGAAGAGAGAGAGAGAGAGACAGAAAGACAGACAGAGAGAGAGAAAGAAGAGAGAGAGAGAGAGAGAAGAGGAAGAGAGAGAGAGAGAGGGAAGAGATAGAGTCTAATATATATGTTTTATCGTAATGAAATTGATAACAAACTATCGATTTTAGAGATGAGGCTTGATAATTTGTATTATTCGGATTTTTCGGATTATTATTCTCATCTTCATGGTTATCGAAGTAGGTTTTTGCTAGTCGACCTACCTTGGTGTGTCCATGTGCAGGTGCCCATTACTTATATCTTGTTCGTCTAACCCGTATAGTTTTTGTGATAGAAGCCTCTTTTGCTGGCCACTGCTTCAAGGCTTTGTCTAAGACCACGTAACCTCTTGTCGATGTCCCATCTAAGATTTTCTCTAATCTAGCCTTTACTCTGATAGTTGCGTTAGAGTCCAAGTGGTGCAGCTGTATAGTAGAACTGACACGGCTACAGCCTGCAAAAATTCCAGAGGCTTTCCAACCAATGTGAACAAAATCAAAATATAAACTTATGAAACTTACCATCATGTGTATTTCAGTAATAAATTGTCTTGCAGGCATTTTATTGGAAATACCAGACAAGGATTTAGAGTTCGGCTTTTCTCGTTGGCGAACGAGATGTTGAAATAGTGGTTGTAAGGCAAGGCAGATGAACCCAAAAGTTGGTCAACGGTGCGCTTCACAAGATCCTGTAATTGCATATATATACATATTTTTTTTTTTGGGGGGGGGGGGCAATATGTGCTTAATTGAAGTCGTACCTAATTTTGAAAATTAATAAATTAACAATTAATAAATTAGGCAGGCATACCTATTCAAATGTAAGGCTAAACAAATCGAGAAAAATCAATCTCTGTATGTACATTTCGGCCTATTAGGCATCATCGGCAGAGCTATAGCTGGTGTAATGGTTACTGTCCCCGCTTGTCAGCTTGACACTCAGGGTTCGAACCCACACAAAGCGGTCTTCCTGTCTATAGCTCTGCTGATGAGGCCTAATAGGCCGAAATGTACATACAGAGATTGATTTTTCTCGATTTATTTAGCCTTACATTTGAATAGGTATGCCCACCTAATTCATTAATTATTGATTAATGAATTTTCAAAATTAGGTCCCCAAAATTGTCGGCTAAAAAACCCATATCAAAACACATTGTTTGTTTGTTTACCTCTGATATATATATATATATATTATATATATATATATATATTATTAATATATGTGTGTGTGTGTGT
Source organism: Doryteuthis pealeii (assembly GCA_023376005.1). Taxonomy (NCBI): domain Eukaryota; kingdom Metazoa; phylum Mollusca; class Cephalopoda; order Myopsida; family Loliginidae; genus Doryteuthis; species Doryteuthis pealeii. Next base: position 18,958,821 of record CM042157.1, read on the forward strand.
GTGTGTGTGTGTGTGTGTGTGTTCATATAGTGAGAACAATTTTTATTTGTATTGGTATGTTTATATTTGCGTATCGGTGCGCATAGGCTCACATATAAATAATAATTAGTGGGGATTTTGGTTTTTGTGTTATATGTTGTTACTCTCCCGTACGTGCATACATACACCCACACCCACACACCCACACCACACCACACACACACACATCAAATCTAGGAATTCTATCCCACTCTCCCGAGTTTTAATGCCGCTAACATACGCCCCCCCCTCACCTGTTCACTTCTCAATCTATAAAAACAAATGTATGATGCAAAAATGTTTCAAATAAAAGAATGAAGAAGTCGCACTCAATGTGCAACGAAATATATTCTCCTACATCTGCTTGTTTGAGTTATTCTTTGTCCACATCTTTTCCCTCTATTCTTTACCCCCTCCCCATATATATATATATATATATATATATATATATATAATATAAAGTAGGCTTACCAGTGAATATGGGCACGATCGTTGGAGGTGCACATGATCCAGGGGTTAAGTCCGAGATAAAACAAATACAAAGTACTCAATACAAAGTAGAGCAAATTTATTGAAGAAATAGATACAACAGAAACCTACTCGAGTTTCATCGCTAGAATCATCAGGGTTAAACCCACTGAATTAATCGAGTCTCTCTGTAACGATAAATCTTATTCAATGAACATACGTGTGATCAGCTGCAATTAATCGGTAACTCGATTAATTCAGTGGATTTAACCCTGATGATTCTAGCAATGAAACTCGAGTAGGTTTCTGTTGTATCTATTTCTTCAATATAATATATATATATATATATATGTGTGTGTGTGTGTGTGTGTGTGGTGTGTATGTGTGTGTGTGTGTGTGTGTGTGGTTGCAGAGCTGCATGTCTATATATTCTTACTCCTACATATGTTTTTGATTGATTATATATACTAGCAAATATATGCACCCTCCGGGTGCAAGTATTTAAGTTTTAATGTAATAAAATATTGTATTGAATTAGAAAGGCTAATGAAACTAAATAAGAATGCAGATAAAAAAGATTTGAAACAGAGGGGGATATAATTGAAAAATAAAACAATTGAAACTTACTCTTCCATCACTCTCGTCTCTCATTTTTATTTTTTCTAATTTAAGTATTTAGTTAAAAGAGGAAGTAAAGAATAACATGACAGTTATTTTTTCTTGTTAATGGATTTCATTTAAGATTTATTGAAGAGATTTTTGCTTATATTCATTAAAATAAAACCAAACAGTTAGAAATCAATAATACTAAGCACATATTTATTAAAATCACATTTTTAATATCAATATACAAATTAGCCTTCCCGTTCACAATGTAAATTGCTATTTTGTTGTATATACAAATATAATTGCATGTTGTTAGTATGTAGATATGGTTAACAGTATTAATAATGTAAAACAATTTTATTAATAATTAAGGTTAAAATTAAAATAAAATCCTTGAGAATGTGACGTAAATAACTAAGGGAATTGTGACTTGAGTAGTAATATAGTTTCGGTTACAGACAGAAAAACACACAATCTCCATTATAATAAGATGCACACAACAAATGGGCAAAGAGAAATAACGTATTTATCATTCGATTTATTTCGAGTTGTCATTGTTTTTATTGCATCATTGTTGTAATTTGATTGCTATTCTCCGGAAACTGTCGATGCGAATGTAAATCTTAAATAACTATTTATTCGTAGGCGAAGCAATTTCGTGTACAATATGATGTACTGTTTTTTGTTTTTTTCATATAAAATCCCGGAATACGTTTCATTTTAATTCATATTAACGCTCCACCTGGCATTCGTTTCGGGTGGATTAGCTAATATTATCCGCTTGGTTCAAGAGGGCCCTTCTTTCAGGCAGTGCTACCCTCATCGTCTAAAAGTGATGAGGGTTCGGTTTATTGTGCAGCGACTGGGGTGCCCTTGAAGGGGAATGCAGATGCAGATGGAATGCAGATGCAGATGGATCATTTTTTGGACCATATGATCTTTAGGCACCCCTTTTGCAATCTCGATTCGTGGGGACACTTTTCTCATTTACACCATCAAAATCCGGTTATTTGTTAGGGTTCGGGTTAGTGGTTACGATTGGGGTTAGGGGTTAGTTTTATAATTTAAAAAAAATCTAAAAATCGTCTGTTAACAACTAACCGAATTTTGACGGTGTAAATGGAAAAAATGTCCCCAAGAATCGAGATCGCAAAAGGGGTGCCTAAAAGTCATATGGTCCCATTTTTTTGTACCAACTGTGAATATGTTTCGATTTTTGTGTGGCTTCTCACACAATATGATATTTTTCTGACGTCCCACCCGGCAGAAATCGACACAAATGCCTCTGTAATGTTGGGAGCCACGCACAGACCAAAGCTCATGCTATGAGTAGTGCAAAAATTACGTGGTTTCCATCGGCATTTCCCCTTTGAGACGCCCCAGGAATCGGGACTTAAAGCCAGCCCATTCCCTTTAAATAGAAAGGGTGGGTGTTGCCCGGAGAGACGGGTAGATGGGAACGCTGTTTTTCTGGATTTGAGTTCTAGCGGGAAATACCACTGATGATCGGAAACCTAAGTAGGATTTTGTCTTAATGTTTAAGCCGGAAAATGTCATACAGTTTAAGGTTCCGTTTAGTATTCATCCCAAGTGAGTGATAATATGAGTTTGGTTTCAGGGGTCCTTCAACCCAGGCAGCAACTGTCCATTTGATCAAAAGAGGAGGTGTTTGGGTACACTGACCTGTGCCTGAGGCACCGCTGATCGAAAATTCCCATGGAGTCTAAGCATTATTTTAACCTGCTGCTCATGTGTCTCCCCACAATAAATATTGGCTTGATCGGAAGTCGGAAAAATATAACACACATTAGCTCTACCGTCTGCCATTTGTGCCTAATGAAGTGTGTAATATGTGTATATATATATATAGTTTTGAAAAAAAAAGAAGTTTAATTGTAAATTGCCTTCAAAATCTTTATATTACACATACACACAATGCTTCAATTATACTATAAAGAAACAAACTTTATTTCACTATGCCGAGCAAGGCTATATTTATATTTATAGTAAAAATTAAAAGAATTTCGAACATTTACCCACGCGAGGGGAGCAGCCGAGACAGAGTTACATCACGGAATTAGCCTATTTTAACATCACGGAAAAAAGTTTTTTTCAAATATACGGCGTTCTTCAATTCTTTAAACAACAGAAGATTACAATATCGCCGTGGGATAAGTTATAAAAAAAAAATCCACCTAGTACTTTTCAAATACTTTCAAACTTTCAATAACTCTGAAGATGGAATTTTACTTCCGAAAAATATTTAGTTTTGAAAAAAAAAAAAAGTTAAATAATCATCAACACATATTGCATTGTAAATTGCCTTCAAATCTTTATATTACACATACACACAATGCTTCAATATACTATTAAAGAAACAAAACTTTTATATATATATATATATATATATTATAACAGACCAAGTATAAAATGTAGCTACCTATAATTTGAACACCGAACCATGGTAGAGAGAAAAACTTTTATCTACACTATATATAATATATATATATATATATATATATATTATTTATATATACTCATTCATTTTTTTTATCTATTTTTAAATATGTATGTGTTTGTCTATGTGTATTTATTTATATAAATAATTGTTAGATTTTATTTGTCAACAGAACCCCAACCCTCACAAAATGCTCAATATTGAAATGATAAATACAATATAAGTAAAAATGATTATTTAAAAAACTAACTATTATAATCATAATTAACTGATTTTTAAAATGATAATCAATCATGGTTATAGATAATTGATCTGGACAGGTGCATAGAATATTTTAAATTTTATCTTCCGTATCATCATTTTCACCTAACCACTCGTATTTAAGGGGTGAGTACTGGGTTTATTTTCGTGTTTTTGTGATATCCTATTTTTGTATATATTATAGATTCATTTTATTTTCACCTTAATCACACAACCCTTTTTGTCTCCATAAATATATTTTTCTTTGTTTTGGCATAAAAACAAATTTTCCTTATAGCAGGATTATTTATTTTTATACATAGAATTAATTAACATATTATTTGTTGTGTCAAAAAAGCTGAAAAAGCCCACCAACCCCGAAAAAAAAGATTCGTGTTCTGCGTACGATCTGCTGAAGGAAAGTAGAAATACAATTATTATACATACCAAACACAGGGAAGTCCTTGGGGCGTCGTGGCTAACGTGCTGAACAGTGACATCGGAGGAAGCGAATTCGAGTTCCAGTCGCGTAACGTTCATTTTTTTTATTAATATCTCCAGAAAGCCATGAACCCCAAGCCATGGGTTAAGTAGTACCGCTGCTGTTCTTCTGCAGGGATTTTTTGGCATTAAATAACCCTCAAAAGTTTATATGCCATTGCTATAATGGCAAACGTGCTGGACTGTGACATCGTAGTAAGTTTAGTTCGAGCTCGAGTCGGACTATTACGTTCACTTTCGGATTAATGCCCTTCGAAAATTTATGAACCCCCTTATACCCCAACTATTGGTTAAATAGTACCACTGCTGTTATGCTATAATAATGGCATTGAATAACCCTGGAAGGTTGATATGTTATTAAATAAGTAAACTAAACTAAACTAAACTTAGCAACCACTAGACAACATAGCTTCAATGACACGTGAGCGAATGTGATGTCGCCCAGTGTTGAATAAAATAAAAAATTTGGTTAAATCGAACTTAACGGATCTAAATTCCACCATCCTTGAAGCTTACAATAGATTTCTCAAAGATACGAGTTCAAATTTATATCTTTTATTCAATGATATATCACACTGAAAATTTACATTAAATTCGGTTAATTTCCCTGATTTTATTGGTATTTTTTCTTTGGTGGGAGGACATACGGCATGTGGTGTGCGTGTGAGTGAGCGTGTGTGTTGTGTGGTGTGGTGTGTGTGTTGTGTGAAGAGAGAGACGAGAGAGAGAGAGAGAGAGAGAGAGAGAGAGAGAGACGCAAGCAAATGAGATGTCACAGCCCCTGCGGGGAGGCCAGGCGCGGCGGCCGTAGTGTCAAAGAAAGAAGGACAGACTTCAAAGAACTCGAGAGATGACGTCAACTGAAACTGAACATTTTTATGTCTTTATCTCAAGAGTCATTGATTGTACATGTAGAAAGGATCTAAAAGAAAATCGACGGAAAAGAAAGAAAGAAAAAAACGTATGACATGTTTAATACGGCAGAAGTAAAACACAAACAGCTCAGTCTAGGATTTGAATTCGCATCTATCTACTCTCACCTACCCCCCCTCTCTCTCTCTCTCTCTCTCTCTATATATATATATATATATATATATATATATATGCTAAGCACAGGGATTTGTGCGGTAAAGTAAGGAGCTGATGGTAGGTGTGGCGCTCCACCTCAGACACTAAAATAATCTTCTTGGTCTAGCGCTAGTGAAAAGGGGATATACTACCTCGCTGTCTGGCTGATACCGACATTAGGCCGCCCCGACGACTTTAATTACTTATATATATATATATATATATATATATATATAAAGATAATCTACTGAGTCAGACGAACCTACTATTAGTTTCGCATAAAGCTCTTCAGGGTTAAAATCTGACTCTATACCAATAGATTATTTTTTGTTGGTACGAATATCTTGGTCTTTTCTTTTTTTCAAAAATTTTTTTCTTCCTGGTTGATGTTAGGTAGTATATTTTTACAATCAAACTCTCTGCTGGGTTTTTTCTCTCCGCAAGGATCTACCAACACGCTTGGTATATTATATATATATATATATATATATATATATATAGAGAGAGAGAGAGAGAGAGAGAGTGACAGAGACACAGACAGACAGACAGACATGGAGTGGAAGAGAGAGAGACGTAGATGAAAGTAGAGAAAAACTCCCACCAAAGGCAGTGTGTGACACAAGGTCAATTTTACGCGGGGTTTATCAGGTTTTGATTCAGAGTTATAATTTTCATAGACCGGATGCCATACCAAAGTTAAAGGGCCCAGTCTGCCCTATTCACTCATAGCTGGGATAGAATAGTTGCATGCACACCTTTCCCAAGAGTATTAGCGTTATGCGAAATACAAACAGACTCGTCCAGAATTTGAATATGTGTCACCGTGTTTACTTCGTACGACGATAACCATTACACAACTGGCACCTCGTATATGTAAGAGGATCTATTTTTGTCTCACTGTACGCCCTATTCCCCACTGTTCTGCCGTAGGCAGTGAAACACGTTCGTTTTGGGGAAACGCGTTCGTATTGTTGCCACATCACATAGCTATCAATGCGGAAATTGTATAAATAACTTATAAATATTCTTGGTGGTTTGTTCTGCCATTGGCGCTAATGTAATCCTAAATTTTTTTCTTTTATCTCAAACCGCCTTCAATATTTGCAGTGATGGAGGCGACTCCTGCCACACCACTTATTCGCCACAAAGCAATAAGCAAGCACATTTACAAAATGAGTTATAGTTTTTCCAAAATAGAAATTCACTTCCTATCATCTGTGCATCGTCCTTCGAATCGAACTAAAATTAATCTACAAATCTCTCCTTATGTGAGACATTCCTTTCGTATCTGTTTGTGAAAACTATTTTTAACGATTCCAATACATTATCATACTTCAAACTCTGACAAAAATCTACCTGAAATTAAAGTAGAGAGAGAGAGAGAGAGAGAGAGAGAGAGAGAGAGAGAGAGAGATGAGCTGACACGATGAAGAGAGAGAGAGAGGGGGGGGGAGAAGAGAGGGAGAGAGAGAAGAGAAAGAGAAAAGAGAGAGAATGAAAAGACAGAGAAGAGAGTGAGAGAGAAAGATGAATAGTCTGATAGATAAGATAGAGAGAGAGAGGAGAGAGAGAGAGAGAGAGAGAGAGAGAGAGGGAGAGAAGATAATGAGGCAGACAGAAGAGAGAGAGAGAGAGAGAGAGAGAGAGAGAGATCTGACAGATGAAAGAGAGAGAGAGAAGAGAGAGAGGGGGGAGAGAGAAGAGAGAGAAAAGAGAAAGAGAAGGAGAGAGATTAAAAGACAGGGAAGAGAGAGAGAGAGAGAGAGAAAGATGAATAGTCTGATAGATAGAATAGATAGATAGAGAGATAGAGAGAGAGAGGAGAGAGAGAAGGATGAGCAGACAGATAAGAGAGCGAGAGAGAGAGAGAGAGAGAGAGAGAGAGAGAGGGAGAGAGAGAGATATGAGCAGACAGATAAGAAGAGAGAGAAGAGAGAGAGAGAGGACAGGAAAGAGAGAGAGAGGGGGAGAAGAGAAAGAAAAGAGAGAGAGAAAGAGAAAGAGAGAGATGAAAAGACAGGAAGAGAGAGAGAGAGAAAGATGAATAGTCTGATAGATAGATAGATAGATAGATAGAGAGATAGAGAGAGAGAGAGGGAGAGAGAGAGATGAAGCAGACAGATAAGAGAGAGAGAGAGAGAAGAGAAGAGAGAGAGAGAGAGGGAGAGAGAGAGATATGAGCAGACAGATAAGAGAGAGGGAGAGAGAGAGATATGAGCAGACAGATAAGAGAGAGAGTGTGTGTGTGTGGAGAGAGAGAGAGAGAGAGAGAGAGAGAGAGAGAGAGAGAGAGAGATGAAAAGACAGGAAGAGAGAAAGATGAATAGTCTTATAGATAGATAGATAGATAGAGAGAGAGAGAGAGAGAGAGAGAGAAAGAGAGAGAGAGAGAGAAAGAGAGAAAGAGAGAGAGAGAGAGATATGAAAATACAGAAAGAGAGAGAGAGAGAGAAAGATGAATAGTCTGCTAGATAAATATATATATATATATAGAGAGAGGGGAAGTGGGATGAGTAGTGAGATAGGTAGGTAGAGGGATTAATATAGATAGACAGAGAGAGAGAGAGAGGGGGGATGAAAAAAGACTGAGAAAAGAGGAGAGAGAGAGAAGAGAGAGAAAGAGAGAGAGTTGAACAGATAAGGCGAGAGATATAAACAGACCTATATATATATATATATATACAAATAAATATATTCATTTATTTGTGTATATATATATATATTATATATTATATATATAGAGAGAGAGAGAGAAGAGAGGGAGAGAGAGAGAGATATGAGGAGACCGATAAAGATAAGCTGAAAAGAGAATATGATCAAACCGACAAACTAAAGAGATATGAATAAAGATAGATACTAGGCATCAGCAGATTGAGAGAGAGAGAGAGAGAGAGAGAGAGAGAGAAGAGAGAGAGAGAGAGAGAGACGGACATACCGAAATAGGTTGATAAATGATGTCGCAGTCTCGCATGTTGGACACAACGTCACCAGGACTCTGCTTTTTCAAGGAGGAAGATATGAATACACGAACACTTGATTTCATCAAGTTTTCCCATGTGCCGATAAAAATAATCACTTATGACATTTAATTCGTTTTTCTTTGTATTATTTGAAGAATTTCAACAAGGTGTGTCCAGTGAAATAGATAACTGGCATTCGTTTCATGTCAATTCTTTTCCGCTTAAGAAATGTGATGTTCTTCCTCAATTCTTTCATAACTGGTTGTTGGTTTGTGTTAAGTGACATATAACCATTGTGGGTTATTTAATTCTAAATGATTTAAAAAGAAAACTATATATATATTATATATATATATATATATAATATATAATATATATATATATACGGTTTGTTTAGAATGGCTTTTTGCCGATAATTTTTTTGGAGAATAAGTGCTTAATTGGAAGTCGTACCTAATTTTTGAAAATTAATTAATTAATAATGAATTAGGCGGGAATACCTATTAAATGTATGGCTAAACAAATCCGAGAAAAAATCATCATGATTTTTCTCATTTGTTTAGCCATACATTTAATAGGTATTCCCGCCTAATTCATTATTAATTAATTAATTTTCAAAAATTAGGTACGACTCCAATTAAGCACTTATATATATATATATATATATATAATATAATATATATTAGTAATTTGAAGGCAAATACAATGCGTGTGAAAAATAAAAACAAAAAGATGTTATTTTTGTCCTATCGATTTCGAAGCATGAACTTCATCATCAGAGATTCGTATTAGAAATGGACGTGCTTACGTTTTTATAACGAATAACTGTAATATCTTTTCTTTTTTTGAATGTCTGTTGAGAACAAATGTATCCAATATTGTCTTTTTGTCATGCAGTCAATGTTGCAAGATTGTGGCCGCGTCAAATTCAAAATAAAAACCGTCAATAGAAAAATTTATATACTTAGCTTTTGTTTTGTTTTCTTTTTTGTTAGCTTTTGTTTTGTTTTCTTTATATATACTAGCAAATATATGAACCCTCCGGGTGCAAGTATCTAAGTTTTAATGTAATAAAATATTGTATTAAATTAGAAAGGCTAATGAAACTAAATAAGAATGCAAATAAAATGATTTGAAACAGAGAGGGGTATAATCGAAAATTAGAACAACTGAAACTTACACTTCCATCACTCCAATCTTTCATTGTTAACTTTTCTAATTTAAGTATTTAGTTAAAAGAGAAGTAAAGAATAAAATGACAGTTATTTTTTCTTGTTAATGGATTTTATTTAAGATTCATTGAAGAGATTTTTACTTATATTCATTAAAATAAAACTAAACAGTTAGAAATCAATAATACTAAGCACATATTTAATAAAATCACATTTCTAATATCAATATGCAAATTAGCCTTCCCGTTCATACTATAAACCGCTATTTTGTTGTATATATAAATATAATTGCATGTTGTTAGTATGTAGATATGGTTAACAGTATTAATAATGTAAAACAATTTTATTAATAATTGAGATTTAAATGAAATTAATATCATGAAGAATGTGATGTCAATAACTAAGGAAATTGTGACTTGAGTAGTAATATAGTTTCGGGTACAGACAGAAAAACACATAATCTCCATTATAATAAGATATATATATATATATATATATATATATATATATAATCCAAAAATCTAGGAAAGAAATCTTCCTTACAAGTAGTATTTTTTTAAAAAATGCCGTAGTTTGCAGAGCTCAATGTGTGCTCTTATTGACAGAGTCACAGAACAAAATTATATCAGTAAAAAATAACAGAAGATTTAGATTTTTAGCATTATACCCTATTTCGTGAAACCTAGAGAAATTGTCTAGTATCTTCCATCATCAGATGCAGAACAAAATATTTTTTTGCATCTGATAATGGGAGATATTAGACAATTTCTCTAAGTTCCCTTAAATAGGGTATAATACTAAAAATTTAAATCTTCTGTTATTTTTACTGATATATATATATATATATATATATATATATATATATATATATAACAAAGATAATCTAATGAGTCAGACGAACCTACTATTAGTTTCGCATAAAGCTCTTCAGATTTCTATCTTTTCGCATAAATCTGTCAGATTTTAGCCCTGAAGACCTTTATGCGAAACTAATAGAAGGTTCGTCTGACTCATTAGATTATCTTTGTTATATGGCTCTACTTAGGTATCGAGCACTTTTTACATATTAGCTTTCTCCTAGCGGTTATATGAATATATATATATCTTATATACATATATATACATATAAATTGTTTTTTCTTTTGGCCAAATACTGTACCAATAGATTATTTTTTGTTGGTACGACTATCTTGGTCCTTTCTTTTATTCAAAAATTTTTTTCTTCCTGGTTGATGTTTGGTAGTATATTTTTACAATCAAACTTTCTACTGGGTTTTTTTCTCTCCGCAAGGATCTACCAACACGCTTGATATATTAAATTATATATATATATATATATATATATATATATATATATATATATATATTATATATATATAATTTTGGGGGGTAGAGAATTTTATTAATGCTTTAAACAGACCTCCTAAAAGATTCATTTTTTTAATACAATAGAGGGGGGGGGTAAAGGGAATATAAAAACGAGTTGCTAGCTAACATGTTTCGTTCCTCGCTCAACAGAGCTAAATATCGAGGAAAATAGAATAACCAGTAAATGGAACGAGTAAAAAATTTAAAAAATAACAAGAAGAAAAGAACAATTTCTTTTCTATACCTCAAATAAGGGGGTGGGGAATATCTATCTATCTATCTATCTATATATAATATATATATATATATATATATATAATATATATATAGTTCAATGAGAAATCAAAACAAATAAAAGTTTTTGCTTTTATTTATTTAATTACGGAACGGTATTACAACCAGCGGTTTCTTGCTGAAAGCATTCATCAGATAAGACGAAACGGTTCCTTTGAAAATGACAGAAATGGTGTAAATGGTAAAATGTGTGCGTTTTTTTTTAACAGTATTCTCGTGTTTACGTGATGCGGAACGTTTTTTTTGCTTGTACGTGTGCGTATTTTTGTTTGTGCGTATATGTTTGATGTCATGCGCGTGCGCATGGAAATGCGTGAAGGCTGTGATGATATGATTGTGTCCACGCGCGTGTGCGCGTATTTTTGTTTGTGCGTATGTATGTGATGTCGTGCGTGTATATATATTATATATATATATATATATATATATATAATATATATATATATATATTATAATACTAAAAAATAATACGCTCAATATGATTGATCATTTTATAATTAAGAATGAAATAATAATTGAATCTAAAACCAAAGTTGCTAAAAATCTGTATTTTTTAAAATATTGCTTTTTAGAAACGATGTTTATAGAACCCTAGTTCCACGCCGAACCCTATATATCTTTTTAAGCTGTTGTGTATTTATTATATTTTTGCCGATAAATTTTCAGTCCCTACGCCTTTTTCATATACTTATATACGAGCACAGTTTTTCTCTTTAATTTTTTCCCTAATTAATAGAGGTCGATCTACACCCATTCAGCTAGCCATCAATCACTATTGTGCAGGGTTTAATTATTCGCACGCGACCGGTGACATTGTGGAAGATTACTCTCTCGGTAACGCAAAGCGATTTCTATGGAGACCGCTCTGTGTCCAATTTTGCCGGCTTTCTGTGCGATCTTTTCAACAGAGGAACGTTGCACGGAGATAAAAGTAATTACCGATGGAAAGAATAAAAAAAGGTCTTTGCTTAGATAGTTGTGACACACAATGATTGTTTATCCCTCCCCTAACGAACTGGAGGCAATTTAAATCCACACACGTTACCAGTGAGCTATACGTTGTGATCAACTTCAAGCTGGACGTATCCAGTAGTAGAAGATTCTTCTCACTTATGTTATACACCCCTTAACATCGGGCATATAATGGAGAGAGAGAGAGAGAGAGAGAGAGAGAGAGAGAGAGAGAGAGAGAGAGAGACAGACACAGACAGACAGACAGACAGACAGACAGACAGAGAGACAGATAGACAGACAGACAAACAGAGTATTGTTATATACTCGTATAATATATCGGGGTATATAATGAGAGAGAGAGAGAGAGAGAGAGAGAGAGAGAGAGAGAGAGAGAGACAGACAGACAGACAGACAGACAGACAGACAGAGACAGAGACAGACAGAGACAGAGACAGAGACAGAGTATTGTTATATACTGGTATAATACATCGGGTATATAATGGGAGAGAGAGACAGAGACAAGAGAGAGAGACAGAGACAGAGAGAGAGACAGAGAGACAGAGAGAGACTGAGACAGAGACAGAGACAGAGTATTGTTATATACTCGTATAATACATCGGGTATATAATGAGAGAGAGAGAGAGAGAGAGAGAGAGAGAGAGAGAGAGAGAGAGAGAGAGAGAGGGGAGAGGGAGAGGGATATGATGAGATGATGGCCTTACTTGCTACTCTGCTTCTATTGCTTCTATCTCTGTCGGCCGCCATGTTCTTCAGCCTGACTTCTCTTCAGGGCTTTCTGCTGCGGGTTGATCCTTCAGGCTGTCATTTCTTGTTTTAATTAACTTATCAAACAAATATTTGATTTAGAATATACTAGCAGCGGCTACTCGGCGTCGGAGACTCGGACCATAATTAATAATACACATAGCCCTTTTTTATAAAGTGTATTTTTTTTTCAATTTTTATTTTATTTAACAATATAACCGCCCACTCAAATAAGATATATGGATAAAAAAAAACGGATTGACAAATTAATAATATATATTTACCAACCCCTCCACACAAACAGGATGTGACACAGGGTCAATTTTAAACGGAGTTTAACAGGTTTGAATTCAGAGTTTTCCTTCTCCTTGACTGGTTACCTAGCCACGGTTAAAGACCCCAATATGTCCTGCTATTTACCGATAGCTGGAGGGAGAATTTGATTCATACCTTTCCCAAGGGTATTAGCACTATGTGAATTCCAAAGAGCTTCGTCCAGGAACTGAACTCGGATCGACAAGTCCATTTCTTACGACTCTAACCATTAGACCATGCGCCTCCATAATTAAATTAATAATATAGTTGCTTCGTTACAACATTGTTGAGGTATTTTCGTGCAAGGCATATTATTCCAATTTGAAGTCGACATTTTAGTTTCTACCGCGCTGTATTTTGTGCATTCCAATTTAGATTCTCGTGCATTAGAATTCCTAGAATTTCTTGTAAATGTTGATATTAAGACCATATCGTCAGCAAAACTTATTTTGGGGAATATTAGAGGCCAATCTTCTATATTTTCGGTAAACAAAATAAACCATATTTTGTTTTACCTTCACTTAAGGAGATCTTGTGTTGTATACTGGATCATAGAGTATTCAGTATACTAGTACATTCAAACTACATGTGCACCAGACATATAGTAACTCACAACATAGTGCTAAAAGCTCGAGGCAGACGGTCCGCGTAATGGTTCCGTAATCCTTGTGTTACATAATCTATGTGGTTGCATAAGATTATTGTCAATCCCCTGTATTTCTAAAGGGATGGCCCTTTTCATATCACGGGCGGGACTTTCCATGGAATATTACAGGAAGCCCGCGAAAATACGTGAAGTCACGTGGGACCTGGTTGGGTCCTCAGTTTTCAGTTGGACGTCAGGCAGTGAAGATGTCCTGCCTTAACTGTAAATCACTCTGCATACGCGCGCTATGTTAGTCAGATATTTAGTTACATGAAATGTTTAGTTAAGGAAATAAAAGTTTAATAAAAATAACACGGTTTTGTGATTAATGAATGTCTTGGTAACAAGTCTGATATAGAAGAAGAAATGAGTTAAGTGCGACCGACCCAAGACGATGTCACCAAGTCGAAGTCACCAAGACAAAGTCCAGACGCTAGGAGAACAGAAGAAGAAGAATAGAAGCAAGTAAGAAGTAAGTAAGTAATGAAAAGGGTATGCAACACTTGCAGTCTGAGTTATTCCCCCGATGTTCTTAGACAGCCGTGTATAAATAGTCCTGGGCCAGCACATTCACTCTCTACGTTAAGC
>CM042157.1:18978241-19004976 GCA_023376005.1 Doryteuthis pealeii
GTAGTGGCTAACGTGCTGGTTTGCGACATCGTTGTAAGCGAGTTCGAATCCAGTCACGCTGGATTAACATTCATTTTCGGAATAATACCATTGGGAAAAGAATGAAAACCTCAACCACCAGCTATGGTTTAAATAGTATCACTACTCTTCTTCTAGAAGGGTGGCTTTGGCATTAAATAACTTACTAAGATTGATATGCCATTAAACAAAGCCACAACCTTAGAATTTCCAAGTCCAGGGTAATATGTTTCTTGCCTTGTCTTTCTGTTCCTTTGCTCCTTTCAAAGACTGAGTCACAGTGGTGTAGTGGTTAATGTGCTGGCCTCCAACATCGTAATATGTATTTACCCATTCGTATGAGCACAGTCTAACATAAGGTCTATATTTAAGTGGTGTTTAACAGGTTTACACTCATAGTTTTCCATCTCCTAGACTGGTTGCTCTACCAACGACCAGGCTGTTCCATTTAGCTGGAGGGAGAATAGTTGGATTCATACCTTTCCCAAGGGCATTTGTGCCATGTGAAATGCTACTAGCCTCATCCAGGATTTGAACTCGTGTCGCCGTGTTTATTTCCTAAAACTAACGATTACTCAACAGGCTTCTCCTATCGTAGTTAGCGAGTTCGAAATCCAGTCACACTATTAACGTTCACTTTCAGACTAATACACCTGGGAAGTACGAACCCCCAACTACGGGTTAGATAGTACTATTACTAGTCTTCTAGAAGGGTAGTTGTGGCATTAAATAACCCAGGTATATATGATATTTTATAATGAAACAAAACCATCTACCCCTTTACTTAGAGCTTCCAATATATATATTTACCAGCCCCTCCGCACGAGCAGGATGCGACACAAGGTCAATTTCTTAAGCGGAGTTTAACAGGTTTGAATTCAGAGTGTTCCTTCTCCAAGACTGGTTATCTAGCCATGGTTAAAGTCCAGTCTGCCCTGCTATTTACCCATAGCTGGAGGAAGAATTGGATTAATACCTTTCCCAGGCTATTAGCGCCATGTGAAATTCCAACAGCTTCGTCCAGGAATTGAACTCGCGTTGACGAGTCAATTTCCTACCATTCTAACCATTAGACCACGCGCCTCCAATATAGCATCCAATATATGGATAGATATATGATTGTCCCGACTATTGCCCTTATGGCAAGCCCCCACCCAATCCTTTTCATCATATATGAGCTAGAAGGGGTTTGGTATCTTGGATGACGTTAAACTGCATCTACAGGTGAAGTATCAATTTTCTAGCCCTAGGGAGTGTGGAGAACCCCTTCATTGCTATTACTCCCAGCCCCACCCTGACCCGGAGAGGTAGTAGCTTTTTAGGGTCCCATCTATGGATTAAATAGAAAAAAAAACATGTATAAACATCTATTTTAAAAATGTTTTAAAAAAAACTAAATACCAACCAAGAATGAATAAAACAAAACGTTATCGGCTTAAAATAACCCAACAAGGGTTGACATGCCGTAAAATCTAACCAACGAACCAACCAACTTGAGCAGTTTGAATATTTTTTCCATTATTTCAGTTCGAGCTTTAGTTCTTTCTCATTTAATGATTAATCGGCGATGCTAATTTGGCAGAGAATTATAGTTGCTCCTCGTCTAATCATCAAGGCTGAAGTCGCGGCTTTTGTTGGATGTGTTACTTAAAATAGTTTATTGATTAAAGATACTCTAGCCAAGAGAAGATACTGTTTCTAATGGCGGCTAATTTGAAGCTGGCTTTTTAACGAGTAAGTCAGACCTACACAGATAGATCAATAGGTCTTCGATGTGACTTTGATGTGTGGCTGAAACAGCCACTAGCAGTGAACATTATACAGACCGGTACTAATTAATTTGAAAGAAATAATTTCATCGCAGTAGCATTATACATGACTAATAGAATGGTTAGTATTATTAGCGTTATTCGGACTATTGTCCCCATCTTCATTGTTATTTGTACAACGTTTCGGCCGATATACCCTCCGGCCTTCTTCAGGTATTTCTTGTCGGACTCGGGAACTTCTCGGACTCGGGAACCTTCTTTTCGAACTCGGGAACTTTCTTGGTATTCGGAGCCATCACGGAACTTTGAACCTAACCCTTTATTTATTCCACGGGGGTATCCTGTTCTCATTCCGCTAACCATAGCTGGGGTAGGAGTTGTGTTAATTAATTATTTTTCTAACTGCTTTCACTCAGGATTGAACTCGGGAACCAGAGATAACTGTCAGTTAGAACTGTCTTTTAATCTAACTGCCTAATCCACTCGGCCAATTGGACAATTGAGTGTTAATTTTGGGAACTTATAAACCTAATGTCTTGATTTGGCTAGAATATCTACCTATTTTACTTATGTATGATTTTTTTACCTAGACTCATATTGCGTTTTTTTTTTGTCCCCGAGTCCGAGAAGGTTCCGAGTCCGACAAGAAATACCTGAAGAAGGACGGAGGGTATATCGGCCGAAACGTTGTACAAATAACAATGAAGATGGGGGCAATAGTCCGAATAACGCTAATAATACTAATCTTCAAGCCTCATCTCAAACATTCAGAGTAATAGAATAGTATTTACATTTGGTGGGTTGTCTGATTGCAAAAAATACCTTAGGGAGTATCAGCCTGTTCTTTTGTAATTTTCTGGGCTGAATAGATTAATATATAATTTTCTTAAAACAATTGTATTCTATTTCTATTGTAATTCCCTCTACGAATGGCCAAATTGTAGTGTTGATGTATTATCGTTAATACATATGCATACCATTCACATCATGTCGCGCTAGTTGCAAAGATATCCATGACAACTGTTTCTATCACACTTTGTCATTGGGAGTTCTCTGCGCAGCATCCAGTATCCGAGCAGAGCTGGTCAAATTATCTTTACTTGATGACTCATACTGGTGTTCCATAGGAGAACGTCACTTATGAATCTTTGTTTCTACAACGGGGTCCAGCGTGCCATGTTCGTCTTGGGTGATATGAGGCAGGTGGACGTACAGGTATTTTTCTCGTGGAGTGTTGTTTCCACAACATTCTTGTGCAGCATTGTTGTGCAGCTCCCATCTAGCGTATTCGCTAGACGTGCATTAACACATACATACATATATATATATATATATATATATATATATATATATAAATATATATATATATATATATATATATATATATATATATATATATATAAGTTAAAAGAAAGGAAATGATTCCGACAGTATGAGTATAGATAAAAGGATGTGAACACACCACAAAATGCTGTTAAAGAGAAAACTTTTTATAAAATATTCATAGCTGATATTGAACAATATTTCGATTTTATAAAAATCATCTTCAGAGCTTGTTAAACAATTAATCCGTGTTGTCAAAAGCGGATACAAAAGTCATATGAGTTCAAAACAAAAAAAAGAACAAAAAAGTTATACATTCGAAACTATTGTATAACTTTTTTTCTTCTTTTTTGCAACATCAAGGTTTTTGTTTTGAACTCATATGACTTTTGTCTCCGATCTTGACAACACGGAGTATAAACAAGTTCTGAAGATGATTTTTATAGAATCGAAATATTGTTCAATATCAGCTATGAATATGCTATAATATGTTTTCACTTTAACAGCATTTTGTGGTGTTTTCATATCCTTTTATCAATACTCATATATATATATATATATATATATATATATATATATATATATTAATAAGTCATTCACAGACACAATGTTTTGCTGTTTCACGCCTTTACAGTGTGGCTAGACACAACAACTACATATGGCCAGAATCGAAATCCGACTGACTTTTTGTCTGTTCGACTTCTTAAGCCACTTGGCACTTGCCGTAACGGGGTGGTGTTTAAACTATTAAATACAAACGTTTGTTTATATATTTTACGATCACCAGAGAGATCCAATCTGTTTACAGAGGACCCTTGATTTATTTATGCTGGCGATGAAAGTTAATTTAAGTCACCCTTAAAGAGATCTACGGAGTTAGGGACCATATATTTATATATATAATATATACGTGTCTGTGTGTTTACTTGCATATATATATATATATATATATATATATATATATAATAGTAAACACACAGACACGTATATATATATATATATATATTATATATATATATATATATATATATGTGTGTGTGTGTGTGTGTGTGTGTGTGTGTGTGTGCTCAGTATCACTGATACACCTTATATATTTGTCATGAAGTGTGTCAGCTTTAAATTCAATTAAAAAGATTTTTTCCTCACGCAGTCAACGTAGCGGTAAGTGATTATTAGAGCCAACATAAAACAATCGTTTTTTTAAAACAATAATCTGAAACAATACTAAATAGATTTGGAAAGATGTAGTTAAAGATATTCAATTTCAACAAGCATAAAACTCACAAAAATTGAGGAGACATCATGAATTGAAATAATTATTTCATTAAATAATTTATTCCAATACACGAGCCAAACAACAGCATTAAAACCTGTAAGTGGTTTCAGGAATTTTGTTTTTTAGTTTGTTTTTTTTTTGGAGAGGAAAATCTTAGTCGTCAGATTCCTTACATCAGACGATTCTGTTATTTGAGACACACAACAAAATAAATAAACGTTAAACTTCAGAGAGATGTCTCTTTTCATTCTTGGTAGAAAAAACAATGCTATTTCTTGCGCAAATAAACTTCCACTACAAGAAATCTTTAGTCTCGCCATTTTACGATCCAACTGTTTCAAAGTTGTCTCTTCCTTCTTTCAAGATCTTCCTCATAATCTTCTTCTGACAAAAAAAAATTCTGTCTAATCTATATCTCTGTAACTGGTCATGTGGAAAAAAAATCTCGTCAGTATACAATCAAATATTCCCTACCCGGTCGTTCTCTTTCTAATGTAAATCTCTCTGACTGGTTGTCTGCAAAAAAAAAAAAAAAAAAAGAAATCTCGTCGGTCTTCAATTAATTATTCTCTACCCGGCCATTCTCTTTCTAATCTAAATCTCTCTTACTGGTCGTCTGCGAAAAAACTGGAATGAAAACTAAGCCCCGTCCCTCTCAAATAAAATGTTGCGTTCATGTAATAATCAAACAATTATTTTGAATATTTTCCACATCAATTTTCCACAAAATCGTAGGTATTTATTTATTTGTAAACTTTTTAGTTAACTTCTTGTTACTGTAAAAAAAAGGGACAAGAGTAAAAAACAATTTTTAAAATTGCTTACTCAAATTTTGGGTGTATATAGCATAAGAATATTGTGACGTAAGCTGTGACGTAGAGCTATGACGTAGTTTTTGTTTCAGACAGAAATACAGACAATCTCCATTATTAATAGATATGATTTGGTTTATTTTTTTGTTTAATGGCATATCAACCTACGTTAATTATTTGATAACAAAACTATCCGCGAAAAATGGCAATACCAGTACTGTTTAACACTTAACTACGTCCTGAAGGGGTTCATTCAATTCTCAAGAGTATTACTCTAATAGTTACCATGATATCGTGACTGGAGTGCAACTCACTACAATGTCGGAGTCCAGCACGTTAGCCAGTACGCCACAGGTACCCCCCAATTATTATGTGTGTGTGAGTGCCATACTTTGGATATCAGTTCAAAGGGGTTAACTATTGCAATTTCTTTACATCTGATTACATTTAAAAATAATCCAATATCGTAAATGACCTTTTTTTTTTTATTCTTGTTAATTCTTTTAAACTCTTCTCTTATCAGGTTATGACAATATCTAAGTTAGGCGACATAGTGTCAATGGCGTTTGGTAACAGTCAATTTCTCGCCTAATCAGGGTTAAAGAGTCTGTCCTATTATTTACTCATTACTGGGGGTGAACAGAGGATTCATTCTACTTACAAACGCATCAGTGCAAAGTGAACATATATATGTTTATGTTTATGTTTATTGGGAGCGCGTGGTGTAATGGTTAAATTCATAGGAAATGGACTCGTCATCCCGAGTTCAAATCCTGGAGGTGGTAATTACTGGAGGTGGTAATTCACTTAGCGCTAATACCCTTGGGAAAGGTATGAATCCTACTCTCCCTCCAGCTATGGGTAAATAGTAGGGCAGACCGGGCTATTTAACCCTGGTTAGGCAACCGGTCTAGGAGAAGGAAAACTCCGAATTCAAACCTGTTAAACTCCGCTTAAAAAATTGACCTTGTGTCACATCCTGCTCATGCGGAGGGGTTGGTAAATATATATATATATATATATATATGTTTATGTTTATGTTTATATATATTTATGTTTATATGTATTCACGCAATAGATTGCATATATATGTGTATTTATATGTATATGTACTCATGTACGTATATATTCATGTTTTTAGAAAAATAATTTTTATTTTTGTAATTAATATTGTAAATTTTCTATTTTTTGTTTTTCTTATATATAAAGTAAAAAAGTAGGAACGGATGTAAGATTTTATTTTTTTTTTTTTAATTTAATTTAATTTAATTTTTTTGATCATAACCATTTTATTGGGTTTCTTTTTAATCATAACCATACGTTTGACTTTAAAGGTGCCAAAATATTAACCCACATACACGATAGAACACTACGTAGAATTAGGCTTTTTTTAATATATCCCTTATTTACTTGTAGTCAGAAACCATAAAATCCCCTTCACATGACATTTTCCGTTATATACTTCCGAACAAATTTTAAATTTTCACATTGTCCAAAAAATAAAAATAAAACCTTACAACCGTTCATATTTTTTTACTTTATATATAAGAAAAATAAAAAACAGAAAATTTACAATATTAATTACAAAATAAAAATTCTTTTTCTAAAAATCTGTTGAAAACTAACCGTCAACAGGCTAATATTCATGTTTTTATATAGTTATTTATATGTATGTGTTCATGCGTATATATATATATATATATATATATATATATATATATATATATATTATATATATATGTGAAAATAAAATGGAAATTAATCCGACAGTATGAATAAGATATAATGAAAAAACAAACGATGTTTACAACTGAAATAGGCTCATCAGAAGAGAAAGTGTGCAAACCGTTTCGGGGCCAATTCTCTTGACGGTTTAAAAAGCAAGACTCGGCCCATCCTCAACTAATATGAGGACCCTATTGCATTATAATGTATCAACCGCACGTGGGTCGGTCATCAACAAAAATAAGACGGGAAAAAGACCGTTAGTAAAAACAGAACGCTGCTAGTCAAACGTTGGAATTAATCAATTAATTAATAATATTAATTGGAATTAATATAATTAATAATATTAATTGGAATTAATATAATTAATAATTAATATAATTAATAATATTAATTAATATAATTAATAATATTAATTGGAATTAATCAATTAATTAATAATATTAATTGGAATTAATCAATTAATTAATAATATTAATTGGAATTAATCAATTAATCAATAATATTAGTTGAGGATGGGCCGAGTGTTGCTTTTTAAACCGTCAAGAGAATTGGCCCCGAAACGGTTTGCACACTTTCTCTTCTGATGAGCCTATTTCAGTTGTAAACATCGTTTGTTTTATCATTATATCTTATTCATATATATATATATATATATATATATATATATATATATATATATTCACATGTATGCATTGCTGTATACGTATGTATCTGTGTCGTTATGTATATGTAGATGTTAGCGTATGTGTATGTATATGTGTATGTATCTATATATGCATTTATATGCATATATATATATATCTTTATCCATCCACTTTACCACCCTCAACTAACCTAACCTGTTGACCCTCACTTGGTGGCCTACTTGACCATAACCCACATACTACCAAGCAGGTTTTATTTTGATTTTATGGTCATCTAACCACACCCTTTTATTACTCCCATTTGCTACTTCCTCTACTCAAATCTCTCTCCAAGAAAGGCTACTCCCCTCCCTATCAGGTATTTCTCACCATATATATATATATATATTATTATAATGGAGATTGTGTGTTTTTCTGTCTGTAACCGAAACAATATTCCTACTCAAGTCACAATTCCATTAGTTATTTACATCACATTCTCCATGATTTTATTTTTATCTAAACCTCAATTATTAATAAAATTGTCTTACATTATTAATACTGTTAACTATGTCTACATACTGATAACATGCAATTATATTTATATATACAACAAAATAGCGGTTTACAGTGTGAACGGGAAGGCTAATTTGCATATTAATATTAAAAAATCGAATTTAATAAATATTTGCTTAGTATTATTGATTTCTAACTGTTTGGTTTTATTTTAATGAATATAAGCAAAAATCTCTTCAATGAATCTTAAATGAAATCCATTAACAAGAAAAAATAACTGTCATTTTATTCTTTACTTCCTCTTATAACTAAATACTTAAATTAGAAAAAAATAACAATGAAAGACGAGAGTGATGGAAGAGTAAGTTTCAGTTGTTCCATTTTTTATTATACTCCCTCTGTTTCAAATCTTTTATATACTCCCTCTGTTTCAAATCTTTTATTATACTCCCTCTGTTTCAAATCTTTTTATCTGTATTCTTATTTAGTTTTATTAGCCTTTATAATTTAATACAATATTTTATTAAATTAAAACTTAAATACTTGCACCCGGAGGGTGCATATATTTGCTAGTATATATATATATATATATATATATATATATATATATATATATGTTGATTTTGTGTCTCCGTATGCTTCTAGTGAGTATATATATTTGAGATATATTTTTGTATCTGTATCCGTTTCTTGGAAGTACATATACCAGGTTTGGGCATTGGTGTAAAGCATTAAAGTGCTATATTATGGTTATGTTGTTACCATAATATGTTAACCTAGGAATAAATATAAGAAAACTCGGTAGTTTTTTTTTTAGTTTCTTTTATTTAGACGTAGTGGTAAATTTTCAGGATAGTGACATCCCTTCTTCAAGACCGTGAATGGTAATACAAACTCATTAATCACCGACTAACCAATCAGCATCAAGCACCTCCATATCATTCAAACAGAGATACAAGCAGCCAGAAGATTACTACCATTCACGGTCTTGAAGAAGGGAGGTCACTATTCTGAAAATTTTAGATTTATATGTTTCTCGGTAACTTCATGTGTATTAGTAAATACAGTTGGTTGACCCTCAGCCAACAGCTTCTAGCACCGATACAATAAAATGGCTGGGTGTTTGTCTTAAGAGTAATTTTAAGAACATAGTCGGGACAATCAGGCAGATGCTAGGGCTTGACATGACCAGTTGATTGATCGATTCAGGCATTCTCGTACCGGCCGTCTAGATCAAGTACAGGATGAGGTTGAGTATAGTTTGTTACAGGGTCACTTAGAACTCGGGTCACATACCACTCAGCTACCATAGTCTTGCCTTCAGGCATTACGAGTCTCGATCTACGGCCAACAGGTATATATATATATATATATATATAATATATATATATATATATATATATATATATATGGTATTATAAGTAGTGTAATCATATGTATGCTAGGATATCATACGAAAATGAGGGATGGAGAAATAAAATGATGTTTTATTACGGAAATAATATATGGGGGGTATGAAATACAAGGGCCCTTTCGTCCGGTTCTTTTCAAGTATAATTATTGATTGTGAACACTTACTATCTATAAATACCTGTAGGGCTGACTACACAGATGAGTGTTTCATTTTCGTATGATCTCACAGCATACATATGATTCCATTACTTGTAATACTCTATAAATTCTCTTGTATCAAATATATATATATATATATATATATATATATATATATATATATATGATGGTAGTTCAACTTCATATGTACTAATAAATAGGAAGAAAGGAATATATATATATATATATATATATATATATATATATATATATATATATATATATATATGGTCCATTCCATTGTTGTCTTTAGGAATTACGGGTCTCCATCTACGGCCAAAAGGTAATTTCATCATATATATATATATATATATATATATATATATATATATATATATAATAGTTGTTCAACTTTTTTATATTAATAATTAGGAAGAAAGGAATATATATGGTCGGCCCTACTGTAACGTAGCCGTTCGTCACAGTACCCAATAGATATATTTGTTACGTACTTTCTTACTGCTTCTTACTCTGGTCTTCTATTCTTCCGGCCGTCTTCTGATCGTCTAGTCTTCTATCTTGGTCTTCTAATGGTCGGGTATATCTTCTACAGGTCTCGTCTGGTCTTTCTTATCTGGGGATTCCGTGTCTGGTTCTGCTGGGGATCATTTCTTATCAGAAGCCTTGTGTCATTGTTAGCTTTTAGTAATAACAACAAGACTTCGATTTACCTTTGATGTTATTTTATTCAGGATCCCCAAAAACAGACAAATGCGCGCAAAGAGTCACATCTTGCTAGCTTCTAACTCTGCAACTGACTAACTGCAACTCACTAACTGAGTTCCTTACACCTTAAACCGGAAGGGCTTCTATCACTTCCGATTCTCACGGTCCCTTTCCGCAAGGCAAGGTCAGAGTGAGGTCAAACATTGTCACTCACTCTCAAGGCCATCAGCTGCACTGATTGCCATAAGGATTTCTATACTACCTTAAAAAGTAATAGGGATCCAATTAATATGTAACATCCCTCATAATCATACATTTTAAATTCATAATTAATTATGAATTTACTTTTTACTTGCCTCTCCATTTTGAGGCTCTACCGTATTCTGGTACTCTCTAGATTACTTCGAATTCTATTCTCTCTTTCTGCGCGGTTGTCTGGTTCCCCCCATGCATACATCAATTTTACATGATAACAAGTTTTCAACAAAAAACAACACTGCAGGGCCATTTACAATATCCTGACAAAAATCAAAACACAACTGGACCAACGTCTTGGTCCAAAAATCCTGGTCACAAACCAACGTGACCCTGGTCACTCCAGCAATACATTCGCCTGGATTCCAATGACCAATTCACCAGCTTTCCGCTCCACAGGTCACTTACCTGGAGACTGGGAAGGCAATTTACATCAAAAATACAATGATACCGAAAAAAGATTCAAAAACATTGCACACATGGTCCCTACAATACATTAAACATCACATGCATGGAGAAAACAACAACAATTTTATCGCGCAACAATAAAAAATCTACAACGGCTATGCGTTACTCATAAGTTCTTAATATAGGATACACGACACAACACACCAATACCATTAAGTATTTTAAATTTTCTTCACAAAAATATATTACTGTGCCAAATAGTTTCACTTTGAGGGAAAACTGTTTTATCCTGATTCCACACTCGGTCACTGCCAGTGGCTTACAAATTCTCCAGGAACCCTCCAACACAAAAAGTAGGTACTTGTCTGTTCTTAACATATAATTATTCATTGACCATGCTATCCGTATCCAGACTCGAGACATCCCTCTCAGCCAAAACATTCTGGAGACCATTCCAAAATCATAATTCCCCCCAAAATTCAATCCACATAAAACAGGGGCGGCCTCTTCGCCTTTCTTCTTATTCTGCTCTCCAGATCCCCTAACATTCCGAATCCGTCGAATAATAAAACCCCAAAAGCGCGGATTAACCTTCCGTAACTACGGTAACCACATGGGACGCTCATCAGGGAATTCAATACGTGAAATGGTGGGCCCTCGATAGACCACTTTCATTACCATATCTCCACCGATTCCCAAAACACCGGAAAAATTTCTCCAAATAGTCAGGCATGAGTCCAGAACTCGATCCATACTACAGCAAGGTCACAAAATTCACTAATAAAAATTTTCAAAAACTATCAATAGAAATTTGGCACTCATAAATCTCACTAAAATCAACTTTTTGACTATGTCAAACTTTCGGAAAAAATTCAAAAACCGAATTATACACTGGTCACTGAAAAAAAAATGCAAAGTACAAAGTCAATTATTAATTTCTTTCTTTTTAAAATATTGTCAATCGCCTCCAAGGCTTTTCTCACGAAATCAACCAAAGTTTTTTTTTCCAAAAATCACCAGTGTCAAAATCCACAATTCATCAATATTTAATTACTAAGTTACTTATTTTCAACAAACTCTGATTAAGTTTAAATCTGACTTTTTTTTTCTAAAAATTTTAACATTCAAAATGGCCGACATGTGGGGAAAATTACCCGCTTGACCCAAAAAAACGTTCATTTCAAAGATGGCAGCCATATCTACGTGACTGGTTATTCAAAAAAAAATTTTCCATTCATCCTTCAGCCAATGAGAGACAAGGAGGGGGGGGTAAGTTGGTTCTTCTCTCAAAATCAACCCCAAAGGATTTTACAATTATACGCCATTTTTATTTTTCCTCCAAAATTCAAATAATTCACCAGCTTCTTAAAATTATCCAATTAATCAGGGTAACAAACCTTAGTACTTCTAAAATTCAAACTAAAAAAATAGGCACTTGCTCTTTCTGGAGTTTATTCATTTATCCGTTTATCTACGAGAAAATTCTAATCTCTCAAATCACAATTTATGTCTTCACCCCACAACCTGAGTAAATCAAAGACATCAATCAAAGATCAAAAATTTGAAGAAATCGACCACAATCGTATTCCCAGAAAATAAAAATATATACATATATACATCGTGCTGAGCAGAGTAAACACGAAAAACCTCTTGGAGCAGGGGCACCACCATTTATCTCTTATTCTGACATATTCAAAACTCCAAAAAAACACAGGAAAATGTAGGCTTCCACGCCTTTCGAAAAACCATCGAATTGCCTAATTAGGACATTTTCCAAAAACAGGATCTCTGGAATTGGTGAGTTATTCTGTAAAAACTACTTTATTACCGTGAGTCCAAAAAGATCCAAAAACATACAATTAGGCAAATCTCCAACAATTGACCCAAAATCAGATCTTCAATCCGAATGAAAAACAGCATTGTGATTCAAGATAAAAAAAAAATTACATTCTCAACTAAAAGTTTCAAATTACTTCTTTAAAAATTAACTTTTTCCTTGCACGGATAAAAACTCACTAGAATTACAAAATTATTTAAATCCATCATAACATTATGAGTACAAATGACATAAATGCATGGGTAATCTCAACAAAAAATACAGCTTCAATCGAAAAACGAAAAAAAATCAAAAAAAAAATTCCAAAATGGCGGCTGAAATTTTTTCTAAAATTCACCACGTGTTCCACCGGTCAAAAAAAAATCTTCCACCATGGTCGTTCATGGCGCACGTGCATTTCTTAACAATTACTGCTGGCTTGAATGCAACAATTACCCTCGGGCGGGGGGACACATCCGTTGTCTCTCTCTCTCTCTACCTCTGGCACATACATTCAGTATCTCCACTCTCTCACTGCTTGGAGGGGGAATGTATCCTCCTAGTGTCCTCTCTCTTTTTTCTCGATAGCATACACTCTTTTTTTTTTCTATCTTCAAAACAATTAAAACTATGGCAAATGACCTAAATGGCAAATTCAATCATACAGCAAAAAAAATTTTTTTTTTTCCTTTCTCCCTGTCTTTCCTCACAAAATTTCAACTTATACATATCAAAACAAAATATCCCTTTCTCTTTTTCTCTTTCTTTGTCATATACACTCTGTCTCTCCCTTTTTTTCATAGCATACAAACTGTCTCCCCTTTTCTCTATATTTTAAACAGTTTAAACAATCTATTAGCATTCTTGATAACATTTTTTTTTTTTTTTTTAAAAACAATCTAAAAATGTATACAAAGTTCAAACTTATACAACAAAAATTGTCTCTTTCTTCTTTTCTCCAGTCAAGTCTTTAAGTCGGATTTCTTTTTTTCTCTCTGAAAGTACTTAAAACAATGTTCCTTTTGTCTTCTTTTTTTCTTTCTTTTCAACATTCTATCTTAACTTCAATTTTTTTTTTTTTTTTTTGTGACAAATCTAGATAGATCTTTGAATATTAGTTCACTCTTTTTTTTCTATTGTCTTTTTCTATAGTCTGTTTCTAAAACAATGTGTGTGTGTGTGTGTGCGTTCGTTACTTACGTTTTTCTTTTTAAGTTCTATCACGTTTTTTTCTTCTTCTTCTTTCTTTTTGCTTTGCTTCATCTTTCTGCCTTTTTTTTTTTTTTTTCTTCTCTGTCTAGTGGCACGTTGTCCAGGTTCGAATCTGATCACGTCTTGATGGGTGACTGGTCTTAAGGCACCAAATCGATATAATGTTACGTAGCCGTTCGTCACAGTACCCAATAGATATATTTGTTACGTACTTTCTTACTGCTTCTTACTCTGGTCTTCTATTCTTCCGGCCGTCTTCTGATCGTCTAGTCTTCTATCTTGGTCTTCTAATGGTCGGGTATATCTTCTACAGGTCTCGTCTGTCTTTCTTATCTGGGGATTCCGTGTCTGGTTCTGCTGGGATCATTTCTTATCAGAAGCCTTGTGTCATTGTTAGCTTTTAGTAATAACAACAAGACTTCGATTTACCTTTGATGTTATTTTATTCAGGATCCCCAAAAAAGACAAATGCGCGCAAAGAGTCACATCTTGCTAGCTTCTAACTCTGCAACTGACTAACTGCAACTCACTAACTGAGTTCCTTAACCTTAAACGGAAGGGCTTCTATCACTTCCGATTCTCACGGTCCCTTTCCGCAAGGCAAGGTCAGAGTGAGGTCAAACATTGTCACTCACTCTCAAGGCCATCAGCTGCACTGATTGCCATAAGGATTTCTATACTACCTTAAAAAGTAATAGGGATCCAATTAATATGTAACACTACTATTTACCCATAGATGGAGGGGGAGTGAAATTCATACCTTTCCCAAGGGTATTAGCGCTAAGTGAAATGCAATTACCACATCCAGGATTTGAACTTGGGGCGACGGGTCCATTTCCCATGACTTTAACCATTACACCACGCACTTCCCTATATAAATAAATATATGGCCCATTCCACTGTTGTCTTCAGGTATTACGGGTCGCCATCTACGGCCAACAGGTAGATCAATTAAGTGCGGGGGTATTTCCGCTCTGCAGAGGTGAAGTCGGTGCATTCTACAGTCGCATGGTGGAAAAAAAAAGTATGAGTGAAATTATCTAGACTTGGGAAACTTTACTTTTAATTGCAAATTTCCAAATTGGCGGTGAGCAATAAACCTGTCTACATAGTTATCGTAAATCTAATAATAGAAAAGTGACAGAAAAGTAGTTTTTATGCCGATAGCAGAGTCGCTATGAATCGAGTTTCTCACCGACCAGTATAAGATTAAAGTATGAAAAGATGATTGGTTTGAAAAAATTTGTTTAAAGAAAAAAAGGGTTTATTTTCTTTTAATAATATCCTTTAGCAGCTGAAACAAACGTAATTATTTTTCTACGAGACTAAACCAATTGTATTTAAATACACCTACATGAATATATATATATATATATATATATATATATATATATATATATATATATATATTATTTTGTTTTGTAAACTCATTTGACTTTCCTCTCCGACCCAAACAACTACGGGAGTGAATGAGCTCTGATGATGATTTTTGTAAAATCGAAATATTGATCAATATCAGCTATGATTATATTATAAATTGTTTTTTCTTTAACGGCATGTGTGATGTTTTCATTCCACCTTTTCTTACTCATATATATATATATATATATATATATATATATATAATATATATATATATATATATATATAATCCCAAAGTCCAGAGAAGAAATCTTCTTTACGACATAGGAGTTTTTGTTTTTTAAACCTGTCGCAGTTTTCAGAGCTCAATGTGTGCTCTTATTGTTAGAGTCACAGAGCAAATTTATAAGTAAAAAATATAACAAAAAACTTAGAGATTTTGCATTATAGTCTATTTCAGGGAGCTTAGACAAAGTGTCTAAAACTCTCCCAAGTCAACCAGATTGATGTATTACAATAGGGAAACCATCATCATCATCAGACAGTGCTAACAGCAGGATTATAATGAAAACTTACTTAATGAACTGTTACGTTATGGGTGTTCGTTTCACGGTACCAATTCGGAATATATGTTACGTTGCGGGGTTGTTCTTTTCTTTCACGTTACTAAATCGCATATACGTTATGTGGCCGTCGTCTTTCTCATAAGGTGTGGAACTTCTTGGGGTTTTGTTTACAACTAACAGAATCTAGTAGTTCTTTGGTCAGTATCAAGCGGGTGAGTATCAACCAAGTATCAACTCACACAGAATTCCAGCAGTCCCCAAAATTCTTCCACACTCCTTTCGTTTATGGTCAAGGGAAGATATCACTTTACACACGGCCGTCGCGTGCCCTTCGTTACGGCCAATTTGACTTGTTGACAAGTATACACGCTAATGGCTTTCATTCATGAGTACGATTTCCTTGGCGTGTAGTAAATAAAGATGTGGACAGTATTTCTTGCTTTACGTAATTTTATTTTCTCAATGAAAATTATTGAGAGAGAGAGAGAGATTGTCGGCTTCCTTAAATATGTTTTTAGTGATGCTCTTAACTTCGTTCCAATTATCAGGCTTCACACTTAAAATACATAACATTACATAAGAGAACATTTATAGTTTGTATTTACCCATGAGGAGCAGGATGTAACAGGAGGTCATTTTTAAGCATAGCACAGCTTTTTTAAATTAAGAGTCGATCCTCTTTTCCTGATGTGAGCTGATTCATTGATTGAAATTAGAAAAAGAAAGAAAGTAAATCATCCGGTGGATTCGGTCGGAGTTGAGTCAAAACAGATGGTCGCAATCATAAGGCCATACAATGTGATTGGAATATATGCGAAGACATCGAAAGTAAATCTCAAGTGTTTGGGAAACCTCCCAGAGCGAGCTCACTTGAATCGACTATAATTGTTGGAAACAGCCTTTTGATGTGGCCAGACTGATGGCACGGAGTCGTGCGGTGAAAGATGATCAGGAAGTCGGTTGATCAAGATTATCTTGGGCCCATTTTTTTCACTTAAGAAAAAGTTAAACTCTTTGTTGAAAATCTTATAGATGGCCGAAAGAAATGTATTAAAACCAGATGTATTTAAGACCCCACATTTTGTTGGGAAAGACTTAAGGATACCAGAACAGCTAACCACTTAGCGATTTAGCGGAAGTGAATTCTATTGGTAGTTAGAACTAAAAAGAACGCGGTACTTTTTCCAAAGTGAGAGGTCCAGAGAAAATTTCTACCATCTCCACGTCAGTCGGAAATCAGAATGTCCAGTTCAGATATTATTTAACTGAGGCGTTTTTGATGATAATGCAGATTAGCTGGGCGGGCTAGCGAGCGAAGATCGAGTGTGTTTAACAGCGGACCCAGATACCGATAGCCGACAGAAAACTTCAGCCAAGACTATTGAAAAACTTAGTCACCTTTACGAATTGTTTTGAGCAATATCTTTGCAGAACCCATAATTATATACTGACCAGAAGTTATTAATTAGAGGTCCATCGCTCTCACAGCCTTGAGAAATAATTGTTTTGTATTCTCTTATTGAATATAAATGTTGTTGAGTTTGAAAAAAAAAAGGAGTCGATGTTTTTTTATGTGGCCACTAGGCCGCCGTTAGCCTTGGAATACCAGTTTCTATAGCAGATTTACAGTTATTTAAGATCTGAACACAACGTGGGCATTCGGCTAGACTTTCAGCAAGCATAGAGACCCTGAAATCCATGGTTGAGTCAGAAGATCCGATCTTGACGGCCAATTTCGGAAATTCCGTGAGCCCTTTAGCCCAGTAGCGACCAACGGGTTATACTATAATGGTTGCTGTACCAAGGCGAAATAGCCAACTATTTACCAATAGCAAGAGGAAGAATAGTTGGATTCAAAGTAAAAAAAAAAAAAAAAACAACAAACAGCTTTGTCCAAGATTCGAAGCAGTTCGTCATGTCATTTTCTACGATGATATCATTATGCCAAATATTGGTTCTCCGAAGACGTCGAGAAATCTGATATTGAGCGACAGGATCTTTATTAATAATTCACAAATATTTGTTTGTCTGTCTTCTATAGAAAGCAAAGACATTGCTAGAGGGCTACAACATCTTAATTAATAAATGAGAAGTGTCTGTTTGATTATTTCCCAGAGACGAACAGCCACAGTGCTTATATACATAATCCCATCTGCCAGCTAAGTTTTGTAAATATATACAAGGTGTGTCAAAACATTACAGTTATTTTTTGTACGTTTTAACACACCTTGTATTATGAAAAAACATAACGTTCCATTCATTATTCATTTCTATCTTGGTAAATACAGCTTCAAACCTGGCACTTTTATATATAAAGAAAAAAAGAACGAAAGAAAGAAAGAAAGAAAGAAGCAATGAATTGTAAAGGAATAAGAATATTGCGATCTATAAAATAGTGCAAGACAGAATAAGATTAATCACAAAAAAAGTTTTAAAAATAATGAAGGGAGAGAGAGAGAGAGAGAGAAAGAGAGAGGGAGGGAGAGGGAGAGGGAGAGCAGAGAGAGAGAGAGAGAGAGAGAGAGAGAGAGAAGAGAGAGAGGAGCAGAGAGAGAAGAGCAGAGAGAGAGAGTGAGAGAATGAAAAAAGAGAAAAGAGAGAAAGAGAGAACAGAGATAAAGTGTGAGAGACAGAGACAGAGACAGAGAGAAAAAAAAGAGAAGAGAGAAAAGAGAAAAGAGAGATGAGAGAAAAGAGATAAAAGCGAGAGAGAGAGAGATAGGGGGAGAGAAGAGACCGAGAGAGAGAGAGAGAGAGAGAGAGAGAGAGAGAGAGAGAGGGGGGGAGTTCAACGTCACTATTTGTCCCAGGTGTCCCTGACCTGTTTCGAATACACGAATCCATATTGCAGTGAATAGGCTAACCCGTTCATTGAACTTCAAAACACATATTTACTGTTTGTTTTATCTAAAAATTTTCTCTCTTTCTTTCGACCTCCCCGACAGTGGTCACCTGTCGGCTGTTTTAAACTTTTCGCCGCACGTATGATTTGATTGCCAACAGAGAAATCAATTGTGAATGGCTACAGCTATTATATATTATAGTAAACTTCATAGTGCTTCAAACTCGCACTTTTAGACAACACCTTGTATTCTGAAAAAATAACATTCGCTGTTCATTTCTATCTTGGTAAATACAGCTTCCAACTCATCACTCTCATGACACAGCATGTATTCTGAAAAAAAAAAGGTTTCATTTATTGTTCATTTTCTATCTTGGTAAATACAGTTCAAACCCGGCACTTTTATGACACACTTGTATCTGAGAAAAATTAACGTTCTATTAATTGTTCAATTTCAATCTGGGTAAATACAGCTTAATCACGATACTTTTATGAACACCTTGTATATTTACTAACACTTTTCTGCACCAGTAGTATGTGACACAAGCGTTCCCACAACAGACACTCTTGGTTTGTGATTATCCAGCGACGCAGAGATGTAAAAGCTAGGGTTAACCTCCGGTTAAAAAAGTTACATATATATATATTTACCAACCCCTCCGCACGAGCAGGATGTGACACAAGGTTCAATTTCTTAAGCGAGATTTAACAGGTTTGGAATTCAGAGTTTTTCTTCGCCTGGGCTGATTGCCATACCCAGTTACATGGACATTTGATTTCTAATGAACTCCGTATGTTTCGTTTACATGTGTTTTAGATTTACTTCCTTATTTTTCTACAGTACTTTTTTATATACTTAATGCTGTTCTTTTAATAATCGTGAGAGAGACTTATTTTGCTTCAGATATTCACTCTGACTTGGTAATACACCTTCAATCTCGATACTTTTATGACACACCTTGCACACACCACACACACATATATATATTATATATATATATATATATATATATATATTATATAATGAAATGGCTGTCTTATAAAGTTGTTATATATCTGGTATATCTTTTTAAACTAATGGTATCCTTTCTTCACACTTGACTTGTCAATTGTGTCATTATTTTAATCTAGGCTCAGTTGTCCGTGAAATATTCGTTGTATTATTAAATGGGTTTTCCTCTCGTTTTGGGTTCATAGCGAATAGGTCAGTGTGGCCGTTTAGAGGAATGATTTAATTGGAAGAAGGTCTTGTGTTGACATAAAATCTAAGTGCACAGATAGTCGAAAAAGGCCATTATGGCTTTCCTTTCGAATGCTATTATCTCGTTAGGAATTGCGTTCTTAAAAGATTACTCCATCTAAATCTTAAACAAACACAATCGAAAGTAATATCTAAAGAATTCTGTAATACAACCTTTTCTTTTCTTGCCTTAGATAATGTATCTTAGATTTTAAAACATTATTGTACTTAAACCACACACACACACACACACACATACACACACACTATATATATATATATATATATATATATATATGTGTGTGTGTGTGTGTTGTGTGTGTGTGTGTGTGTGGTGTGTGTATATATATACGTTAAATTCTTAGAATCCTTTAAAATGAATTTAATACACAAACAATTATTTGTGTTACTGGCAGTTTCACGAGCAACATTTTAAATGATTTATGACATATACATTACAACACAAATAAATAAGTACATACAATGCAAAAAACAGAATATCTAAAAAAAAAAAAAATAAAATAAAATTCTGTAATAAAATCTTTTCTTTTCTTGCCTTAGATAATGGATATTAGATTTTAAAACATTACTGTACTTAAACTACTAACACACACACACACACACACACACACCACATACACACCACACACACACACTCTCTCTCTCTCTCTCTCTCTCTCTATATATTATATATATATATATATAATATAATATATATATATATATCTGTGTGTGTGTGTGTGTGTGTGTGTGTGTGTACGTGTTAAAATCCCTTTAAAATGAATTTAATACACAGACACTTTCTTTGTATTGCTAGCAGTTTCATGAGCAACATTTAAAACAATTAATCAACTGTACCTTTACAAGAGAGGCCTGGTTAGCTCAGATGGTAGAGCGTTCGGCTAGCAAACCACAAGGTTCCTAGTTCGATACCGGTCCTCGCTAACTCAGCGTATGAGTAGCACAGGGACCTGAGCAGTAAAGTAAGGAGCTGATGGTAGGTGTGGCGCTCAGATAGCAAAACAATCTCCTTGGTCTAGCTCTATTGAAAAGAGGATTGACTCCCTCGATGACTGGCTGATACCGACTTTAGGCCGCACCGTCGACTTTTACCTTTACAACACAAATAAATAAGAATATACAAGGCAAAATCAGAATGTGTTATATAGTATTATCCAGGTCCCATAAGTTACGTTCGAAGGGTAAAATGGCAATTGTCTATACTTTTACAACATAACCAACTAAAGAAATAACACATACACGGCAAAAACAGAATTTGTGTTATATAGGGTGTTATATAGTAAGGTCACGTGAGTATTAGGAGAAGAGTCCGTCGTCTAAGTACTTCAAGTGAATTCTGCACAGAGTAATCTGTGGGTTCTTAAATAGTGGCTAGAACCATCGCCACTGTTCAGGTACGGGGGAGATGGGTCATTCCATTATATCATAGCGAAAACATAAAACCCTTTCCAGTGTTTTTTGTTGTTGGTAGCCCTCCGTCTACGAGAGACGATGGAGTAGTGTCAAAGTTTTTTTTCTTTCTTTTTCTTTTTTTAACTACATAGCCTGAGCGAGTTCATATGGATGATAAGCTGTTGCACATGCAGCAAATCCCCCCCACTCCACACTGCCGCTGTGATCCAAATAGAAGATAAGGTATCAATGCGGTTTGGCAACGGTAGTATCGCAGGAGTTGATGAGTAGCATCTTATTATAATGGAGACTGTGTGCTTGTCTGTCTGTAACTGAAAATATATTACTACAATTCCCTTAGTTATTTACGTCACATTCTCCATGATTTCATTTTTATTTAAACCTCAATTATTAATACTTTTTTTGATATTAGTAATACCATTGATCATATCTACATACTAGGTGATTACCACGTACCCCCCGTGTATGGGTTAGACACAAGGCGCTATTAATGTGGGACCACCCACAAGCTGTGGCTCACGGCTGGCGGGGTGCAAAAGATGAGTTGATCCCGTCGGCATTCCCCCTTAAGGGAGCGCCTCAGTCACTGGGTAATAAACCCAGCCGTGCCACTTTAAATCAAGGTGTCTGGTGTTGCCTGGGTGGATGGGCCCCTGGGGTTAACGATGTTAGTTTGTAAAGTCCAGGGCCGAAGACACAGGACGCCCGGCGTTGACCATATCTACATACTAATTATATGCAATTGTATTTATATATACAACAAAACAGAAGCTTACAGTGTGAACGGGAGAGATAATGTGCATATTGATAAAAGTTAGATTTTAATAAATATGGACTTAGTATTATTGATATCTAATTGTTTGATTTTATCTTAATGGATATGAGCAAAATTGTTGGGGATAAATCTTAAAAGAAATCCATTAATGAGAAGAATTGACTGTAATTTTATTCTGTACTTCCTATTTTAATCAAATAGTTCAATTAGAAAAAATTAACAATAAAAGACGTGAGTGATGGAAGAGTAAGTTTAAATTGTTCTATTTTTCAATTATACGCCCCTCTGTTTTAAATCTCTTAATCTGCATTCTTATATAGTTTCATTAGCCTTTCTATTTTCATTGAATATTTTATTACATTAAAACTTAAATACGTGCAGCCGGATGGTGCATATATTTGCAAGTTCCTATAATAAAGGCATTTCCAATTCAATCGTATAGTAAAACCCTTTCCAGTGCATTCCTATAATTAACGCATTTACAATAGAATCGTATAGTAAAACCCTTTCCAATGCATTCTTCTAGTAAAGTAATGACCCTCGTATATTGAAATATCAATATTTAAGAGAAATCTCCTTTGAGAAAGAAAACACCCTAATGGATTTGGGACTGTTAAAAAATCGAACATGAGAAAAATCTATTAATTCTTACAGCCAGTAAAAATTGGGAATGTTTTCATTGTAGATTCAATAAATTATTAATATGTAAAATATGATCAGAAGTAAATCTTAGTTATTAACACGATTTCTTTTCTCTAAAGTCAGTTTCCATTACAGATCTTTTTTCGATTTTTAAAAATGATCAATAATTGATTTCAAACAAATGGCTTCTCCATCTTATAAGGATAGAAAGAGAATAACAACGAGGAAGAAGTGAGAAAATATGTTTGGAAAGATGGCGGAGGGGAATCAGAAAGCAAAGTGGAATTGAAGATCTAGAGAAGAAGATGACAAAAGGAATAAAAAGAAATAAAAAGAGAATAAAGGTGAATAAATCTATGAAGTAACATTGAGAAGAAGAAGAAGAAGAAGAGAAGAAGAAGAAGCAGATGAAAAGAAGATGAAGAAGAATGTTAAAGAAGAAGAAGAAGAAGAAGAAGAAGAAGAGAAGAAGAAGAAGAAAGAAGAAGAAGAAGAACGAACAAGAGCAGAAGAGCAGAGCAAGAACAAGAACAAGAAATCGAAGATAAAGACGTAATTCGGAAGTAGGGGGGAAAATAAGGAGGAGGGAAGGAGGAGGAATAGGAGGGAGTGCATGGCATTACCTCCTATCCTACCCAATTTCCCGCCACAGTAGTACCAAGTTGTCTTGGTATTCTTTACCTGCATGACAGAATATTTAACAGTTCA
Source organism: Doryteuthis pealeii (assembly GCA_023376005.1). Classification (NCBI taxonomy): domain Eukaryota; kingdom Metazoa; phylum Mollusca; class Cephalopoda; order Myopsida; family Loliginidae; genus Doryteuthis; species Doryteuthis pealeii. The sequence goes on from CM042157.1 coordinate 19,001,844, forward strand.
CTCTCTATTCACATTTATTCTATTCAAATGAAGTCATGAAATTGAAGAAGAAAAAGATTAATCTCATAGAAGAAGAATATCTATAGAAGAAGAAGATGAATGATGAAGAAGAAGAATGTTATTGACAGAGAAGAAGAAGAAGAAGAAGAATGTTATTGAAGAAGAAGAAGAAGAAGAAGAAGAAGAAGAAGAAGAACAACAACAACAACAACAACAACAAGAACAAGGAGAGGAAGAATGTTATAGACGGAGAAGAAGAAGAAGAAAAAGAAGAAGAAAAAGAAGAAAAAGAAGAAGAGAAAGAAGAATGTTATAGAAGAAGAAGAAGAAGAAGAAAAGAAGAAGAAGAAGAAGAAGAAGAATATTTTAACAATTAATTTCAACCAATAGTACATTCACCACTATTTTGAATCACTTCTTTCCTTTTATCAGACCACATGTTGATTCCTCTCAAGTAAAATTTAACTGATTTCGAGGTCAAGAATTTTTCCACAAAAGTTTTCACCTGATTTCTTGTCAATCTTTTTAATCATTCATAGCATTTCGTAGAGAACATAAAAGATGGAAATCCCTCGGTTCAAAACCAGAAGAATATGGTGGATCGGTACAACAGAGAGAGCAGGCTTAATCCGATGTATTTTCTGCGTGATTCTTGCTGAATGTAACCTTGTGATATCATGGAGAAGCACAACGTTTCCTCAATTGACGAATGCAGCGTGTTTTTCTTAAAAGGATTTCATGCACACGATGCAACTATTGGGAGTATAATATCTGTATCGAGTGTCTGATTGCAATTTGAAAAACTGAAAAGGAATATTACCGCGGTGATCCCACTATACACAAAGCATAACTGTTATTCCCTCAGGCTCCCTCTTTATAGTAGGCGGCTGAGATTCATTCTTGTCAATGAACGGCCTTTTGCGTTCACCATTATCATAAAGGATCCCATAATATACGTCAGATGGTTATCTATACGATATATATATATTTTTATAATATATTAATATTTTGAAGGCCAATACAATGCGTATGAAAAATAAAAACAAAAAGATGTTATTTTTTTTTTGTCTTATCGATTTCGAAGCATGAACTTCAACATCAGAGTTTCGTATCAGAAATGGACGTGATTATGTTTTTATTTGTGTGGTTATAATTTCTCTTCTTATTTCCTTTTCCTCTTCTTCTTCTCCTCCTTTATGAATGAAATGGGCGAATAACTGTAATTTCTTATTTCTCTCTTTCTTTTTTTAAATGTTTGTTGAGAACAAATGTTCTAATTTTTTTAAAAGTTGGGCGTTATAACGAAGCATCTAAAAATAAATGAATGAACTCGATGTTATGGAGTATTGGATTCACTTATTTTATTATTCTTATTTTTTATCATAAATTTTCGGGTTCGTTAGATACCCTTTATCAAATGACTGTTGTTCCTGTTCAACGGATCTTTTGTCTCTGTTGTTATTGACAGCGGCAGCGTCTGTAAAAAAATTATAATAGCGGAGTATTCCGATGTCAGCGTTCATCACGTGAGTTTGTAATGTAAGAATCCATTTAGTTTCTGCTTGTTTTCGAGATTGCGTTGTTGGAAATGCGTGTTCTATTAGAATGCATTTGAGGTGTGTAAGGTTGTGTGGTAGGGTGTTAAAGTGAAGTGCTATTGTACTATGCGGGGATTTGAGTTTTATTGTGGATTTTTGGTTATTTAATCTTAGTCTAAAAGATGTTGATGTTTCTCCCACATATCCGCTATTTGTGCCTTGTGTGCAGTATATGTAATATATGATGTTAGCGCTATCGCGTGTTAGGTGTGTCGGATGGATTGTTATATATATATATATATATATATATATATATATATATTAAATAGATATTTTTCAATACACTTTTAAACCTGATTTCCTTTCTAGTCTATATTTGTATAACAAACAAGTGAAGCGTACGCGAAAACCCTTACAACTGTAGTATTATTTAGATTATTCGGACTGTTGTCCTCATCTTTATTGTTATCTGTACAACGTTTCGACCGATGTGCCCCCCTTCGGTCTTCTTCAGGTATTTCTTGCTGGACTCGGGAACCTTCTCGGACTCAGAAACCTTACTTTCGAACTCGAGAACCTTCTTGTCGTCATCGGGAGACATCATGGAACTTTGAACCCAACCCTTTATTCAGTCCACGGGGGTATTCTGCTCTCATTCCGCTAACTATAGCTGGCGTACATGTGTTAAGCTGTGTTAATTATCATTCTATATTACTGCTACCCCTGACTAGGATTGAAGCCGTAGCCTAGAGATAACTGTCACTTAGACTGTTTTAACCCAACGCCTTTATCCACTATGTTATGTCTCCAATTGGTCTGAAAATCTTTACAACCCCCCGTAACCTGGAGTCTTTTTAAGATATGAAAGTATCAACCATTTATTCTTTAGAATTCACAAACAAGCAAGTCTTGCTCTGTAGTTTCCCTCCCTAATACAATAAGCCTGATGGTATATCATATACTGATTGGAGCGCCTTGGGTAGTGGTAATGATGCTAAGCCCCCGAGACCACGTTCGACTCCATGGTCCTCAACTGATGAAGGTTCTATTGGAACGAAATCCTACATGAAACACAACTTATACCATATACTATTTTCTAATTGTCTAAAAGGTTCAGATAAAACAAATTGAAACGGGATAATTCCCCCTATCAGACTGCCAGTTCTAGTAAAGAAGAACAGTTTTTCTCGTTTTTCCTACCAATAAAATAAACTGAACCCTCATGTTATGTCCGTGTTTTTGCAATAAATATTTTATTTTTTTGCACCCGTTATTTTTACAATACTAAATATATTTTCTTTATTTTAATATTCACTTCAATGTGTATATTCTAAAAGTTTTTATTTTGTGAGAATATTTAGTTTTAAAGCGGGGGCTCGTTTTACAATTTAGGCATAAATTGGATCCTCCTTTTATTGACCGTAATTTTGTTTTTTCGTCGACGATGATAAAAATTTGACATTTTAATTTTAGAGTACCAAAGCCAAAAAGAAAAGAAATAACAACAACAAAGGTAATCTTCAACTTTTTACTCGTAAATTACTACCATAAATTAGGCTTAGGCATTTTAATTGGTAGGAAATTTGAACAAGCTA
>CM042157.1:19004986-19012486 GCA_023376005.1 Doryteuthis pealeii
TATATTCCTTTCTTCCTAATTATCAATATATAAAGTTGAACAACTATTATATATATATATATATATATATATATATATATATATATGATAAAACTACCTTTTGGCCGTAGATGGAGACCCGTAATTCCTAAAGACAACAATGGAATGGACCATATATATATATATATATATAATATATATATATATATATTATATTCCTTTCTTCCTATTTATTAGTACATATGAAGTTGAACTACCATCTATATATATATATATATATATATATATATATATATATATAATATATATTTGATACAAGAAATTTATAGGAGTATTACAAGTAATGGAATCATATGTATGCTGTGAGATCATACGAAAATGAAACACTCATCTGTGTAGTCAGCCCTACAGGTATTTATAGATAGTAAGTGTTCACAATCAATAATTATACTTGAAAAGAACCGGACGAAAGGGCCCTTGTATTTCATACCCCCCCCATATCTTATTTTCGTAATAAAACATAATTTTATTTCTCCATCCCTCATTTTCGTATGATATCCTACATAATATGATTCCACTACTTTAATAACATATATATATATATATATATAATATATATATATATATATATATATATATTATATATAATATATACTGTTGGCCGTAGATCGAGACTCGTAATGCTGAAGGCAAGACTAGTGTAGCTAGTAGTTGTGCCCGAGTTCTAGTATGACCCTGTAACAAACTATACTCACCTCATCCTGTACTTGATCTAGACGGCCGTACGAGAATGCCTGAATCGATCAATCAACTGGTCATTGTCAAGCCCTAGCATTTGCCTGATTGCTCCGACTATGTTCTTAAATTACTCTTAAGACAAACATCCAGCACTTTTATTGTATCGGTGGCTAAGAGGCTGTGTGGCTGAGGTGTCAACCAACTGTATTTACTAATACACATGAAGTTACCGAGAAACATATAAATCTAAAATTTTCAGATAGTGACATCCCTTCTTCAAGACCGTGAATGGTAGTAATCTTCTGGCTGCTTGGCTGCTCCGTTTGAATGATATGTAGGTGCTTGATGCTGATTGGTTAGTCGGTGATTAATGAGTTTGTATTACCATTCACGGTCTTGAAGAAGAGATGTCACTATCTCGAAAATTTACCACTACGTCTAATATAAAGAAACTAAAAAAAAAAACTACCGAGTTTTTCTTATATTTATTCTTAGGTTAACATATTATGGTAACAACATAATCATAATATAGCACTTTAATTCTTCACGACCAATGCCAAAACGCTGGTATATGTACTTCCAAAACACGGATACAGATACAAAAATATATCTCAAATATATATACTCACTAGAAGCATACGGAGACACAAAATCAACACACACACACATAATTAATATATATATAATATATATAATATAATACTAGCAAATATATGCACCCTCCGGGGTCAAGTATTTAAGTTTTAATGTAATAAAATATTGTATTAAATTATAAAGGCTAATAAAACTAAATAAGAATACAGATAAAAAGATTTGAAACAGAGGGAGTAATAAATAAAGATTTGAAACAGAGGGAGTATAATAAAAATGGAAGAACTGAATTTACTCTTCCATCACTCTCGTCTTTCATTGTTATTTTTTCTAATTTAAGTATTTAGTTATAAGAGGAAGTAAAGAATAAAATGACAGTTATTTATCTTGTTAATGGATTTCATTTAAGATTCTTGGAGATTTTTGCTTATATTCATTAAAATAAAACCAAACAGTTAGAAATCAATAATACTAAGCACATATTTATTAAATTCGATTTTTTTAATATTATATGCAAATTAGCCTTCCCGTTCAACACTGTAAACCGTATTTTGTTGTATATATAAATATAATTGCATGTTATCAGTATGTAGTACATAGTTAACAGTATTATAATGTAAGACAATTTTTATTAATAATTGAGGTTAGATAAAAATAAAATCATGGAGATGTGATGAAATAACTAACGGAATTGTGACTTGAGTAGGAATATTGTTTCGGTTACAGAACAGAAAAACACACAATTCTCCATTATAATAATATATATATTATATATGGTGAAAATACTGATAAGGGAGGGGAGTAGCCTTTCTTGGAGAGAGATTTGAGTAGAGGAAGTAGCAATGGGAGTAATAAGTGTGGTGGTTAGATGACCATAAATCAAAATAAAACCTGCTTGGTAGTATGTGGTTATGGTGCAAGTAGGTCACGCAAGTGAGGGGTCAACAGGTTAGGTTAGTTGAGGGTGGTAAAGTGGATGGATAAGATATATATATATATGCATTATAAATGCATATATAGATACATACACATATACATACACATACGCAACATCTACATATACATAACGACACAGATACATACGTATACAGCAATGCATACATGTGAATATACATATACAGACACACACACACATATATATATATATATATATAATATATATATTATATATATACGCAAAACACATAGATATAATAACTATATAAAACATGAATATTAGCCTGTTGACGGTTAGTTTTCAACAGATTGTTTAGAAAAAAGAGATTTTATTTTTGTAATTAATATTGTAAATTTTCTGTTTTTTGTTTTTCTTATATATAAAGTAAAAAAGTATGAACGGTTGTAAGGTTTTATTTTTATTTTTTGGACAATGGAAAATTTAAAATATTTGTTCGGAAGTATATAACGGAAAATGTCATGTGAAGGGGATTTTATGGTTTCTGACTACAAGTGTCGCTAAAATAAGGGAATATATTAAAAAGCCTAATTTCTACGTAGTGTTCTATCGTGTATGGGGTTAATATTTTGGCACCTTTAAAGTCAAAGGTATAGGTTTATTGAAAAAAAAACAAAAATGGTTATGATCAAAAAAATTAAATTAAATTAAAAAATAAAAATAAAATAAAATCTTAACATCTGTTAATCTTTTTTACTTTATATAAAATATACTGAAAACAATAGAAAATTTACATACAATATATTATTACAAAAATAAAATTATTTTCTAAAAACCATGAATATATACGTACATGAGTATGATATACATATAAATACACATATATATTGCAACCTATTGCGTGAATACATATAAACATAAATATATATAAACATAAACATAAACCATATATATATATATTTATTAACCAACCCCTCCGAGCATGAGCAGGATTGACCACAAAAGGTCAATTTCTTAAGGAGTTAACAGGTTTGAATTCGAAGTTTTCCTTCTCCTAGACCGGTTGCCTAACCAAGGTTAAAGAGTCCGGTCTGCCCTACTCATGTTACCCAACGCTTAGGAAAGTATGAAACCTACTCTCCTCCAGCGCTATGGGTAAATAGTAGGGCAGACCATATATATTCCTTTCTCCTAATGTATCATATAAAAGAAGTCGAACAACTATTATATATATAATATAATATAATATAATATATATATATGATGAAACTACCATTTGGCCGTAGAGGAGAGTAGGTTTCATACCTTTCCTAAGCGTATTAGCGCTAAGTGAATGTAATTACCACGATCAGGATTTGAACTCGGGATGACGATGTCCATTTGCCTACTGACTTAGACCATTACAACGGACCGCGCTCCCGAATAAAACAAACAAAACATTATATATGTTCACTTGCACTGAGGTTTGTAAGCAAAAATGAATCCTCTGTGCCCCCCATAAGAGTAAATACGATAGGACAGACTTCTTTACACTGGTTAGAGAAGTCGAGCAAGACGTTTGAACTGATGTGTGGTAATTCAACGGCGATATGTATATATGAGTTATTCGATTGTTCTATACTATGTCAGAGACAGTATAATTGCCATTTGATCAGGGATTGTGACTTGATAGGAAGAAGGATGAGTTCTCTGTAGGAAAGTATTCTAAACCAGAGATAACGATGAGCAAATATGTAGGCAGCCGGTGCTGAGCTAGGGTGCAAGCATATACTTTGTTAGTCAGAATACGTTTGATGCGCGATGTAATTTTTATATGTAGACTGTTCATACTACGACACATTGTAAATACGAATTAGTATAGTGTAAAGCATCATGTTATAACCCTTATAGCTCTGATATCCAAAGTATGGGCACTCCATCAGCACATAGATATTGGGGGGTACTGTGGCGTAACTGGGCTAACGTACTGGTATGGTCTGCCCTACTATTTACCCATAGCTGGAGGGGGAGTGAAATTCATACCTTTCCCAAGGGTATTAGCGCTAAGTGAAATGCAATTACCACATCCAGGATTTGAACTTGGGGCGACGGGTCCATTTCCCATGACTTTAACCATTACACCACGCGCTTCCCTATATAAATAAATATATGGCCCATTCCACTGTTGTCTTCAGGTATTACGGGTCACCATCTACGGCCAACAGGTAGATCCATTAAGTGCGGGGTTATTTTCGCTCTGCAGAGGTGAAGTCGGTGCATTCTACAGTCGCATGGTGGAAAAAAAGTATGAGTGAAATTAGCTAGACTTTGGAAACTTTACTTTTAATTGCAAACTTCCAAATTGGCGGTGAGCAATAAACCTGTCTACATAGTTATCGTAAATCTAATAATAGAAAAGTGACAGAAAAGTAGTTTTTATGCCGATAGCAGAGTCGCTATGAATCGAGTTTCTCACCGACCAGTATAAGATTGGAGTATGAAAAGATGATTGGTTTGAAAAAATTTGTTTAAAGAAAAAAAGGGTTTATTTTCTTTTAATAATATCCTTTAGCAGCTGAAACAAACGTAATTATTTTTCTACGAGACTAAACCAATTGTATTTAAATACACCTACATGAATATATATATATATATATATATATATATATATATATATATATATATATATATATATATATTTTTGTTGTTTTGTAAACTCATTTTGACTTCCTCTCCGACCCAAACAACTACGGGAGTGAATGAGCTCTGATGATGATTTTTTGTAAAATCGAAATATTGATCAATATCAGCTATGAATATATTATAAATTGTTTTCTTCTTTAACAGCATTGTGTGATGTTTTCATTCCACCTTTTCTTACTCATATATATATATATATATATATATATATATATATATATATATATATATATATATTATATATATATAATAACCAGAGAAGAAATCTTCTTTACGACATAGGAGTTTTTGTTTTTAAACCTGTCGCAGTTTTTCAGAGCTCAATGTGTGCTCTTATTGTTAGAGTCACAGAGCAAATTTATAAGTAAAGAAATAACAAAAGACTTAGAGATTTTGCATTATAGTCTATTTCAGGGAGCTTAGACAAAGTGTCTAAAACTCTCCCAAGTCAACCAGATTGAGGTATTGCAATAGGGAAACCATCATCATCATCAGACAGTGCTAACAGCAGGATTATAATGAAAACTTACTTAATGAACTGTTACGTTATGGGTGTTCGTTTCACGGTACCAATTCGGAATATATGTTACGTTGCGGGGTTGTTCGTTTCTTTCACGTTACTAAATCGCATATACGTTATGTGGCCGTCGTCTTTCTCATAAGGTGTGGAACTTCTTGGGGTTTGTTTATAACTCACAGAATCTAGTAGTTCTTTGGTCAGTATCAAGCGGGTGAGTATCAACCAAGTATCAACTCACACAGAATTCCAGCAGTCCCCAAAATTCTTCCACACTCCTTTCGTTTATGGTCAAGGGAAGATATCACTTTACGCACGGCCGTCGCGTGCCCTTCGTTACGGCCAATTTGACTTGTTGACAAGTATACACGCTAATGGCTTTCATTCATGAGTACGATTTCCTTGGCGTGTAGTAAATAAAGATGTGGACAGTATTTCTTGCTTTACGTAATTTATTTTCTCAATGAAAATTATTGAGAGAGAGAGAGAGAGAGAGAGAGAGAGAGAGAGAGAGAGAGAGAGAGAGAGAGAGAGAGGGAGAGAGATTGTCGGCTTCCTTAAAATATGTTTTAGTGATGCTCTTAACTTCGTTCCAATTATCAGGCTTCACACTTAAAATACATAACATTATATAACAGAACATTTATACTTTGTATTTACCCATGAGGAGCAGGATGTAACAGGAGGTCATTTTTAAGCATAGCACAGCTTTTTTAAATTAAGAGTCGATCCTCTTTTCCTGATGTGAGCTGATTCATTGATTGAAATTAGAAAAAGAAAGAAAGAAAGTAAATCATCCGGTGGATTCGGTCGGAGTTGAGTCAAAACAGATGGTCGCAATCATAAGGCCATACAATGTAATTGGAATGTATGCGAAGACATCGAAAGTAAATCTCAAGTGTTTGGGAAACCTCCCAGAGCGAGCCCACTTGAATCACTATGATTGTTGGAAACAGCCTTTTGATGTGGCCAGACTGATGGCACGGATTCGTGCGGTGAAAGATGATCAGGAAGTCGGTTGACCATGATTATCTTGGGCCCATTTTTTTTCACTTAAGCAAAAGATAAACTTTTTGTTGAAAATCTTATAGATGGCCGAAAGAAATGTATTAAAACCAGATGTATTTAAGACCCCACATTTTGTTGGGAAAGACTTAAGGATACCAGAACAGCTAGCCACTTAGCGATTAAGCGGAAGTGAATTCTCTTGGTAGTTAGAACTAAAAAGAAGGCGGTACTTTTTTCCAAACTGGGAGAAAATTTCTACCATCTCCACGTCAGCCGGAAATCAGAATGTCCAGTTGAGATATTATTTAACTGATGCGTTTTTGACGATAAGGCAGATTAGCTGGGCGGGCTAGCGAGCGAAGATCGAGTGTGTTTAACAGCGGACCCAGATACCGATAGCCGACAGAAAACTTCAGCCAAGACTATTGAAAAACTTAGTCACCTTTACAAACTGTTTTGCGCAATATCTTTGCAAAACCCATAATTATATTCTGACCAGAAGTTATTAATTAAAGGCCCATCGCTCCCACAGCATTGAGAAATAATTGTTTTGTATTCTCTTATTGAATATAAATGTTGTTGAGTTTGAAAAAGAAAAGGAGTCGTTGTTTCTTTATGTGGCCACTAGGCCGCCGTTAGCCGTGGAATACCAGTTTCTATAGCAGATTTCCAGTCATTTAAGATCTGAACACAACGTGGGCATTCGGCTAGACTTTCAGCAAGCATAAAGACCCTGAAATCCATGGTTGAGTCAGAAGATCCGATCTTGACGGCCAATTTCGGAAATTCCGTGAGCCCTTGAGCTCAGTAGCGACCAACGGGTTATACTATGATGGTTGCTGTACCAAGGCGAAATAGCCCAACTATTTACCAATAGCAAGAGGAAGAATAGTTGGATTCAAAGTGAAAAAAAAACAAACAAAAAAAAAAAAACAACAAACAGCTTTGTCCAAGATTCGAACGCAGTTCGTCATGTCCATTTTCTACGATGATAATCATTATGCCAAATATCGGTTCTCCGAAGACGGTCGAGAAATCTGATGTTGAGCGACAGGATCTTTATTAATAATTCACAAATATTTGTTTGTCTGTC
>CM042157.1:19014986-19038667 GCA_023376005.1 Doryteuthis pealeii
ACATAAAATCTAAGTGCACAGATAGTCGAAAAAGGCCATTATGGCTTTCCTTTCGAATGCTATTATCTCGTTAGGAATTGCGTTCTTAAAAGATTACTCCATCTAAATCTTAAACAAACACAATCGAAAGTAATATCTAAAGAATTCTGTAATACAACCTTTTCTTTTCTTGCCTTAGATAATGTATCTTAGATTTTAAAACATTATTGTACTTAAACCACACACACACACACACACACACACACACACACACACACACTATATATATATATATGTGTGTGTGTGTGTGTATATATATACGTTAAATTCTTAGAATCCCTTTAAAATGAATTTAATACACAAACAATTATTTGTGTTACTGGCAGTTTCACGAGCAACATTTTAAATGATTTATGACATATACATTACAACACAAATAAATAAGTACATACAATGCAAAAAACAGAATATCTAAAAAAATAAAATAAAATAAAATTCTGTAATAAAATCTTTTCTTTTCTTGCCTTAGATAATGGATATTAGATTTTAAAACATTATTGTACTTAAACTACTAACACACACATCCACACATCCACATGCACACACACACACACACACACACACACACTCTCTTCTCTCTCTCTCTCTCTCCTCTCTCTCTCTCTATATATATATATATATATATATATATATATATATATATATATATATATATATATATATATATATATATGTGTGTTGTGTGTGTGTGTACGTGTTAAAATCCCTTTAAGATGAATTTAATACACAGACACTTTCTTTGTATTGCTAGCAGTTTCATGAGCAACATTTAAAACAATTAATCACCTGTACCTTTACAAGAGAGGCCTGGTTAGCTCAGTTGGTAGAGCGTTCGGCTAGCAAACCACAAGGTTCCTAGTTCGATACCGGTCCTCGCTAACTCAGCGTATGAGTAGCACAGGGACCTGTGCGGTAAAGTAAGGAGCTGATGGTAGGTGTGGCGCTCAGATAGCAAAACAATCTCCTTGGTCTAGCTCTATTGAAAAGGGGATTGACTCCCTCGCTGCTTGGCTGATGCCGACTTTAGGCCGCCCCGTCGGCTTTTACCTTTACAACACAAAGAAATAAGAATATACAAGGCAAAATCAGAATGTGTTATATAGTATTATCCAGGTCCCATAAGTTGAGTTCGAATGGTAGAATGGCAATTGTCTATACTTTTACAACATAACCAACTAAAGAAATAACACATACACGACAAAAACAGAATTTGTGTTATATAGGGTGTTATATAGTAAGGTCACGTGAGTATTAGGAGGAGAATCCGTCGTCTAAGTACAAGTGAGTTCTGCACAGAGTAATCTGTGTGTTCTTAAATAGTGGCTAGAACCATCGCCACTGTTAAGGTACGGGGGAGATGGGTCATTCCATTATATCATAGAGAAAACATAACACCCTTTCCAGTATTTTTTGTTGTTGGTAGCCCTCCGTCTACGAGAGACGATGGAGTAGTGTCAAAGTTTTTTTCTTTCTTTTTCTTTTTTTAACTACATAGCCTGAGCGGGTTCATATGGAGGATAAGCTGTTGCACATGCAGCAAATCCCCCCACTCCACACTGCCGCTGTGATCCAAATTGAAGGTAAGGTATCAATGCGGTTTGGCAACGGTAGTATCGCAGGAGTTGATGAGTAGCATCTTATTATAATGGAGACTGTGTGCTTGTCTGTCTGTAACTGAAAATATATTACTACAATTCCCTTAGTTATTTACGTCACATTCTCCATGATTTCATTTTTATTTAAACCTCAATTATTAATACATTTTTTTGACATTAGTAATACCATTGACCATATCTACATACTAGGTGATTACCACGTACCCCCCGTGTACGGGTTAGTCACAAGGCGCTATTAATGTGGGACCACCCACAAGCCGTGACTCACGGCTGGCGGGTGCAAAAGATGCGTTGATCCCGTCAGCATTCTCCCTTAAGGGGGCGCCTCAGTCACTGGGCAATACACCCAGCCGTGCCCCTTTAAATCAAGGTGTCTGGTGTTGCCTAGGGGGATGGCCCCTTGGGATCAACGATGTTAGCTTGTAAAGTCCAGGGCCGAAGCCAAAGGAGGCCCGGCGTTGACCATATCTACATACTAATTATATGCAATTGTATTTATATATACAACAAAACAGAAGCTTACAGTGTGAACGGGAGAGATAATGTGCATCTTGATAAAAGTTAGATTTTAATAAATATGGACTTAGTATTATTGATATCTAATTGTTTGATTTTATCTTAATGGATATGAGCAAAATTGTTGGGGATAAATCTTAAAAGAAATCCATTAATGAGAAGAATTGACTGTAATTTTATTCTGTACTTCCTATTTTAATCAAATAGTTCAATTAGAAAAATTTAACAATAAAAGACGTGAGTGATGGAAGAGTAAGTTTAAATTGTTCTATTTTTCAATTATACGCGCCTCTGTTTTAAATCTATTTGTCTGCATTCTTATTTAGTTTCATCAGCCTTTCTAATTTCATAGAATATTTTATTACATTAAAACTTAAATACATGTAGCTGGATGGTGCATATATTTGCAAGTTCCTATAATAAAGGCATTTCCAATGCAATCGAATAGTAAAACCCTTTCCTATGCAATCCTATAATAAACATATTTTCAATACAATTGTATAGTAAAACCCTTTCTAATGCATTCCTATAATAAAGGCATTTCCAATTCAATCGTATAGTAAAACCCTTTCCAATGCATTCCTATAATAAACGCATTTACAATGCAATAGTATAGTAAACCCCTTTCTAATGCATCCCTATAATAAAGGCATTTCCAATGCAATCATATAGTAAAACTCTTTTCTATGCAATCCTATAATAAACGCATTTCCAATACAATAGTATTGTAAAACCATTTCTAATGCATTCCTATAATAAAGACATTTCCAATGCAATCGTATAGTAAAACCCTTTCCTATGCAATCCTATAGTAAACGCATTTTCAATACAATTGTATAGTAAAACTCTTTCCAGTGCATTCCTTTAATAAAGGCATTTCCAATGCAATCATATAGTAAAACCCTTTACAATGCATTATTCTAGTAAAGTAATGACCCTCGTATATTGAAATATCAATATTTAAGAGAAATCTCCTTTGAGAAAGAAAACACCCTAATGGATTTGACTGTTAAAAAATCGACACATGAGAAAAATCTATTAATTCTTAACAGCCTGTAAAAATTGGGATGTTTTCATTGTAGATTCAATAAATTATTAATATGTAAAATAAAAATCTTAGTTATTAACACGATTCTTTCTCTAAAGTCAGTTTCATTACAGATCTTTTTTCGATTTTGCAATGTTCAATAATTGATTTCAAACAAATGGCTTCTCCATCTTATAAGGATAGAAAGAGAATAACAACGAGGAAGAAGTGAGAAAATATGTTTGGAAAGATGGCGGAGGGCGGGAATCAGAAAGCAAAGAGGAATTGAAGATCTAGAGGAAGAAGATGACAAAAAGGAAATAAAAAAGAATAAAAAGAGAATAAAGGTGAATAAATCTATGAAGTAAACATTGAGAAGAAGAAGAAGAAGAAGAAGAAGAAGAAGAAGAAGAAGAAGAAGAAGAAGAAGATAAAGAAGAAGAGAAGAAGAAGAAGAAGAAGAAGAAGAAGAAGAAGAAGAAGAAGAAGAAGAACGAAAGCAAGACGAACAAGAACAAGAAGAGCAAGAGCAAGAACAAGAACAAGAAATCGAAGAATAAAGACGTATTCGGAAAGTAGGGGGAAAATAAGGAGGAGGGAAGGAGGAGGAATAGGAGGGGGAGTGCATGGCATTACCTCCTATCCTACCCAATTTCCCGCCACAGTAGTACCAAGTTGTCTTGGTATTCTTTACCTGCATGACAGAACATTTAACAGTTCACTCTCTATTCACATTTATTCTATTCAAATGAAGTCATGAAATTGAAGAAGAAAAAGATTAATCTCATAGAAGAAGAATATCTATAGAAGAAGAAGATGAATGATGAAGAAGAAGAATGTTATTGACAGAGAAGAAGAAGAAGAAGAAGAAGAATGTTATTGAAGAAGAAGAAGAAGAAGAAGAAGAAGAACAACAACAACAACAACAACAACAACAACAACAAGGAGAGGAAGAATGTTATAGACGGAGAAGAAGAAGAAGAAAAAGAAGAAGAAAAAGAAGAAAAAGAAGAAGAGAAAGAAGAATGTTATAGAAGAAGAAGAAGAAGAAGAAGAATAAGAAGAAGAAGAAGAAGAAGAAGAAGAAGAAGAAGAAGAAGAAGAAGAAGAAGAATATTTTAACAATTAATTTCAACCAATAGTATATTCACCATTATTTTTGAATCATTTCTTTCCTTTTATCAGACCACATGTTGATTCCTCTCAATTAAAATTTAATTGATTTCGAGGTCAAGAATTTTTCCACAAAAGTTTTCACCTGATTTCTTGTCACTCTTTTTAATCATTCATAGCATTTCGTAGAGAACATAAAAGATGGAAATCCCTTGGTTCAAAATCAGATGAATATGGTGGATCGGGTACAACAGAGCAGCCTCAATCCGATGTATTTTCTGCGTGATTCTTTCTGAATGTAACCTTGTGATATCATGGAGAAGCACAACGTTTCCTCAATTGACGAATGCAGCGTGTTTTTCTTAAAAGGATTTCATGCACACGATGCAACTATTGGGAGTATAATATCTGTATCGAGTGTCTGATTGCAATTTGAAAAACTGAAAAGGAATATTACCGCTGTGATCCCACTATACACAAAGCATAACTGTTATTCCCTCAAGCTCCCTCTTTATAGTAGGCTGCGAAGATTCATTTTTGTCACTGAACGGCCTTTTGCGTTCACCATTATCATAAAGGATCCCATAATATACGTCAGATAGTTATCTATAAGATATATATATATTTTTATAATATATTAATATTTTGAAGGCCAATACAATGCGTATGAAAAATAAAAACAAAAAGATGTTATTTTTTTTTTTTTGTCTAATCGATTTCGAAGCATAAACTTCATCATCAGAGTTTCGTATCAGAAATGGACGTGATTATGTTTTTATTTGTGTGGTTATAATTTCTCTTCTTATTTCCTTTTCCTCTTCTTCTTCTTCTCCTTTATGAATGAAATGGGCGAATAACTGTAATTTCTTATTTTCTCTTTTTTTTTTTAAAATGTTTGTTGAGAACAAATGTTCTAATTTTTTTAAAAGTTGGGCGTTATTACGAAGCATCTAAAAATAATTGAATGAACTCGATGTTATGGAGTATTGGATTCACTTATTTTTTTATTATCATTTTTTATCATAAATTTTCGGGTTCGTTAGATACCCTTTATCAAATGACTGTTGTTCCTGTTCAATGGATCTTTTGTCTCTGTTGTTATTGACAGCGGCAGCGTCTATAAAAAAATTATAATAACGGAGTATTCCAATGTCAGCGTTCAGTCCCCCCACGTGAGTTTGTAATTTTAGAATCCATTTAGTTTCTGCTTGTTTTCGAGATTCCGTTGTTGGAAATGCGTGTTCTATTAGAATAAAATTTGAGGTGTGTAAGGTTGTGTGGTAGGGTGTTAAAGTGAAGTGCTATTGTACTATGCGGGGATTTGAGTTTTATTGTGGATTTGTGGTTATTTAATCTTAGTCTAAAAGATGATGTTTCTCCCACATATCCGCTATTTGTGCATTGTGTGCAGTATATGTAATATAATGTTAGCGCTATCGAATGTTAGGTGTGGCGGATGGATTGTTATATATATATATATATATATATATATATATATATATATATATATATATATAATATATTAAATAGTTATTTTTCAATACACTTTTAAACCTGATTTCATTTTTAGTCTATATTTGTATAACATACAAGTAAAGCGTACGCGAAAACCCTTACAACGTTAGTATTATTTAGATTATTCGGACTGTTGTCCTCATCTTTATTGTTATCTGTACAACGTTTCGACCGATCTTCGGTCTTCTTCAGGTATTTCTTGCTGGACTCGGGAACATTCTCGAACTCAGGAACCTTACTTTCGAACTCGAGAACCTTCTTGTCGTCATCGGGAGACATCATGGAACTTTGAACCCAACCCTTTATTCAGTCCACGGGGGTATTCTGCTCTCATTCCCATCTATAGCTGGGGTACAGGTGTTAAGCTGTATTAATTATTATTCTATGTTACTGCTACCCCTGACCAGGATTGAAGCTGCAGCCTAGAGATAACTGTCACTTGGACTGTTTTAACCCAACGCCTTTATCCACTATGTTATGTGTGCAATTGGTCTGAAAATCTTAAACCAGAGTCTTTTTAAGATACGAAAGTATCAATCATTTATTCTTTAGAATTCACAAACAAGCAAGTCTTGCTCTGTAGTTTCCCTCCCTAATGCAATAAGCCTGATGGTATATCATATGCTGATTGGAGCGCTTTGGATAGTGGTAATGATGCTAAGGCCCCGAGACCACGTTCGACTCCATGGTCCTCAACTGATGAAGGTTCTATTGGAACGAATCCTACATGAAACACAACTTATACCATATACTATTTCTAATTGTCTAAAAGGTTCAGATAAAAAAATTGAAACGGGATAATTCCCCCTATCAGACTGCCAGTTCCGGTAAAGAAGAACAGTTTTCTCGTTTATTCCTACCATAAAATAAACTGAACCCTCATGTTATGTCCGTGTTTTTGCAATAAATATTTTATTTTTTTGCACCCATTATTTTACAATACTAAATATATTTTCTTTATTTTAATATTCACTTCAATGTGTATATTCTAAAAGTTTTTATTTTGTGAGAATATTTAGTTTTAAAGTGGATGCTCGTTTTACAATTTAGGCATAAATTGGATCCTCCTTTTATGACCGTAATTTTGTTTTTTCGTCGACGATGATTAAAATCTGATGTTTTAATTTTAGAGTACCAAACCCAAAAAGAAAAGAAATAACAACAACAAAAGGTAATCTTCAACTTTTTACTCGTAAATTACTACCATAAAATTAGGCTTGGGCATTTTATGGTAGGAATTTTCGAGTAAAAAGTTGAAGTGTAAAAACGAACCCCCACTTTAAAACTAACCATTCTCACAAAATAAAAACTTTTAGAATATACACATTGAAGTGAATATTAAAATAAATAAAGGAAATATATTTAGAATTGTAAAATAACGGGTGCAAGAAAAATAAAACATTTATTGCAAAAACACGGACATAAAATGAGGGTTCAGTTTATTTCATGGTAGGAATAAACGAGAAAACTGTTCTTCTTTACCCCAATTCCTTTCCCCAATAAACAAATTACACACCAACACCTACCCCCCCCCCATACCATACATACAAAAAACTCACCACAATTTAAGAATAATCCAATTTATTTTTAGTTAAATTATGAAATCCCTTAATAATCCTCCTTAGTAAATAATTTTCTAAATATTTTAACACATAAACCACTTTCCAATAAAAGTCCATTGACAACAACAATTCCATTCATTGTTCATTTCTATCTTGGTAAATACAGCTTCAATCTCGATACTTTTATGACACACCTTATATAATACATTTGCTTTTGTGGAGATTACTTATTACTTATGAGATAAAAATAATGCAAGATTACGATGTACTAATCTTCTAAGATAGAAGGGCCAATCTATCGATCTTGAAAGATATTTCAGGTGCATTTATGACTACTAAGAGATAGAGTGAATGTATACGCATCGATTTCTATGTAGAATCGTAAACTAGGATGTTAAATATGCCTACGTCTTGCTGTATATCTTAAACTCAGTGCCTTAACTGTCAATATAACAATTACTATAAATCTCCTTAGTTCAATATCACTTACAATAACAAAATATTATTTTTTACTTCATTTCTTTTTTTTTTTAATTTTAGATCAAGGCAGTGATATTACTCTTTCTTTCTTTCTTTTTTTCTGTCTTACATTTTTACTTTTTTTCTTTCTATCTTTCTTTCTTTCTTTCTTTATTTATTTTTTTCTTTCTTGCCTTTTTACTTTCTTTCTTTCTTTCTTTCTTTCTTTCTTTCTTTCCTTCCTTCTTTCTTTCTTTCTTTCATTCTTTTTTTCTTACTTTTTTCTATTTTTCTTCTTTCTTTCTTTCCTTCCTTCTTTCTTTCTTTCTTTTGGCTCTGTACACTTCCTTCTTTCTTTCTTTCTTTCATTCTTTTTTCTTAATGTTTTACTTTTTTCTATCTTTCTTTCTTTCTTTCTTTCTTTCTTTCTTTCTTTCTTCCTTCATTCTTTCTTTCTTTTGGCTCTGTACACTTTTTGGCTCTGTACACTTTCTTTCTTTCTTACTTTTTTACTTTCTTTCTATCTTTCTTTCTTTCTTTATTTCCTTCTTTCTATCTTTTTTTTGGCTCTGTATAATTCTTTCTTTCTTTCTTTCTTTCTTTTATTCTTTTTTTCTTTCTTTCTTTCCTTCTTTCTTTCTTTCTTTCTTTTGGCTCTGTACACTTCTTTCTTTCTTTCTTTCTTTCTTACTTTTTTACTTTCTTTCTTTCTTACTTTTTTTCTTTCTTTCTTTCTTTCTTTCTTTCTTTATTTCTTTTGGCTCTGTACACTTTTTTCTTTCTTTTTTCTTTCTTTCTTTTGGCTCTGTACACTTCTTTCTTTCTTTTTTACTTTCATTCTTTCTTTCTTTCTTTCAACCTATCTTTCTTTCTTTCTTTCTCTGATCCTTTGTCTCTTTTTTCTTCTTCTTTATTTTTCTTTCTCTTCGTCAACATCTTTCTTTTCTTTTTCCTCCGTTTCCTTGTTTTCAACTTGCCGGTCAGCATTTAGAATAAATGTTGTTGTTATTTGTTGTTGTTGTTTTTGTTTTGTTTTATTCTTTTTTCTTTTTTCTTCGTTTTTTTTTTCTTTAAAGTTTCACCATTTTTTCTTTTTTTGAAATATTGAAAACACTCACTGTTTTTGTACCGCATAAAAGGCCTCGTGAGTTTTAACAATGAAAAAGCGACTGCTTCATGTTTTGTTTCTTTTTGTCAATTTACAAGAACATATTTTACTTGTTTTTTTATATAACACAATTGGTAAGTGATATATCCGGGTTAAGGGATATATTCTGAAGTTGGTATTTGGTATATTATCGCAGTAGTAATTGGTATGTTGAACAGCAATCCGTCTGCCGAGCAGTCGTGGTGTCTAGCGAGTAAGTTTAGCTTGTAGGCTTAGGGGTATTTACATGTGTCCCACTTTCACACGATATGGCACAAGGCCGTTTTATGTGGGCACCACCCACAAGCCGAGACCCATGGGGTGGTAGGTAGAGAAATTGCGTCGATCCCGTCGGCATTGCCCCTCAAGGGTGGCGCCTCAGGCGCTGGGCAATAAACCCAGCCCTGCCCCTTTAAATCGATGGGACAGGTATTGCCTGGGGGACGGCCCACTGGGATCAACGCTATTAGCCAAATCAGCCTGTCCAGTGGCCGAAGCACACTGGGCTTGTAGGCTTAGGTTTATTTTCCCAGTACCCCACTCGTACCGAGTCAGGCACGAAGGCCCTATTTATGTGGGACCACCCACAAGCCGAGACTCATGGGTGGAGGGTAGAAAAATTGCGTCGATTTCGTCGGCATTCCCCCTCAAGGGGGGGCCTCAGGCGCTGGGCAATAAACCCAGCCCTGCAATCAAAAGGTTGAGATTTAATAAAAAACGTGGTTTGTTTTTATTCGTTAAACAAATCACCGTTTTTTAAAATCTCAACCTTTTGAGAGTCTCGTCTGATGATTGCAGTAAGCATGAAACTAACAGTAGCGAGATATTAATATCCATAATATAATATATTATTGATTATAAAACTGCTCTGCTATTTTAGCATTGAGCACCTTTATATGCTAATACTTTTCTCATTCATTCTCTATTCCTTATATATTATATATATATATATATATATATATATATATATATATATATATATATTCTTTTTTAGTATGTTATGTATCTCTACTTGATTTCTTTATTTAGTTATCTTTCGTCTCCTAATACTCGTGTCTTTCTTTCTTCCTCCCCCACTCCATCTTCCTCTAATTAAGTCATGTTTATACAACTACTTTCTCTCCCCTCGCCCTCTCTCTCTCTCTCTCTCTCTATATATATATATATATATATATATATATATGTGTGTGTGTAGAATTAAACAAAGACACATCTGTTTAACAATTTTATTTTTGATCTTTTCGAGTTTTCTGGCCAACTTTTTAATATTTGGGTGGAATTCGTGGATTAGTCCACCAAAGTTCAGGTCCGGAGTACTTTTGGCACTTCGAAGTGCCATCATCAGGGGTGATGTGTTCTAGTTTGTTCTTGTTTTTTCGTTTTTTTGGAACACATCACCCCTGATGATGGCACTTCGAAGTGCTGAAAATACTCCGGACCTAAACTTGTGGACTTATCCACGAATTCTATCCAAATATTAAAAAAGTTGGCCAGAAAACTCAAAAAGATAAAAAATGAAATTGTCAAACAGATGTGTCTTTTGTTTAATTCTACATGTATAAATGAAAGAATGCTGCCCAAACACACACAACACACACACACACACACACACACACACATATATATATATATATATATATATATATTCGGTTGTATTCCACTGTTGTTTATCTCACCTTGTTTTCCCGCTTTCTCTACAATATCTGAATTCAAAACTGTTAAACTCCGCTTAAAATTGACCTTGTGTTACATCTTACTCGTGCAGAGGTGTTGGTAAATAAATGCTCACTTTGCAGAACATAATTGTTTGAAATCCACACCTTATTTTTATTTTTCGCGACGCCATATTATTTAGAATACACAGCATTATGCATATTCTATATTGTTGGTTTGCATACACAAGAAATGTCGTATAGCTCTAACGTAAACCTGTCAAGTGAGATCTTTCAAAAAAAAAATGAAAGAATATGTCAGGATCGATGCATCTTGGGATGTCCTCATGTCATTTCCCTTCATTCGAAGATAAGCCATTTTTTAATGATTTATTTCACATTATATCGGCTTCAGTTTAATTAAAATACGAACATGCCAGGTTAATAGTGTCACAGCGGTTAACAAGACCGATGAAAAATAAGAGGGAAAAGAAAGAAAGACAGAGAAAAAAGAAAAAGAAAAGAAGAAAGAAAGAAAAAATAAACCCAGAAAATAAATTAATTTATTCAGTCTAAATTTTATTCAACTTTAAATATACGCTCATACATTTGGGGCGCTGGTGGTTGTCGTCAGTGATGTTCTCTGCAAGGTTCATTGGGAAGTTTCGGGTCTTCCAGTATCAGACTTCCCTCGCCTTGCTGACCCTACCAGAGGTTATCAAAGTTCTGGTACAACCACCAACAATAGACGCTAAAAGACGTTTGACTTTATTTCTTTCATCGGTTGTAGAACTTTATCCCATTCAAATACAAGGCACCGCACATCTGATTGGTTGTTAGCAACAACCAATCAGATGAGCGGTACCCTGTATTTAAATGGGATACGTGGCCAGAAACACTTTTCTCAGTACAGATTACGAGCTTTAGATGATTAGCTAAGTCAACCCTTCATTAATAATAATAAGAGAGGAATGATTTTAACGATTTGTTTTACATTTTTTTTAATATATTAATTAATTTTACTAATTAATACGCGGTCTACCTCATAACTAAAAGAACAGAGTAAGTATTTACCCAACCCGTTCGCCTCTGCCAGAATGGGATACAAGGTTGTTGTAACCTAACGGGGGAATGGAATCTTTATAACACTAACAAAGTACAATACTCGCCAGCGGCGTGGAAGAAGGTAGACCACTGCTAGTAGTATAAGACTAATCAGTCAGTATAATACTTCCTAATTTATGAGGATTGGGTCGTACCCATTAATGTTCATAGGTAGGGTATATAAGAAAGGTCACAGGAATGTAGCATCATGCGAGATGATGACTCGCTATTCAGTAGAATACAAAGAAAGAGATAAATTGTTAAATCAAAGAAACGAAATTGTGGCGATGTGCCGTCATAAAAGTAGTTTCAAAATATCCTAAAAGACACTAACAGCTTCTTTCTATGTGTCCCCTTCCCACTTAATTAAAAGAAAAATTCAAGAATATACTAAGTTGCTGGGACAAATTTAAAATTCAAACCAGAATGTAAGTAGATGTTATGTTCTATTAATTCTAACATTAAATCCTCATGAATGAAGTTATTTAGAATATGCCACCATCTCTCACAATTTAAAAGATTTCCTGAAAAGGAAATAAATATGCCTAACTAAATCCTTATTAAGAAACTCTGAATTTGAAATGGCTAGGATAGGTATCAATATCCTGTTTAACAATAAAAAATAGCAAACTGAATCAAAAGTTTTAAAAAATACTTTAAATTAATCTCTAAGGAACTCGAAGGCGGATTTTTAAAAATGGCGGCTTTTCCTTGGTTTAAATTTTGGCACTATACAGTCTTCCAAATATACTTCTATTTACCTCTGAGTGTAATTCAGTTCTAAGGACCTCGAAGGCGGATTTAAAAAAAACGGAGGCTTTTCTTTACTTAATTGCCGCAACACGAAAGGAAGATCTAATTCTACTTTATTTCTTCGGGCCAGGCTAATAACAGCTTGGAAAATATTTCTTTAGAGTAATTTCATTCAGTTCTGCGATGGCGATTTAGAAAACATCTGTAATCAATTTTTTTTGTAATTACTAATACTAGCAAATATATGCACCCTTTGAATTGGCTAGGATAGGTATTAATATTCTGTTTAACAAGACTAGAAAAAATAGCAAACTGAATCAAAAGTTTTAAAAAATACCTTAAATAGAGGTCTAGATTTGTATCGGTATACTTAAGAATTAAGGTTATAGGAAGAAATGCATATATATATATATATATATATATATATATATATATATATATATATATATATTTGTAAATGTATAAGTAGTAACTTACCGGTGGGTATGAGTACGATCGTTGGAAGCGCACAATATCCAGAGGCTAAGGTTGAGAAAAAACATATATATATATAATATATTATATATATATATATATATGCGTGTGTGTGTTGTGTGTGTGTGTGTGTGTGGATGTACATACATATATAGGTAATCTTCAACTTGTTCCTCGTAAATTCCTACTATGAAATAAACTGAACCTCATTTCATGTCCGTGTTTTTGCAATAAATCTTTTAAATATGTTTGCAATAAGTCCTTTTAAATAAAGAAAATATATTCAGTATTGTAAAATAACGGTTGGAAGAAAAATAAAACATTTATTGCAAAAACACGGACATAAAATGAAGGTTCAGTTTATTTTATGGTAGGAATTTACGAGGAACAAGTTAAGGATTACCCATATATATACATATATTTAAGTAAGGGTTGATAAATTTAATCAAATGTAATCAAATTTTGGTTATATTGGGTTTAGAGAACTTAAATTTAGTTATCTTAATACCTTAATTAAAATTTGGGAACTTATTCAACTACTATCATAGGATACTCTAGTTTAATGTACCCAAATAGACCCTACCTTTTTGTAAGGATTAAAATAGATGAGTCCAAATGATAAGAAACATCAGAAGATAAATAAAAGAAGTAAATTGAACTGAAAATGACCATTCTGAAAAATCCCAACAAACCATTCCCCATTCTGATGGAATGCTTTAAGCCCACATATAAACATCCTCCACCAGGTAAGAAACATAACCACCTCCTAAAAAGATAAGATGTATTGAAACCCGATACCATCACCGGGATCAAGAGAAAAATTATAAAAGAAACAGATGAATTTATCTATATACCATTTTCAATAAAGATATATATATATATTATTATTATTATTATTATTATTATTAGTAGTAGTAGTAGTAGTAAAAGTAGTAGTAGTTGTAGTATTCACCTTAGCGTTAAATTAAGCACTAAGGACCTCGGGCCCTAATTTTCAATAATGTCGGCTTCTCTTTATTGAAAATATTGGCGCTATACAGTCTTCCTAAATATAATTCTTCTATTTGCCTCTGCGTCTAATTAATCTCTAAGGACCTCGAAGGCGGATTTTAAAAAATGGCGGCTTTTCCTTGGTTGAAAGATTGGTGCTATACAGTCTTCCTAAATTTATTTTTTTCTATTTACCTCAGGGTGTAATTAAGCTCTAATGACCTCGAAGGCAGATTTTTTAAAAAATGGCTGCTTTTCTTTACTTGATTGCCGCAACACGAAAGGAAGATCTAATTCTACTTTATTTTTTCATGTCAGACTAATAACAGCTTGGAGAATATCTCTTTAGAGTAATTTCATTCAGTTCTGCGGCGGCGATTTGGAAAACATCCGTAATCAATTTTTTTTTAATTACTAATATTTTGTCGCCCAAGTTGATTTCCATTATAAATGTTGTGTACATGACATGTATAATTCTGTAGTTAGAGGCAAAAATCCAAGACAAACTGTGTGCATTAATTTTATTTACCGCATTTGACAGCATATAGGACGCACGTCTTTCCCAAAATTTTGCTAAAAAAATTGTCCTGCGTCTTATACATCGTAGGTTTACGTTTGAGAGCTCCCGTAAGCCTAGGCTAATCTTCTCTATGATGCTCACTAACCCAGCAGCTTACGCTCAGTACTTTTACCTACCCTTAACTCCATGCATCCTTATTTTATTGCTGGTGTTGTTATAATCAAGGTTAACAGGAGCGTATGGTAGACTGTTTTCAACAATATATACTTAAATACACTAAAAACTTTTTCCTGAATCTGACCTGCTGAAATGGGGGTGCGTCTTATATGCCCGTGCGTCTTATATGCCGTCAAATATGGTAGTTTGATATTTCTATATGCTATAAACACTCCATCAAATTTGGTTTTAGATGTAATATTTAAATTTTTTACGCTTATATGTGTGAGTCAAAAGTCGAAAAACTATTAAATTATGTCAGATATAAATCTATTTAGAGGACATAAATCGATCCCTGGAGAAATTCTGACTCTTAAGTGGATTTTGATATTGAGATTTGAGGGCACACAAGGAAGAGTGACAAAAAGAATAAAAAGATCGAATGATTACAGTTATAGTGAAATATATTTGGTGTCTTTGTCTAATATTATATCAGCCTCCGTAGAAGAATAGAAGTGGTACTAATTAATTCATAATTTGGGAAATGAGGGGTTTCATATCTTTCCCAACCGTATTAGCCCGAAATAATAGCGCGACTTTAGTTCGAACTCTCTTATTAATTATTCTACTGGAAAGAAAAATGAGAGGTGATCTCATTGAAACTTTCAAAATAATTGATAGGATTTCCAATTAAAGCACACATTTTT
Source organism: Doryteuthis pealeii (assembly GCA_023376005.1). NCBI lineage: Eukaryota > Metazoa > Mollusca > Cephalopoda > Myopsida > Loliginidae > Doryteuthis > Doryteuthis pealeii. Next base: position 19,030,337 of record CM042157.1, read on the forward strand.
TCCTCGAACAGGAAATTTACTGTCAATGCATATTTCAAACATTAAGTCTAGTAACCAATTGGATATTTGGCTAATTGAGCAATATATTTTCTGTGTAAATTGCCTAATCAGATTAAAAACCGCAAAAGTGTAAAAGATTTAAAGATCAATTTGAATAATTTCAGAAAAAAATGGTAAGAAAAAGAGTTCAAGAGGGAATTTTTGGGAACTATCGAGTGAATTTCCTAACAGAATTCAATATATATATATATATATATATATATATATATATATATATATATATATATATATATATATAGATAGATAGATAGATAGATAGATAGATATTTTATTGATATTATATATGTTATATATAAAGATTTCTTTTTTTAAGGTTGATGTGAGAAGATATGAAAAGGGAAGATGCCCAATAATAATAATAATAATAATAATAATAATAATAATAATAATAATCTGGGACTTTAAGATAAAAACAGATCACCTTATCCCAGCAAGAATACCAGACCTAGTGCTGATTAACAAAAAAGAAAGAACTTGTCAACTGGTGGATTTTGCAGTTCCAGCAGTTCCAGCAGATCACAGGGTGAAGCTGAAGGAAAATGAAAAAAATGGACAAATACTTGGACCTTGCCAGAGAACTGAAAAAGTCATGGAATATGAAAGTCAAAGTGATACCAATTGTAGTTGGTGCACTTGGAACGGTCCCAAAAGGATTGGAAAAAAGTTTGGGAAGTCTGGAAATCAGAGGAAGGATTGATACCATCCTGAAGACTGCACTGCTGCAATCTGCCAGAATACTCAGAAGAGTCCTGGAGACCCGAGGAAACTTGCTGTCACTCAGACTCCAGTGAAAGACCATCAGCTAATGCTGATGTGAAAATTCATAATAATAATAATAATAATAATAATAATAAGAAGAAGAAGAAGAAGAAGAAGAAAACTGGGGAACATGAACGTAATGATTGGGCCAATTGTAATTGATGCCCTGTGGAACGGACCCAAAGTTTGGGAAAGAGACTGGATGAATTAAAAATCAGTGTAAGAACTGGTACCATAAAAACAACATTATTAAGATCGACTAGAATATTCAGAAGAGTCCTGGAAACCTGAGGATACTTGCTGCCCTTTAGCCACCAGTAAAAGACTACAAGCAAATGCTGCTTTGAAAAACTCACAAGGAGTGAAAATACCTGGACTTTGCTAGAGAACTGAAAAAACTGTGGAATATGAGAGTGAAAGTTATACCAATTTCGCACGGAGACTTTCAAAATAGCTACCGGCTTAGTCCAAAGTGAAAGTCAAGGGAGGTTACTCTAATTACCTTATTTGCTAGGAATTTTAACATCTAAAGGTGAAAATGGCCAATTTAGTTGACTGAGCACTTACTAACAGTGAGTAAATAAGCAATGTACATGCTCGACGAGGGTAAGCTTAATACATATCAACAGTCATGTCCTCCAACTTCTAACATGTTATTGATAGGTCTGTGTCAAATATTGATAACTGTTTACTTTTACTCGGTGTATACATAGGGGAGTGGTTTAACTAAAGTATTATTCACTTACCATTATTTACCAACCTGCCCGCGAGCCTGCTCGCCAGCCTGCATGTCAGTCACAAATTATTAGTTTTCAATATCACTTACGCCGTTATGAATGGATTGACGTATTGGATGTTTCAGAAAAATAGATAGAATCGTTATTTCCTATACGTCCAACATAAACAAAGGGGAACCACTCTTGACTGATAAATTATTTATTTATTTATTGATTTACTAGGAAAAAAGAAGACGGGGTTAGGGTTAGGGTTTAGGGTTTAGGGTTAAGGGTTTAGGATTTGGGTTACGGTTAGGGATACGGTTTAGGGTTAATTTGATGGGAAAATAAATAAATAATTTATCGGTTAAGAGTGGTTCCCCTGTGTTTATGTTTCACTTATTGGAAATAACCGATAGAATTTAGCTATTAGATCTCAACTCAAAAGTATGCTTGATGTTGTTAGAATATGTGAAGTCATTGTAGAGGTTCAGTTGTTCTGTTGTTGTTCACTGAATCCACTTTGCGATCCTAGTCTGTAGTTTTCCTTGTAATATACGTCCTTTGTCAGAAAGGTTCCAGTATGCCAGAAAACTTCGATGTGAGGGTAATCGTCCACTACGAGTTCTTGCCACAGGGCCAGACGATCAGCCCACATGTCTACAAAGAGATACTGCGGCGTTTGCTTCGTTCAATGCGCGAGAAGAGGCAAGAGACGTGGCAGAACTACTCGTGGGTACTTCACCATGACAACGCACCTGCCCACACTGCCCTTGAGTATCCGAGAGTTCCTGACCCAGAAGAACATCACTGTGCTGAAGCAACCTCCCTACTCGCCCGACTTGGCACCATGTGATTTTTCCCTCTTCTAGCTCAATCCGCGGATAAATATTTACTGCTAACACCGGAAAGCAATTTTGTACATTACTCAACGTGCCATTACAATTTTCAAAATATTTTCCCCTGTATTAACTACAAAATAATTACAGACATCACGACGCGGGTTCGATCTCGGTTCACCGAATCTGTTTTCCACGATTGTAATCACTACCGCAACGTACATTTCCTTAAATAACTCTGGGAAAAGCAGCTATGAGTTTATTGATCGAACATTTATAATAATCATTATATTCTAACGTTGAATACCTCATGTTTCAATTAGCAAGATGGCGGCTTATTTCTTTTTTTTTTTTTACTTCCGGAACAAAATTATCTCGTCTTAATTTTAACTCTCAAAACAGAATTAAATAATTCAAAAATAATGTTTCTGTTTTTAGCAAGATGAATTAGATTGAATAACATTTGTGGCTTTTAGACGACACATAATGATTTTAATCTCAATACACAGACGTATACGAGGTGTTATAAAACTATTGAATAAATCAGGAATGCTTATTTTGATTCATAGATTTATATTAAAACTAACAGCGGCAACCCGGCGTCGGCTGGGTAGAGCGGGATATTTTAAAAGTTAGTCCCGCAGATCATTATTACTGAATCGTGAATGAATCTTCGTGGGATGCCCCATTTGAATAAATCAGTAATGTTTATTTTGATTCAGAGATTATATTAAATTATTATATTATACATATATATATTTAATTTATATTAAATTATTATATTAAGACTAGCAGCGGCTACCCGGTGTCGCCTGGGTAGAGGGGGGTTAAGTTAGTCCCGCAGATCCATTATTACTGAATCGTGAATTGAATCTTCGTGGGGTGCCCCATTTGAATAAATCAGTAATGTTTATTGTGATTCAGAGATTTATATTAAATTATTATATTATACATATATATATATTTAATTTATATTAAATTATTATATTAAGACTAGCAGCGGCTACCCGGTGTCGCCTGGGTAGAGGGGGGTTAAGTTAGTCCCGCAGATCCATTATTACTGAATCATGAGTTGAATCCTCATGGGATGCCCCATTTAAATCCCTATGTAAAAAAGACCTTGCATTGATCCAGCTACTCTGAAAAAAATCTTAATGTCTACTATCTAAAATATTAAATTTTAAAAAATCCACGCTCTTATCATTTAAATTTTATTTTAAAATTATCTTTAAATCAAATCTCTATTATTTTTGCTCACAGACCAAGCCCTGGTGATATTTAATATGTATATATATTACTTTGTCGTTAATTGTTTTATTTTCGAAGTTTCCCGCCAGACATACATATGCACAAAATTGCCCTGAATAGATGAAAACGATTATATAATTGAGCAACATATACAGGGTACGTCAGAAATACCCAACCCATTTTAAAGTGTCATCTGTGTGGTGCAAATGAACTTAGGCAAGTGGTAATGGTAGCTCCATCTACCTAATCTCTCAGCATTTTGTTATATACCATCATGGGTTGGACCTCTGCATACTGTGAATTTGCTGTTGTGAATTAATGATTGTTTTCTAAAGATTGTTTCCTGTTTAGTTTAATGACACACACGTATGTTAAAGTCTCATAAGCAGCCAGCCCATAATTTCTCAACATCGTGGCTTTTAATAAAATCCAAGAATCAGCTCAATAGAAATTTGAATTAGGTAAAACATTCCCTTACTTAGAAATCTTACAAAATGATTTTAATGTTGTTTTTTTTAATTCTTCGGTCGTGTTTATTTAAAAAAAATAATTCGCTTTGCAAACTCACTCTTCCCAAATCCCAACTACCTATGCAGAGCTTAATGAGTGACCCAACGTGTCCCGTTTTGTCTAGTATCTTATTATAATGGAGATTGAGTGTTTTTCTGTAATCGAAACTATATTACTACTCAAGTCACAATTCCCTTTGTTATTTTCGTCACATTCAATCTTCAATTATTAATTAAAAATTGACATTATTTATACTGTTTATATACTAATACTACGAAATTTTATATATACATCAAAACTACCACCCAGACATTAAAAAGATGGCCACACAGTTAGAAAGGATCGAACAAAAACGCGTCCGACAAGAATTGTCAGTAGAGTTTAACTTGGACGTCTCATATAAAGAATATGTTCTTTAAAAATCATCTCTATTTACAATACAATCTGGTTTTGTCTTAGTAAAATCAAATTAATGATAGAAAAAGTTCATCGTTTTTTTTATTCAGTTGCGTTTTTGTCTATGAGACACAATGGGATTTATATCTATTTGATTATAAACACTGGCTTTTGTCTTTGTGAGACTTACCGTAAAACTGACAATAATAACCAGGAAACTTTCTCTGAATTGAGAAGTAACCGTGTAATGTTTGTATCTAAAGTCAGTAGTCACACACGTGAGGAAACAAATAAAAAAACAAAACAAAGGTCTCTTAATTAGGAGACATCATCGACATCATCATGTCGCGCTGACAGCACGGATTTCCTTGACTCTATCTCACCAGCCGTTCCTATCTGTCGTGTCGCCCCCGCACAGAGCTGTTTGATATATTTTTGCTCGTTGGCCTACACTGGTGTGTTCATGTGTTAGTGTCAACTGGAGAATTTCATTGAGGTCATCCTTGTTGCATCTCTTATTCGTCTTATTTTGATAGTTTTTGTAATAGGAAGTAAGTGGCCATACAGCTGCTCTTTTGTGGGGTGCTGCTTATAAAATAGCACGTAGCATCTTTGTCTAGATTTTCTTTCTCTAAGCGTTTTGTTAGAGTCTATGTGGTGCAGCCCTATAGTAGCACTGAGATAACTACAACTTAGAATAATCTTCGCTTTATCTTATCAGAGAGATAATCTGTCTATGGCAAGGCCTAACTTTTTTATGTGTGTTTATTGACATTGTTTATATTTTATTAACTGTTGGCATCAGACGGTAGAGCGTTCGGCTAGGAATCACAAGATTCTTGGTTCGATACCGGCCCTCGCCAACTCAGCGTATGAGTAGCACAGGGATCTATCCGGTACAGTGAGGAGCTGATGGGAGGTTTTAACGTCTGGGGTGGAGCGTCACGCTCCACCTCGGACGTTAAAATAATCTTCTTGCTCTAGTGCTAGTGAAAAGGGGATAGACTCCCTCGCAGTATGGCTCATACCGACTTACTTAGGACATTTTTTTTCAATTTATGTCCAATTAAAATTTGATTGGGTATCCATTAACAACAGATGCAGTGTCTTTTTTTTTCTCTGGCGGACCCGATTTTCTTTTTAATAATAACTAGCAGCGATTACCCAGCATCGTCTGGGTAGATGGGGATTTTTTAAAGTTAGTCCCGCAGATCGATTATTACTGAATCGTGATTTGAATCCTCGTGGGCTGTCCCCTTTAAATTCCTATGTAAAAAAAAGACCTTGCATTGATCCACCTACTCTGAAAAGGAATGTTAATGTCTACTATCTAAAATATTAAATGAAAAAAAAATCATGCTGTTATCATTTAAATTTTGTTTTTTAATTATCTTCTCGAATATAAATCAAATCACTATTATTTTTGCTCAAAAACCAAGCCTTGGTGATATTTGATGTGTATATATATTTACTTTTGTTGAGAAATTTCTAATATAGTTATTTACTAAGCTTAGCTTAGATATGGCACAAGGCCAGAAGTATGGGGCTCCCAATGAGAATCGAACTCACTAACAATGGTTTGCGAAGCGAGCTTGCTAACCATTACACCACGTGAGGTGCCCAGAAATTTCTAATATAGTTATTTACGAAGCAAAGCTTAGATATGGCACAAGGCCAGAAGTATGGGGCGCTCAGTGAGAATCTAACTCACGAACAATGGTCCGCTAATCTAGATTGCTAACCATTACACCACGTGAGGTGCCCAGAAATTTCTAATATAGTTATTTACTAAGCTTAGCTTAGATATGGCACAAGGCCAGAAGTATGGGGCTCCCAATGAGAATCGAACTCACTAGCAATGGTTTGCAAAGCGAGCTTGCTAACCATTACACCACGTGAGGTGCCCAGAAATTTCTAATATAAGGTGTGTGTTAAAAGTCCACTCCTACTTAAAGACTCGGTGAGAATCATGTGACCTATCTCTTGGCAAATCACTGGCAGTACTCTGCTGCTGATACAATACTTAAATCAACAGTATTGACCCTAACTACTTTGACACTCATGGATGACGGACATAGGATTAAATCACTGGACCTTTAACAATACGCAGGATAGGACTTATTCGCTTACCAAAGGACTCCATAACTCAGGACTTACTTACTTCAGGCCCTTTTCAACTGGCCAAGGATGGCTTTTAAAAACTTAACAACTTATATCTTAGAGCAGTATCCCATAGTAGATGTAACCTTAGCCTTGTAAATGATGAGAAATGGGCCAACAAGTGTTTTTGGGGCTCTGAGAGAAATATTAGTTTCCTGTATGTAAGCAATGTTTAAAATGAATTGAAAGTTTTCTGTTACTTTCCTGATAAGACTTAGGGTTATAAACATGTCATAATTCCCTCAAGTAGTGTGCATTCTTTAAATCATCAGTTGAAAATTTGATTTTATATTTAATAATCCCATGAATTGAATCTCTGCACCATTCATTGTTTTATTTTCGATGTTTTCTCCGGACATACATATACACACAACTGCCCTTTATATATGTACAGATTTCCATTTTTCTGATAATTCTTTTAGGAAAGCATGAATAGATGAATGATGGCGATTCTATATCTTTACAATATCGACCTTCTTTTTGTATTATCTCAGACACTATTAATTATATCATTATAAAATTATATTAGCTTCTTTGTCAGTGCCAGCCAAATGACTATTATATCAAATATATTATATTGACAGATGAAAGTCATTTGTACAATATTATATATATATATGTGTGTGTGTGTGTGTGTGTGTGTGTGTGTAACTGTCTGTCTGTGTATTCATGTTATTATAACGTCATTAATATATTAGTTTAAATATATAAGAATAGATATGATTTATATTCAGATATGAATTTGATTATGAATATTAATTAATCTATTCTTATAAGATAAGCATATGTCAAAATATTTTCCTTGTGTTGAAGTAAAAAAAATAATTTAGAAATCTGGGAGAAAATTTGGCAATGATGGAATTAATACAAAACAGATATAGATTTGCAATGAAGATGAATAGATGATGATGGCGATTCTATTCTTACAATATCGACCTTTCTTTTTTTTTATTATTATCTCAGACAACTGATTTAGAAACCTTCAGAAAAAAAACTTATCGTGAATTAGACTGATTGATTAAATGGTTTTTTTTTTTTTACGGCATATCAATTCTTTTCGGGTCATTTTAATCCCGAAACAAGTCATTTTGATAAGCAAATGGCTCGGGTTGCTTAAATTACCTGCTGTTGCTAAAGTGGTCTCCGTAGTATCAGACTGGCTCATCGTGGATTAATGTCTGTGATCTCGTGAGAACCAGTGTTTTTAGCGGGTATTGCCCGTAACAATTACAAATTAGGATATCAAATTGAGGAAAAGAAAATTCCTAGAAATTTCATATTTTTTATATTTCTGAGAATGTTTTTGTAGACGAGCAGAATCCCAGCCCCCACGAACGAAACGAGACCGGATATGTGTGGCCTGTGCGAGGGGGATGAGTGTGGCGAGTGACCACGGAAATTTAACTCGTCACCTCTTCGTTGCTGAAATGCTGGTGAAATTCCCACGAGCAGTGCAGAGAACCCGGTATGTAAGTCTCGTCGGGATGATTGACACGTGCTGATGAATGTCGAACGTGCTGAACGGCCAATTCAGAGTAAGGAGCCCTGATGAAACACAGCAAGATATGAGACGCCCAGATTGGGAGAAGTCTGCAGTAGCATTTGGCTGATCTCGTCCGTCCTCGTCGCTGCTTCCCTGCTCT
>CM042157.1:19038767-19058767 GCA_023376005.1 Doryteuthis pealeii
AAAAAAAAGAGAGAATACATAGACCCTAAACAAAACGCTTAGAGAAAAAAATCCAGAAATAATGCTAACGTGATTTTAATACGTTTTAGAGCAGCACCCACAAAAGAGCAGCTGTAGGGCCACTTACTTCCTATTACAAAAACTATCAACAATAAGACGAATAAGAGATGCAACAAGACGACTCAATAAAATTCTCCAGTTGAACAAACCAAACGAACAGCCAGTGTAGTCACCTACATGCAAAATATAAACCAGAAACAGACTCTCTGTGCGGGAGGAGCCGAGACGACACAGATCACAGAGGAAGGCCTGGTGAGATAGGAGGTCAAGCTGAATCTCGTTGCGCTGTCAGCGACAGCGACTAGCGATGATGCATGTAGCTTCGGATTAAATGTCAGTCATAATAGTAAGAGACACTTATTGATTTTATGGTTTTTTGATGTTGTTACTTTCCTCACGCGTGTGACTACACGCACAGCCACCGAGCGCATAAATCGACATAATATAGGGTGGTTGATATGATATTATATAATAAGCTATATATTATAAGGTATGTTAGGTGTGTTTGATGTGTGTGTGATGGGTGTGTTGTGGTGGCGATACGGTGCTGTGTGTGATGGTAGTTGTGAGTGCACAGATGCTATAGAGTATGTATAAGTAAATAGAAGGTTGTATGTTACTGTTATGAGAAATGAGCATTTCCTATAAGGAAACAAAGTTTATCATGCTCATTCACTGACGCGCAATCAGCTACCATAGACAAAAGAGAAAAGTAGTTGCGACTCATTTGTCGAAATAAATATTGGTAAATTTTTCATTTGTGATATTCTTCAATATGATTCCACATCGTCCTAACTGTTAGCTCAGGACGCTCATCCATCGTTAGACCGGTTAACGTATGCTATCTATATTCACTGCATTAATTTTATACGAGCGTAGGTAGGTTATGAAGTGATGACGTGGCACCTAGACGTGGGCTGATCAGATTAGTCAAGTCTATGTTAATACCTAATGTTAGATGATGTTATATGTTGTATTATTACTATAGATGTTAGTCTACGTATGCTACGTATGCTCTTTTATAGATATATGTAAGATGGATATTTGTGAAAGCCTTTTGGTTGTATTGAAGCATGGAAATAGTATAAAATAAGGAATAGTAACCAAAATTCAAAGTGATGAATTTGTTTTATTCTTAATCCTTACTTATTAATTCTGATAATTTATCAGGTAGACTCTCGACCTTTCACTACAAACTCATTGACAAAAGGTAGAGGTCTACTTGAAAATCAGAATTAATAAAAAGATTAAGAATAAAACAATGTTCATCACTTTGAATTTTGTTACTATTCTTATTTAATACTTTTCCATGCTTCCAGCATAGCAATAAAAGGTTGCTAATTCCATTACATATTAATATATATTATATAATTATAGTATATAATATATATATATATATAATATATATATATATATAGGTTAAAATAAGGAATGAAAGAACAAAACAAATTTTTGTCTTGAGTTTTGTTCTTTTATTCTTATTTACCTCATTCTGTCGGATTCATTCCAACCCCTTTTAGATATAAACATTACACGGTTATCTCAAATTCAGGGAAAGTTTCCTGGTTATTATTGTCAGTTTTACGGTAAGTCTCACAAAGACAAAAGCCAGTGTTTATAATCAATAGATATAAATCCATTGTGTCTCATAGACAAAAACGCAACTGAATAATAAAAAAAACGGCTGAACTTTTTCTATCATTAATTTGATTTTATTAAGCACAAAACCAGAGTTTTATTGTAAATAGAGATGATTTTTAAAGAACGTATTCTTTATATGAGATGCCCAAGTTAACTCTACTGACAATTCTTGTCGGGACGCGTTTTTTTGTTCGATCTTTCTAACTGTGTGGCCATCTTTTTAATGTCTGGGTGGTAGGTTTTGTTGTATATATAATTTCGTGTTATTTTGTATGTAGATAAGGTTAACAGTATAATAATGTATTTTGTTATTAATAATTGAAGATTAAAATGTGACGAAAAATACAAAGGAAATTGTAACTTGAGTATAATATAGTTTCGATTACAGAAAAAACACTCAATCTCCAATTTAAAAGATACTAGAAAAACGGGACACGTTGGGTCACTCATTAAGCTCTGCATAGGTAGTTGAGATTTGGGAAAGTGAGTTTGCAAAAGCGAATATTTAAAAAAAATAAACACGACCGAAGATAAAAAAACAACATTAAATCATTTTGTAAGATTTCTAAGAAAGAGAATGTTTTACCTAATTCAAATTTCTATTGAGCTGATTCTTGGATTTTATTAAAAGCCAAAATGTGAAGATTATGGGCTGGCTGCTTATGAGACTTAAGAGAGAGTTGTACCATTCGAACAAACAGGAAAAAAACTTTAGAAAACAATCATTAATTCACACAGCAAATTCACGGATGCAGAGGCCCCAACCCATGATGGTAATATAACAAAATACTAAAAGATTAGGTAAATGGAGCTACCATTACACTTGCCGAAGTTCATTTGCACCACACAGGGTGGCACTTTAAAATAGGCTGAGTATTTCTGACGCACCCTGTATATGTATGTTGCTCGTTTATGTACTCGTTTTCATATATATAGTATATATATATAATATATATATATATATAATATATACTTATATAACTATCTATTTTACATATATAAAAGGGCAGTTGTATGTCTGAGTATTTCGGAGGAAACTTCGAAAATACAACAATTAACGACACAAGTAATATATATATACACACATTAAATATCACCAGGGTTTGGTTTTTGGAGCAAAAAGGCGATAGAGATTTGATTTATATTCGTAAATAAAATTAAAAATAAAATGTAAATGATAACACCGTGGATTTTTTTATTTATTTAATATTTAGATAACATTCAGATTTCTTATCAGAGAGCTGGATCAAATGCAAGGTCTTTTTACATAGGGATTTAAATGGGGCATCCATGAGGATTCAACTCATGATTCAGTAATAAATGGATCTGCGGGACTAACTAACCCCCTCTACCCAGGCGACACCGGGTAGCCCGCTGCTAGTCTTAATATAAAATATTAATATAAATTAAATATAATATGTATAATATAATAATTTAATATAAATCTCTTAATCAAAAATAAACATTAACTGATTTATTCAAATGGGGCATCCACGAAGATTCAATTCACGATTCAGTAATAATGGATCTGCGGGACTAACCTTTAAAATACCCTGCTCTACCAGCCGACGCCGGGTTGCCGCTGCTAGTTTTAATATAAATCTATGAATCAAAATAAGCATTCCTGATTTATTCAATAGTTTATAACACCTCGTATACGTCTGTTATTGAGATTAAAATCATTATGTGTGTCTAAAGCCACAAATGTTATTCAATCTAATTCATCTTGCTAAAAACAGAAAACATATTTGTTGAATTATTTAATTCTGTTTTGAGAGTTAAAATTAAAGACGAGATAATTTTTGTTCCGGAAGTAAAAAAAAAAAAAAAAAGAAATAAGCCGCCATCTTGCTAATTGAAACATGAGGTATTCAACGTTAGAATATAATGATTATTATAATGTTCGATCAATAAACTCATAGCTGCTTTTCCCAAAAGTTATTTAAGGAAATGTACGTTGCGGTAGTGATACAATCGTGGAAAACAGATTCGGTGAACCGAGATCGAACCCGCGTCGTGATGTATGTAATTATTTTGTAGTTAATACAAGGGGAAAATATTTTGAAAAATTGAATGGCACCGTTGAGTAATGTACAATATTGCTTTCCGGTGTTAGCAGTAAAATATGTATCCGCGATTGAGCTGGGAAGAGGAAAAATTCACATGGAGCCAAGTCGGGCGAGTAAGGAGGTTGCTCCAGCACAGTGATGTTCTTCTGGCCAGGAACTCTCGGATACTCAGGGAATGTGGGCAGGTGTGTTGTCATGGTGAACGTACCCACGAGTAGTTCTGCACGTCTCTCTGCCTCTTCTCGCGCATTGAACGAAGCAAACGCCACAGTATTCTTTGTAGACATGTGGGCTGATCGTCTGGCCTGTGGCAGAACTGTAGTGGAACGATTACCTCACATCGAGTTTTTGGCATACGCGCTGAACCTTTCTGACAAAGGACGTAATATGTACAAGGAAAACTACAGAGACTAGGATCGCAAAAAGTGGATTCAGTGAACAACAACAGAACAACTGAACCTCTACAATGAAGCTTCACATATTCTAACAAACTCAAGCATACTTTTGAGTTGAATCTAATAGCTAATTCTAATCGTTTTATTTGCCTATAAGTGAAACATAAACACGGGGAAACCACTCTTAATCGATAAATTATTTATTTATATTCCCATTAAACTAACCTTAAACGTATCCTTAACCGTACCCAAACCCTAACCCCTAACCCCTAACCTAACCTAATGCCTAAACCCGTCTTCTTTTTTCCTAGTAAATCAATAATCATAAATAATTTATCAGTCAAGAGTGGTTCCCCTTTGTTTATGTTGGACGTATTGGAAATAAAATTCTATCATTTTTCTGAAACACCCATACGTCAATCCATTCATAACGGTGAAGTGATATTGAAAACTAATAATTTGTGATTGGCAATGCAGGCTGGCGGGCAGGCTGGCTGGTTAGTAAATAATGGTAAGTGAATAATACCTTAGTTAAACCACTCCCTAATGTATAACACCGAGTAAAGTAAACAGTTATCAATTTGACACAGACCTATCAATAACATGTTAAGAAGTGGAGGACATGACTGTTGATATGTATTAAGCTTACCTCGTCGAGCATGTACATTGCTTATTTACTCACTGTTAGTAAGTGCTCAGTCAACTAAATTGGCCATTTTCACCTTTAGATGTTAAAATTCCTAGCAAATAAGGTAATTAGAGTAACCCCTTGACTTTCACTTTGGACTAAGCCGGTAGCTATTTTGAAAGTCTCCGTGCGAAAACTGATAACTTTCACTCTCATATTCCACAGCTTTTCAGTTCTCTAGCAAAGTCCAGGTATTTTCACTCCTTGTGAGTTTTTCAAAGCAGCATTTGCTGGTAGTCTTTACTGGTGGGCTAAGGGCAGCAAGTATCCTCAGGTTTTCCAGGACTCTTCTGAATATCTAGTCGATCTTAATAATGTTGTTTTTATGGTACCAGTTCTTCGCTGATTTTCAATTCATCCAGTCTCCTTTCCAAACTTTGGGTCCGTTGCACAGGGCATCAATACAATTGGCCATCATTACGTTCATTTCCCCAGTTCTTCTTCTTTCTTCTTCTTCTTCTTCTGTCTTCTTATTCTTCTTTATGAAATGAATCAGCCGTAAGAACTGGTACCATAAAAACAACATTATTAAGATCGACTAGAATATTCAGAAGAGTCCTGGAAACCTGAGGATACTTGCTGCCCTTTAGCCACCAGTAAAAGACTACAGCAAATGCTGCTTTGAAAAACTCACAAGGAGTGAAAATACCTGGACTTTGCTAGAGAACTGAAAAAGCTGTGGAATATGAGAGTGAAAGTTATACCAGTTTCGCACGGAGACTTTCAAAATAGCTACCGGCTTAGTCCAAAGTGAAAGTCAAGGGAGGTTACTCTAATTACCTTATTTGCTAGGAATTTTAACATCTAAAGGTGAAAATGGCCAATTTAGTTGACTGAGCACTTACTAACAGTGAGTAAATAAGCAATGTACATGCTCGACGAGGGTAAGCTTAATACATATCAACAGTCATGTCCTCCAACTTCTAACATGTTATTGATAGGTCTGTGTCAAATATTGATAACTGTTTACTTTTACTCGGTGTATACATAGGGGAGTGGTTTAACTAAGGTATTATTCACTTACCATTATTTACTAACCAGCCAGCCTGCCCGCCAGCCTGCATGCCAGTCACAAATTATTAGTTTTCAATATCACTTCACCGTTATGAATGGATTGACGTATTGGGTGTTTCAGAAAAATAGATAGAATGGTTATTTCCAATACGTCCAACATAAACAAAGGGGAACCACTCTTGACTGATAAATTATTTATTGATTTATTGATTTACTAGGAAAAAAGAAGACGGGGTTAGGATTAGGGTTTAGGGTTAGGGGTTAGGGGTTAGGGTTTGGGTTACGGTTAAGGATACGGTTTAAGGTTAGTTTAATGGGAAAATAAATAAATAATTTATCGATTAAGAGTGGTTCCCCTGTGTTTATGTTTCACTTATAGGAAATAAACGATAGAATTTAGCTATTAGATATCAACTCAAAAGTATGCTTGATGTTGTTAGAATATGTGAAGTCATTGTAGAGGTTCAGTTGTTCTGTTGTTGTTCACTGAATCCACTTTGCGATCCTAGTCTGTAGTTTTCCTTGTAATATACGTCCTTTGTCAGAAAGGTTCCAGTATGCCAGAAAACTTCGATGTGAGGGTAATCGTCCACTACCAGTTCTTGCCACAGGGCCAGACGATCAGCCCACATGTCTACAAAGAGATACTGTGGCGTTTGCTTCGTTCAATGCGCGAGAAGAGGCAAGAGACGTGGCAGAACTACTCGTGGGTACTTCACCATGACAACACACCTGCCCACACTTCCCTGAGTATCCGAGAGTTCCTGGCCCAGAAGAACATCACTGTGCTGGAGCAACCTCCTTACTCGCCCGACTTGGCTCCATGTGAATTTTTCCTCTTCCCCAAGCTCAATCCGCGGATACATATTTACTGCTAACACCGGAAAGCAATATTGTACATTACTCAACGTGCCATTACAATTTTCAAAATATTTTCCCCTGTATTAACTACAAAATAATTACATACATCACGACGCGGGTTCGATCTCGGTTCACCGAATCTGTTTTCCACGATTGTAATCACTACCGCAACGTACATTTCCTTAAATAACTTTGGGAAAAGCAGCTATGAGTTTATTGATCGAACATTTATAATAATCATTATATTCTAACGTTGAATACCTCATGTTTCAATTAGCAAGATGGCGGCTTATTTCTTTTTTTTTTTTTTTTACTTCCGGAACAAAATTATCTCGTCTTTAATTTTAACTCTCAAAACAGAATTAAATAATTCAACAAATAATGTTTCTGTTTTTTAGCAAGATGAATTAGATTGAATAACATTTGTGGCTTTTAGACGACACATAATGATTTTAATCTCAATACACAGACGTATACGAGGTGTTATAAAACTATTGAATAAATCAGGAATGCTTATTTTGATTCATAGATTTATATTAAAACTAGCAGCGGCAACCCGGCGTCGGCTGGGTAGAGCAGGGATATTTTAAAGGTTAGTCCCGCAGATCCATTATTACTGAATCGTGAATTGAATCTTCGTGGGATGCCCCATTTGAATAAATCAGTAATGTTTATTTTGATTAAGAGATTTATATTAAATTATTATATTATACATATATATATTTAATTTATATTAAATTATTATATTAAGACTAGCAGCGGCTACCCGGTGTCGCCTGGGTAGAGGGGGGTTAAGTTAGTCCCGCAGATCCATTATTACTGAATCATGAGTTGAATCCTCATGGGATGCCCCATTTAAATCCCTATGTAAAAAAGACCTTGCATTGATCCAGCTACTCTGATAAGAAATCTTAATGTCTACTATCTAAAATATTAAATAAATAAAAAATCCACGGTGTTATCATTTACATTTTATTTTTTAATTATCTTTACGAATATAAATCAAATCTCTATCATTTTTGCTCAAAAACCAAACCCTGGTGATATTTAATGTGTATATATATATTTACTTTGTCGTTAATTGTTGTATTTTCGAAGTTTCCTCCGGAAATACTCAGACATACAACTGCCCTTTATATATGTATAAATAGATAGTTGATATATATATATATATATATATATATATATATATATATATATATATATATATGAAAACGAGTACATAACTGAGCAACATATACAGGGTGCGTCAGAAATACTCAGCCTATTTTAAAGTGCCACCTGTGTGGTGCAAATGAACTTCGGCAAGTGGTAATGGTAGCTCCATTTACCTAATCTTTTAGTATTTTGTTATATACCATCATGGGTTGGGCCTCTGCATACCGTGAATTTGCTGTTGTGAATTAATGATTGTTTTCTAAAGTTTTTTTCCTGTTTTGTCGAATGGTACAAATGTATGTTAAGTCTCATAAGCAGCCAGCCCATAACTTCTCAACATCTTGGCTTTTAATAAAATCCAAGAATCAGCTCAATAGAAATTTGAATTAGGTAAAACATTCTCTTTCTTAGAAATCTTACAAAATGATTTTAATGTTGTTTTTTTTATTCTTCGGTCGTGTTTATTTTTTTTTAAATAATTCGCTTTGCAAACTCACTTTTCCCAAATCTCAACTACCTATGCAGAGCTTAATGAGTGACCCAACGTGTCCCGTTTTTTCTAGTATCTTATTATAATGGAGATTGAGTGTTTTTCTGTAATCGAAACTATATTACTACTCAAGTTACAATTTCCTTTGTTATTTTCGTCACATTTAATCTTCAATTATTAATTAAAAAATGACATTATTTATACTGTTAACCTTATCTACATACAAATAACACGAAATGTTATATATACAACAAAACTACCACCCAGACATTAAAAAGATGGCCACACAGTTAGAAAGGATCGAACAAAAACGCGTCCGACAAGAATTGTCAGTAGAGTTTAACTTGGGCATCTCATATAAAGAATACGTTCTTTAAAAATCATCTCTATTTACAATAAACTCTGGTTTTGTCTTAATAAAATCAAATTAATGATAGAAAAAGTTCATCGTTTTTTTTATTATTCAGTTGCGTTTTTGTCTATGAGACACAATGGGATTTATATCTATTTGATTATAAACACTGGCTTTTGTCTTTGTGAGACTTACCGTAAAACTGACAATAATAACCAGGAAACTTTCCCTGAATTGAGAAGTAACCGTGTAATGTTTATATCTAAAAGGGGGTTGGAATGAATCCGACAGAATGAGGTAAAATAAGGAATAAAAGAACAAAACTCAGACAAAAATGTGTTTTGTTCTTTCATTCCTTATTTTAACCATATATATATATATATATATATATATATATATATATATATATATATATATATATATATATAATATGTAATGGATATTAGGAAACCTTTTAGTTGTATTGGAAGCATGGAAAAGTATAAAATAAGGAATAGTAACCAAAATTCAAAGTGATGAACATTGTTTTATTCTTAATCTTTTTTATTAATTCTGATATTTCAAGTAGACCTCTACCTTTTGTCAATGAGTTTTGTAGAAAAGGTCGAGGTCTACCTGAAATATCAGAATTAATAAGTAAGATTAAGAATAAAACAATATTCATCACTTTGAATTTTGGTTACTATTCCTTATTTTATACTTTTCCATGCTTCCAATACAACCAAAAGGTTTCCAAATATCCATTACATATATCTATAAAAGAGCATACGTAGCATACGTAGACAACATATAGATAATAATACATACATATAATATATAAATAATAATACATATGTGTAATATATATATATATATATAAAAATACACATATATAATATATATAATAAATATTTGAAGAATATCACAAATGAAAAATTTCAATATTTTATTTCAAACAAATGAGGGCAATATTTTTCTTTTGTCTAGAGGCTGATGCGTATGAATGAGACAATAAACTTTGTTCCTTATTAGGAAATGTCAATTTCAAAACAGTAAATAAACTTTATTTTATACATACTACATGCACACAAACACACACACACACGCACACACACACACCACACACACACACACATATATATATAATATATATATATATTATATATATATAATGCGCATATGCGTGTGTGTGCGTGTAGTCACACGCGTGAGGAAACAAATAAAAACCAAAAACAAAAGTCTCTTAATTAGGAGACATTATCGACATCATCATGTCGCGCTGACAGCACGGATTTCGTTGACTCTATCTCACCAGCCGTTCCTATCTGTCGTCGCCCCCGCACAGAGCTGTTTGATATATTTTTGCTGGTTGGACTACACTGGCATGTTCATGTGTTGGTGTCAACTGGAGAATTTTATTGAGGTCGTCCTTGTTGCATCTCTTATTCGTCTTATTTTGATAGTTTTTGTAATAGGAAGTAAGTGGCCATACAGCTGCTCTTTTGTGGGGTGCTGCTTCTAAAATACGTATAAAATAGCACGTAGCATTATTGTCTGGATTTTTTTCTCTAAGCGTTTTGTTAGGGTCTATGTGGTGCAGCCCTATAGTAGCACTGAGATAACTACAACTTAGAATAATCTTCTCTTTATCTTATCAGAGAGATAACATGTCTATGGCAAGGCATAACCTTTGTTATGTGTGTGTATTGACATTGTTTATATTTTATTAACTGTTGGCATCAGTTGGTAGAGCGTTCGGCTAGGAATCACAAGATTCTTGGTTCGATACCGGCTCTCGCCAACCCAGCGTATGAGTAGCACAGGGATCTATGCGGTAAAGTGAGAAGCTGATGGGAGGTTTTAACGCCTGAGGTGGAGCGTCACGCTCCACCTCGGACGTTAAAATAATCTCCTTGCTCTAGTGCTAGTGAAAAGGGGATAGACTCCCTCGCTGTATGGCTCATACCGACTTACCTAGGACATTTTTTTTCAATTTATGACCAATTAAAATTTGATTGGGTATCCATTAACAACAGATGCAGTGTCTTTTTTTTTCTTCTCTTGCAGAAACGATTTTCTTTTTAATAAAAACTAGCAGCGACTACTCAGCGTCGTCTGGGTAGATGGGGATTTTTTAAAGTTAGTCCCGCAGATCGATTATTACTGAATCGTGAGTTGAATCCTTGTGGGGGGCCCCATTTAAATTCCTATGTAAAAAAAATAGACCTTGCATTGATCCAGCTACTCTGAAAAGAAATCTTAATGTCTACTATCTAAAATATTAAATGAAAAAAAAAATTCATGCTGTTATCCTTTAAATTTTGTTTTTTAATTATCTTCACGAATATAAATCAAATCACTATTATTTTTGCTCAAAAACCAAGCCTTGGCGATATTTAATGTGTATATATATTTACTTTTGTTGAGAAATTTCTAATATAAGGTGTGTGCTAAAAGTCCACTCCTACTTAAAGACTCGACGAGAATCATGTGATCTCTCTTGGCCAATCACTGGCGGTACTCTGCTGCTGATACAATACTTAAATCAACAGTACTGACCATAACTACTTTGACACTCGCGGACGATGGACATAGGATTAAATCACTGGATCTTTAACAATACGCAGGATAGGACTTATTCGCTTACCAAAGGACTCCATAACTCAGGACTTACTTACTTCAGGTCCTTTTAAACTGGCCAAGGATGGCTTTTAAAAACCTAACAACTTTGACGTCAATTGTTTTATTTTCGAAGTTTTCTCCGGACATACATATACACACAACTGCCTTTTATATATGTATAGATTTCCATTTTTCTGATAATTCTTTTAGGAAAGCATGAATAGATGAATGATGGCGATTCTATTTCTTTACAATATCGACCTTCTTTTTTTAAAATCCCAGACACTATTAATTATATTATTATAAAATTATATTAGCTTCTTTGTCAGTGCCAGCCAAATGACTATTATATCAAATATATTATATTAACAGATGAAAGTCATTTGTACAATATTATATATATATATATATATATATATATATATATTGTGTGTGTGTGTATGTGTGTGTGTGTGTGTGTGTGTGTAACTGTCTGTCTGTGTATTCATGTTATTATAACGTCATTAATTAATATATTAGTTTAAATAATATATAAGAATAGATATGATTTCTATCAGATATGAATTTGATTATGAATATTAATTAATCTATTCTTATAAGATAAGCATATGTTCAAATATTTTCCTTGTGTTGAAGTAAAAAAAATAATTTAGAAACCTGGGAGAAAATTTGGCAATGATGGAAGTAATACAAAAACAGATATAGATTTGCAATGAAGATGAATAGATGAATGATGGCGATTCTATTTCTTTACAATATCGACCTTCTTTTTTTTTATTATCTCAGACAACTGATTACAAGACTTCAGAAAAAAACTTATCGTGAATTAGACTGATTGATTAAATGGTTTTTTTTTTACGGCATATCAACTCTTTTCGGGTCATTTAATCCCGAAACAAGTCATTTTGATAAGCAAATGGCTCGGGTTGCTTAAATTACCTGCTGTTGCTAAAGTGGTCTCCGTAGTATCAGACCGGCCCATCGTGACTTAATGTCGGTGATCTCGTGAGCACCGGTGCTTTTTAGCGGGAATTGCCCATAAATATTACAAATTAGGATATCAAATTGAGGAGAAGAAAATTCCTAGAAATTTCCTATTTTTTATATTTCTGAGAATGTTTTTGTGGACGAGCAGATTCCCAGCCCCCACGAACAAAACGAGATCGGATATGTGTGGCCTGTGTGAGAGGGTGTGTGTGTGTGTGGCGAGTGACCACGGAAATTGAACTCGTCACCTCTTCGTTGCTGAAATGCTGGTGAAATTCCGCACGAGCAGTGCAGAATAACCCGTATGTAAAATCTCGTCGTGAGGATTGACGAGTGCTGATGAATGTCGAACGGGCAATTCAGAGTTAGGAGCCCGGATGAAACACAGCAATTGGATATTTAGGGACCTGCCCTCCCAGATCGGGGAGAAAGTCTGCAGTAGCATTTTGGCTGTCTAAATAAGTGGAAGGGGGTTTATAGTTGGATAGTGCTAGTGAGAAGACGAGAACTGCTGGGAGAGCAAAGCAAGTACGACGACTACGACTGTCTGATAATCTGAAGGTCCCTGGTTCATTCCTGGGTTTCGGCACCACTGATAATCTGAAGGAAGCAGTTTGCTAAAGTTTTTAAAAGAAATTAATGACTTTACACATCTTAGGAAACTTTCACAACAATAGTCAAGGAAAATAATCACTTCGTATGTGTACCTAATCCATCGAAGTTTCATTAAGATTTATGGTAACTAAAAAGATTGGTTCAGTTTTCTCACTCTTTTTTTTTACCAATATTATAAAAAGAGCGAAGAAATCTCGTATTCTACAGAAGAAACACATGAAAGTCAGCGTTGTGACTACCTGTTCACAACATAATCACACTCATATGTTTACAGAAAACGACATCTCACTAAAAAAAATCAAGAAGCAGACAATATCCCGTGAAGACAATTACTGATGCAAATTCAAATTCATGTTCAAACGTCTTCTGACAAATACACATACACAAGCTAAATCTCTCCTACATAGCCTGCAGCAAACAGCAAGAAGCATTGTTCTGTATATGAAATCACATAAAACAGTGCCCATGTAATTCAAACAAGATCGTATCGTTTCTCATTACATGTAAAGACTCTGAAATTAGTAGACCAGATCATATACCTCAGTTTACAAAAAGAAAAAAAGTGGGAACTCCACAAGGATGATGCGTGCTGCGATTCTGTAATAGTGTGGTATATAGGTTAATAAGAAACGGGAGCACCGTTTCAGCCATTTTTCAGTTGTAGTAATAACAAGGTGGAAACGGTTATTCCACCAGATGACATTAAACTGGATTTCTTGTGTTATTTATTCGATACGCAAGTTGTGACATTTTGGCAATGAGGATATTTTCTTCACACACGAATTGCTAACACTCGGACATTTTGAGGAATTCTATGCTAAGTCAGGAAATATCTCAACCTATCTGGACCGCGTGGAACAGTTTTTTTTTTTGTCGCAACCGATATCGGACTTGGCAGTCAGACAAAATGCAAGCAAATTTACTTAGTTCTATTGGGGAAAAGACGTACAGAGTTTTAGAGGATTTGTTGTACTTTAAGTTTCCAAATTTATTACTCCAAAGAAAATTTTATATATATATATATATATATATATATATATATATATATATATATATATAGTCACCAATACAAAGTTCGTCTTACCAATGGTTTCGGATGTTTATCCGTCATCAGAGACGTTGACTTTTTGAAAAAATTGGACAGTTTTTTAACTCGTGCCCCGTGTGAACGTGATCCGTTATTCGTTCTTGCTTTTGCTTTCTTCATTCACCGGCGTTCCTATTTGTCGTCATTGAGTCTCATGCTTTTATGATGATTTTTAAAAAAATTTCCGTATTTATTTTATTTTTTATTTTAATAAATACAGCTCTTAAAGAAATAATTGAGCACTCTATAATCATTTCTCCAATGATAATAACAAAATATTAACTATATATATATACATATATATATTTTTTTTTGTGGGGGGCGAATATGTGCTTAATTGAAATCGTACCTAATTTTGAAAGTTAATTAATTAATAATTAATTAATTAGGCGGGCATACCTATTTAAATGTAAGGCTAAACAAATCGGAGAAAAATCAATCTCTGTATGTACATTTCGGCTGATGAGGTCTAATAGGCCGAAATGTACATACAGAGATTGATTTTTCTCGATTTGTTTAGCCTTACATTTAAATAGGTATGCCGCCTAATTAATTAATTATTAATTAATTAACTTTCAAAATTAGGTACGACTTCAATTAAGCACATATTCTCCCAAAATTTGTCGGCTAAAAAAAGCCATATCAAAAACAATCGCTTGTGTATTTACTTCTCATATATATATATATATATATATTATATATATAGAATGTGTGTCTGTGTGTCATTCATTCAAACACGTTTTGTTGAATCTCTCTCTCTCTTCTCGTCTCTCTCTCTCTCTCTCTCTCTCTCTCTCTCTCTCTCTCTCTCTCTTTCATTATAACACATTCAAGTAATGTTTTAATTCAGAGTTGTCTTTATTCTAGACTTGTTGCCCCAACAAGGCTAAAGTACCCAGTCTGCCTTATCTGGAGGTAGAATAATTGGCTGCATACCTTTCCGTAGGTTATAAGCGCTATGTGAAACGCAAACAACCTCATTCATGACTGCCGTGTTCCTTTCCAAAGATGATAACCGTTAGGGTGACACGTGTCTCAAGTAATTCAAAATTACTTGATACGTTTCAGAGAGGGTGTGTTTTTTTATTATCTAATTTATTACTCTTCTTTGTTTTTCTTATCTTTCTTTTGTTTGTTTGTTTGTTTGTTTCTTTCTTTTATCGGGAGTGTTTGTCTCGAAAACAAAGTAACCAAATATTTCTTCATAATTGCATTACTGTTCGATACAGAATATTTTCAATAATCGTATTTGTTTTCTGGCAGAAAAAGGAATCTCAACTTGATGGAAGATAGAAAAGAAAAAAATAAATCTATCGCAATGATTGAGGAGAGTTTGTTTGTCTGTTCTTTATAGACAGCTAAACATAAGTCAGACACTATCTACATATATATGTATCTTAGAGTTTTATAAGTTGTATATATAAAAAGTGCTCAATACATTAAGTAGGGTATGATTATAAGGACCTACAGGAGTCAGAATTATCCTGAAGAGCAATTCAGGTGAAACCTAGGTAAATAGTGCCTGACTCATGTAGGCCCTTATAAGCATGCTCTACTTAATGTACTGAGCACTTTTTATATATACAACTTAGAAAACTCACCCGGTATTTTCTTCTTCTTTTGGACAATACATACGGTACTGATGATTATTTTCAGAAAGTACGGATGGGCCGGTCTTTTCTTTTTTAAATTTTTATTTCTCAGATATCAGTGTGAAAGTTTTATTTTTATTTTGAAAAACTGAATTACTTGTTTTTTTTCCCACACCGTTAGAGTTTTGAATAATATATATATATATATATATATATATATATATATATTATATTAATATATATATATATATATGAGGAAGAATGAATAAAGAAAGAAAGAACAGAATGGATAATAAAAAGATGAATTTAATCAATATCATGTACACATGTGTTTCGGTCAGTTCATCTGTGTGAAAATATTTCGCACACACAGAGAAGATTCGACCTTCATCAGAGTGAAATTTTATTTTGAATGAAAAAATTCGTTGGGGAAAAACGGATAATTTTTAGAAATGTTCGAAGAGAATTTTTAAACATCACTTTTGGAACGCTGAAATAGAGCCGTTAGAATTTGGATATTTGATTTTTCGAGGGGTTATGATAGAAACAATTTTGTATTGCAAAAATAAAGTGTTATTATTTATCCCTAACATGTTGAAAATTCCCGGAATCTAGTGTATGTTATTGTTTTGCAAAAAACGCTGAACTCATTAAAAAGGTATTCGTTTATAAAAAGAACCTAACTTTGATAATAGATAATTTTTTATTATTTTTTTAATGTTATTTTTTATTTTAATGTTTTCGTAAGATGGTCATATTTGGTTGTGTATATGTTTGTATTTACAGTTTATGTTAAGTTTAAAGTTACGGTGTATATTAGAATGAAGAAGATGTGATTTCATTATTGCTTGAAAATTTGAGGCTAGATAATATGGGAAGAGATGGGTTTTAGGTATATTTATTATTTATGTAATATTGCGTTATATAATAAATGTGGAATTATTTACTAATTTATAATATATTTGTGGTATGGTAATTTATAGTAAACAAGTATTTTTCCCAACGAATTTTTTCATTCAAAATAAAATTTCACTCTGATGAAGGTTGAATTTTCTCTGTGTGCTGAATATTTTTACACAGATGAACTAACCGAAACACTTGTGTAAGTGATATTGATTAAATTCATCTTGTTATTATCCATACTGTTCTTTCTCTTCTTTATTCATTCTTCCTCATATTGTCGGATTCATTTCCAATTTCCATTTTTACATATATATATATATATATATATATATATATTATATAATATATATATATATATATAAATTAAATATAATGTTTATAAAAAGGTTTTAGTGAGCATCTACCTAAGGTTTCAGGCTTTACCTTCTTCAGGATACCATTTAATCCCTCTGATGTGTCTGCAAGTTCACATTTTACGGTTATATATTTGTAAACAACAGCAATTTTCCGGTTAAATTTATAGACGCTGATAAATTCAAAATTAAGGCGCACAAAGTTCCCTCCCTTTGATTGTTTACCAAAAAACCGATTTTTCCCCGGAAAATAATATAAACAAAGAAACACACATGTAAAAAAAACTTGCAGATTCCACTCGTACATATATATGTGAATTAGCAGATACATCAGAGAGATTAAATGGTATCCTGACGAGGGCAAAACCTGAAACCATAGGTAGATGCTCACTAAAACCTTTGTATAACAGTTATATTTAATAAATCTCTTACATTTGTAATTGAGCACTTTATTTTCCTTTATTTATCTCGGAAAATTACCAATATCTCTCTCTCTCTCTCTCTCTTATATTATATATATATATATATATATTATATATATATATGTACACAAAATAAATTGTAAACAATATATATATGTGTGTATGTGTGTGTATGTGTATGTGTGTGTGTGTGTGTGTGTGTGTTTATGTATGTGTGTATACGTATATTTTCTTATTTGGCGTAGTTTCTTTTTTTGTTGTTGTAGTTTTGTTTTGACCTAAGGTTTATTCAATAGTTGGAACAAGTAACTAAGCGATCATAATATAAAGTTTTGCTCCTCATTTGGTAAGAGAGCTTTTACCGAGACAAAATGAATAATATATAGTTGGAGACCCTGTAGCTGTAGCAAAAAAGTTATATTTTTATATTTTGTTATATTTTCAAATCATTATTTTTATACAATCCATAGATAAGATAATAGTTTATATTCGCTCATATATATATATATATATATATATATATATATATATGTAAAAGTATAGTCGTCGGGGTGGCCTAAAGACGGTATCAGCCATGCAGCGAGGGAGTCTATCCCCTTTTCACTAGCGCTAGACCAAGGAGACTATTTTAGCGTCTGAGGTGGAGCGCCACACCTACCATCAGCTCCTTACTTTACCGCACAGATCCCTGTGCTACTCATACGCTGAGTTGGTGAGGGCCGGTAACGAACTAGGAGCCTTGTGGTTTCTAGCCGAACGCTCTACCGACTATCAAGAAATTTGAAAAAACAAGTGTTCCAAAAATGAGATGAGTTTATTTTTCGACGCTTAAACGTTTCGGTTTCTTTAAACCTTCATCAGGATGTATTAAGGAGTGAAGAAATTGATGGATGTTTTATAGATGACAGGCTATATATATATATATATATATATATATATAATATATAGTTTGTTTTATTTTTAATATATATTTAAAGTTATATATATATATATATATATATATATATATATATAACTTCAAATATATATTAAAATAAAACAAACTATATATAAATCAATAGTATCGGGCATGTATTTATTAAAACTTGATTTAACAAACACTGCGGACCGTTTAAAGTTGCATACTTAATTTCTGAGTATATATATAATACAGGGTTGTTCTGTATTCTATGTATTATGATTTTGACTATAAATTAAATACTCATTGATGAACTTACGCAATTACTGAAGGTATTATGACGCAATTAAGCATGTAGTTTTGGTTACAGGTTGACAGACACCGAATCTCCATTATATAGAGGTGTTCTCCCTAAATGTTAACGAAATTCTACCATATACTTTAAACTTATTCTAATGAATAGTCTCTTCGTCTCTTTAGAAGTAGATGCTTGATCTTTTGCTAACGAAGGATACTGCTCACAAATTAATCTAAAATTGGAAATGAATAAAGTGGTTACTTTATTTCCACTTTTCAATTATTTCCACTTTTCTATTGATTTTATTGTTGAAAACGAAACTTTCATCAAAGGTCAACCTTCTACGGTTAAATCGAAATTAACGGACCTAAATTCCACCATCGTATGTCACCCCGCCGAAAGAAAAAAAATCCCCAAAAATCAGGGAATTAACCGATTTTAATGAAATTTCCAGTGTTGATATATTAATGAATAAAATATATAATGCACTAGTTATTTTATTTGAAAACTTTTACATTTTTTCAGGTCAGTTAACTTTGAAGCACATATCGTTGAGAATCTGTGTTACGCCCCAGTGAACAAAAAATAATTTTGAATTAGACTCACACTAAGGGATCATGGACAATTTGGATTAAGACTATCAAAATGTCAAAGTAGTTAACAGTAAACAAAAAACAAAAAAAACTAAGGGATAATGTACGATTTGAAATAAGACTATCAAATTAACTTTGTTAAAAATGAAACTCTCTCTCAGAGTAAAAGGGCATTTTCTAAAAGAGCAGATTAAACCATAGAAAAACAAACAAACAAAAAAACAACATAGCACTCGCTTCAACTATTGTTTGAGGATGTTTGTTACTATATAACCATCTCTTCAGAAAATCTTTTCTTTTTTATTATTATTTAGTATTTTTCGACAACTTTTTCACTTTTCAAATCCTAACAGATACAATGAAACATTAATGTTACACGATAATGAAATGGGTGTTATGGCAGTAGAACGATTCAGAACTTATCTCCGGTTAGCAGAGAATGGATTGGGTAATAATTTCGAAAACAAACTAAGGTATTACTCAAACGGAACGTGCTTTGCGTATGGGTGATCGTTGAAGGAAATGGACAAGGCGAGTCAGGTTCAAATCCTAGATGAAACTGATGATTTTCGCTTACTAAGGCAGGTATATATCTATTCTCCCCAACTCACCTATCGATGAATCGACGTACTACGTTTACAAATTGACCTTGTATAGCATCCTGCTCGTGGCAAAGGATTTGGATGAATACGAATTTAAACACGCCTGTTTTATACCTTCATATCTATAATAAATCTATTGAAAAACCATATCTATAATAATAATATATCTATAATATATATATATAATATATAATATATATATATATATATATATATATTAGAGCTTTAAAAAACCCACTAATAAATTCATTATTGAAAAAAATTAAATATTCTACAATAAGGATAGCTAGCTACTCGTTTTTTTTTTTTCGCCTTTGCCCT
>CM042157.1:19063767-19069608 GCA_023376005.1 Doryteuthis pealeii
TATGTTTTTTTCTTGGGGGTAGGATTAAATAAATCCAAGAGACGTGTGTTGAACCATAAGATGTGCAATATGTGTAATAGAATTTTGGTAGAAATCGTTGAGGAATAACTTAGTTTTTATTTTACTGAAACATTTATAGACATAACAAATCCAGAAAGAAAGCTTAAATCAATGAGTTACTCTCCACTCACAGAAAATATTGATGTTTCTACAATAAGTTATTTTTATTACTTATAATTTTACTCCATATAATTCTACATCTTAAAAAATTCTAGTTTCTGTTTTATTCATCTTTATTTCTGGTTTCCAATGCGCGCTGATCCTTGCGGTCTTAACATTGGTAACTGAAGTGAATATACAATGAAAAGCAACTCAAAGTAGGTCGGTTGGTTTGTTGGTTGGATTTAACGGCATGTTAGGTTATTTTATGCCGAGGATGTTTTGTTTCGTTAAACATAGATAGATAGATAGATAGATAGAAAGAAAGACAGACAGACAGACAGACAGACAAACAGAGACGGATAGATAGATAGATAGAAAGAAAGACAGAAAAACAAACAAGACAGATAGATAGATAGATAGATGGATAGATAAATAGAAAGACAGAGAAACAGACAAGACAGACAGATAGATAGATGGATAGATAGATAGATAGACAGAGAAACAAACAAGACAGATAGATAGATAGATAGATAGATAGATAGATGGGTGGATAGATAGATGGATGGATGGATGGATTGATAGATAGACAGATAGATATGAACAGAGTAATATAGATAGATAGATAGATAGATAGACAGATATTTTTTGAGAATACAAGGTGTATCAAAAAGTACAAAAATCTCGATACATTTTTGGGACACCTTGTATTTTAATACTCCTTTTTTAACTATTTAACCCATAAATGAGACCCTAACAAGTACTACCACTACAGAATTTGTTATTATTATTAATCTATCCATTAATATAGATAAGGGATTTATTCTTAACTTTAAAGTCCCTGGCAATGCCGGTTAGGGCAGACTCTGCTTTTAAACTTTGGTATGGCAATCTTTCTAGTAAAAAAAACAAACTCTGACCTGTTAAACTCCGCTTAAAAATTGACCGTGCGTCGGATACTGCTCGTGCCGATAAATAACTTTCTTTTAGTCTTGGTCTCTGGTGTTTTAATGAGTTTTATGTTAGTGTAAGGTCATTGGTCACCTCTGGTTGTTGTTCGCAGGTTGTCTTTTTAACTCCATTGCATTTGGTGGTTCATCCTGAAATCGTCGACCTGAAATTCTTAAAATATTTGTGATGAACATAATCTTTCTTTAAATCCCCTAAGTTACGAATATAAAGAAGACAACTTTACTAGAGTCCTTCATTCTTACAGAAATAGAAGCATCAATATCATCATGGATCACTGTTGCAACAGGAATCCTATCATTTCACAGGTCACCAATCTATTAATAATGGAGATTGTCTGTATTTATGTCTGTAACAAAAGCTACGTCATGGCTCTACGTCACAATATTCTTATGCTATATACGCCCAAAATTTGAGTAAGCAATTTTAAAAATTGTTTTTTTTACTCTCGTCCTTTTTTTTTACAGTAACAAGAAGTTAATTAAAAAGTTTACAAATAAATAAATACCTATGATTTTGTGTAACATTGACGGGGCTCAGTTTTCATTTCAAATTGTTTTATTTATTTTTTTACTCCTTTAATAAATATGAAGATTTGTCTTACAAACCCTCTGACATTGAATTTTTAACTCCCACCCTCTCATGCACTGTCTTTCAGAAAGTAATTTTTACGACGCTCGGAGGGTGTTTTCTGTTGCTAGTCTTTATAATAAAACTTAAGTTCGAAGAGTGGCCTATTGTTGGTATCAGCCGGACAGCAAGGGGGTCCCCCGCCTTTCTGCTGAGTTAGACCACCACAATTACCGTCAGCTCCCTACTTTAATGCATAGATCAGATTACCTGAGCTGTGCTATTCATGCAGCGAGTTGGTAAGGACCGGTATCGAATCCAAAACCTTGTAGTTCCAAGAGAGATTGTTGCATACCCTTCTTCTTTACTTACTTGGACATCTATTCTTCTGCTGGCCGCCTTGGTATGCTTCTGATCGTCTTTGGTATTTCTATCATCTATCATGACTTGGTCTGGCATCTTCTAAGATCTTGCGTCTGGCGTTGACTTGGGGACCTCGGTCTGGTTTTCTGTTAAGGATTTCTCCTTATCAGAAGCCCTGTGTCATTGTTAGTTTTTAGGTAATAAACACAAGACTTCTATTTACTTTTGATCTTATTGTATTGTTAAATCCCCACCAGACATCTGCTAACTAACATAGCGAGCGTATGCAGAGTGAGTCATAGTTCACATCTTTCCTGCCTGACGTCCAACTGCAAACTGGCGACCGAACAGGTCCTACGTGACTTCACGTATTTTGGCAGACTTCTGTAATTTTCCATTGAAGGAACCGGCCATGGTATGAAAAGGGTCATCCCCACAGAATTACAGGGGACCGACAATAATCTTATGCAACCGCATAGATTATGTAACAAGATGCTCTACTGACTGGGCTAAACCGGCTGATACGGCTTAATATAATAAGCATAAGTTTTACCACATACCCTCACACATACAGCCAAATATATTAGGAACCAAGTACAAAAATGAGTATGGTTAAAAAAAAGTAAAGGGAGGAAAAGTAAGAGACAAAGACAAAAGGTAGTTTTAGGTTTTACTTCGTGGAGAGGAAATTTCTTCCTGTCCCGTAGTTGTGTCTGGTCCCAGTAAAGGCCTGAATTCGAATGACCGAGGGATTTTGTTGGGGGTAGCAAGTGGGTCCTTTTTCCTGCGCATGCTCAAAGGGATTTTCCTCTCTGAGGCTTCATGGGAGATTTTTATTTTTTGTTTTATTTTATGTATATTTAATTTTATCCCACAGGTCTAAAAAGGAAGTTATTGTGGGGATTTCTTCAATCGATTAAGGAGGGATATCACCCCTTTCATTTAGACGTCATTGTCCAATCCACCCCTTACAGTGAGAGGGGGCGGTTTACCTTAAGCCCCAAATCAGTCTATTTTAGACTTCCAGGTGTCCAGGTCTCAACTAACATTTTTTTAATCTAATCTCTAAAATCCACATGATCGCCTATAGCCCCCAAAAACAAAAAAAAAAAACAAAAAAAAAAACGCTTCTGTATTTCCCATAATTTCCAGTCTTGCTTCAGTGGGGATTGGACCCTTGACCTGTGCCATCAATCATTCCTCGCTGATTTCCGACCGGGCGCTGGGGTGTTGGTGAGTTCATTAATCAATAAGCAAATAAAGGATAAATAATATTAAATTACCGCAAATGTAATTGCAGATTTTAACCATTAACTTTACACAAATATGTCTTATGTGTCGAGTTTTAATTAAAACTCAGCAAATGTACAAATGTCAAAAAATGGGATAGTTAACTTATTTCTTTCTTTTTGTAATTGGGTGAGTCCCCGTGGCTAACCTCCTGGACTGCGATGTAGTAAGCGAGTTCGAACTCCAATTATACTGTTACGTTCACTTTCGACTACTCTATACTTGGGAAATATACAAGGTGTGTCAAAAAACTATAGAGAGTTTTTTTGTACTTTTTGACACACCTTGTATTCTGAAAAAAAACGTTCCATTAATTTTATTTTTTCAGATACAAGGTGTGTCAAAAATGTAGCAAGTTTAAAGCTATATTTACCAAAATAGAAATGAAAAATAAATGGAACATAATTCTTGTTCAGAATACAAGGTATATCAAAAAGTACAAAAAATCTCGATACTTTTTTGACACACCATGCATGACCCATTCTTCAACAATAATAATGGTAGTACCTGTTAGGCCCCAATCTATAGGTTAAATAGATAAAAATGTGTTTAAAATAATTCAATATCCAGAAAGATTGAATAAAAGAATAACGCCTTCGCTATAAAAAAAAGAGTTGGCGTGACGTAAAAACAACAACACCCAAACAACCAAACCAGCCAACCAACCAACCATCCTTGAAATCCGGGTAAGAGGCGCGTATTGTTATGGCCATCGTCTTAGGAAATAGACACGAAGCTGTTTGCATTTTAACATCTTATCATAATGGTGATTATGTAAAACTGTCTGTCTGTAAATCGAAAATTACGTCGCCACTGATGTCACGATTCCTTAGTTATTTAAGTTATATTCTCAAATGATTAGGAAATCGTCATTATTTAATTTTAATTAACATCTAATTAACAATGTCCCTATTAAAGTCTAGCTGAGTTAGATTGCCGCAAATTTGCCCATATTATTAATGCATCTATACTCCTGAAATATGTGTTATATATCTCTAAGAAATAAAGATTTATATAGTATATGGTTGGAATAATTTGCATAATGATTTTAACAAAACTGGGTTTAATATATAATTATTTGCTGTTACTGATTTCTAATAGGATCATGTTATTCTCAAACGCACTAAAAGCAATCCTATATAGAATTCTATAGAGAATTCAATTAAAATAACATTAAAATAAGTGAAATGTTTTTATATTCATTCTTATTCAATTTCATTTTTCTATCCAATTTAATATATTATTTTATTACATTGAAACTTAAATACTTCCACCCAGAGGGACATACTTTTGCTCGTAGGAAAAGTATAGAATCCAGCTATTCTCCGACCATCGATGGGTAAATAATAAGGCAGTTTGGCCACATTAAGCGTTGTATGGGAACCGTAAACCCCTGAATTCAAATCCGTTCAACTCTGCAAAGAAATTGAGGTTGTGTCACATACTGCTTGTGCAGAAAGATTGTGAAATATATTTAAACCTGTTTGGTTTGGTTTATTTTGTTTTACGGCATATCAACATCAGTGGGCCATTTAATGCCGATAAAGTTTTAAAATAAAGTAATTCTCAATGGATACTCAATTTTATATATATATATATTTACCAACCGTTCCGCACGAGAAGGATGTGACACAAGGTCAATTTCTAAAGCAGATTTCAACAGGTTTGAATTCAGAGTTTTCCTTCTCTTAGACCGGTTGCCTAACCAAGGTTAAAGAGCCAGGGCTTCCCTACTATTTATTCATAGCTGGGGGAGAGTAGGATTCATACCTTTCCCAAAGGTTTTAGTGCTAAGTGAAATGCAATTACCACATCCAGGATTTGAACTCGGGGTGACGATTCCATTTCCTATGACTTTAACCAGTACACCACGCGCTTCCATTGATTTTATAAATACATTTTTATATTTAACCCATTGATGGGACCCTAACAGGTAGTACCACTCCGGGTCAGGGTGGTCCAGGGAGCAATGGTGATGAAAGGGTGATCCACATTACCCAAACTTCCAAAACTGAAGCCTCACCATCAGATAGAGTTTAACGTCATTCCCAGGACATGTAGACCCTCGGCCACCGCCTTCTAACACACAATGTGATAAAAAAGATTTGGGCTTGCCAATAAAGGCAAGTGTTGGTTGGGATAAGCATATAGGCTGCTAGGCTTGACGGACCTAAGCCGATTGACGGAGGGGGCCTCTCAGACCGCTCGGTCAAGTCGCAAGATAGGGCCAAAGTGGAGTAATTGGCATATCATGAAACTGCCTAGGCCACCCAGGTTCTATCTTTAAGCATCACGGGTCGCAACCCCACAGCCAGGTGGCCCCATTTGGGGAGTCTTAACTCCTCTGCAGAGGTGCAGTCGGTGCATCTAACGCCCACACGCAGACCAGGGCGGTTCAAGCCTGTATCACAGAAAGGATATGGTAGTAACGGCAATGACAGGTACATCAACGTCTCCAACCTTCACAGTTAATTTGAGTCTCCGCAAGCG
>CM042157.1:19069708-19093868 GCA_023376005.1 Doryteuthis pealeii
CAACGATTCCCTCCGACAGAAATCGAAACCGGACTTCAGCAGGATAGTCAG
Organism: Doryteuthis pealeii; assembly: GCA_023376005.1. Taxonomy (NCBI): domain Eukaryota; kingdom Metazoa; phylum Mollusca; class Cephalopoda; order Myopsida; family Loliginidae; genus Doryteuthis; species Doryteuthis pealeii. Next base: position 19,069,760 of record CM042157.1, read on the forward strand.
AAACTATACTTCTTTGGCCACGATACAGCACGGAAAAATTCCTGCGAAATTAACCTGTTCTCCACACCGAATAATTCTTTGCGAAATTCACTTGACATTATTATCTTCTATAATCATCGAATTTATTGTAATTGCCTTCAAGCTAAATATATTATATATATATATATATATATATATATATATATATATATATTATATATATATAATATTATTATAATGGAGATTGTGTTTTTCTGTCTGTAACCGAAACTATATTACTACTCAAGTCACAATTTCCTTTGTTATTGACATCACAATATCAATGATTTTATTTTTATTTAAATCTCAATTAATAATAAAATTTATATTATTTATATAATATTATAATTTATATTATTAACACTGTTGACCTTATCTACATACTAATAACATGCAATTGTATTTATATATACAACAAAATAACGGTTTACAGTGTGAACGGGAAGGCTGATTTACATATTGATATTAAAAATGTGATTTTAATAAATATGTGTTTAATACTATTGATTTCTAATTGTTTGGTTTTTATTTTTATGAATATAAGCAAACATCTCTTCAATAAATCTTAAATGAAATCCATTAACAAGAAGAAATAACTGTAATATTATTATTTACTTCCTATTTTAACTAAATAGTTAAATTAGGAAAATTTACCAATGAAAGACGGGAGTAATGGAAAATGATGGAAGAGTTAGTTTCAAAGGTGTTCTATTTTTCAATCATACCTCCTCTGTTCCAAATCTTTTTATCTGCATTCTTATTCAGTTTCATTAGCCTTCTAATTTAAAATGATATTTCATCTTATTAAAACTTAAATACTTGCACCCGGAGGGTGCATATATTTGCTAGTATATATTATATATATATATATATATATATATATATATTATATATATATATATGCTTTTGTCCTTGACATTGCTTATAATAAAGAAATCAGTCACTGCCTGTATAAATTTGGCAGTCATGGGACAATGGTATTTCCAAAATATTTCCATTACTATTAAACTTTGACGATGTAAGAAGAAATACATAAAGATAATTACTATTATATATATATATATATATATATATATATATATATATTATATATATATATATATTATAAACTATTGTATATCTAATAAAGTAACAAAAACAACCTTCCTCGAACAACGCCCCCGTGTCTCGCCTTTGTGAAACAAGCACAAGCGCAAAAAACCTTATCGTCTCGGTGATAAAAAGTGTAAGATGAGAGCAATAATATAATGGCGAAGCGGCAATCTTGTTTGTGTTTTTTTCTTTCTTCTTCTTTCATTATACGCCGTGTTTTATGTTGTGTCCTGGATGAATTGACGGATACAACAGCCTGACAAAGAGATAACACATCCGGTCACGTGTCCATGTTGTTGTCACAGTGAGTTTCCTATTTCGGTTACTCTAGTTTTTCTTAATGATTTTTTGCTCACATTTTGAAGGCATCCAAATTATACACACAACACCCCATATATATATATATATATATATATAATATATAATATGCATACAAACACAAATACACACACGAACACACATATTTACATATGTGAGTGCGTTTGTGTGCGTATGCATTTATAATATATATATTATATATTATATATATATATTATATATATATGTATATATAGAACATTTTTTATATGAAATATATATTTCTCATATATATATATATAATATATATATATATATATATATGAGAAATATATATTCATATAAAAAACGGCAGGATATATATATATATATATATATATATATATATATATATATTAAATTGTATCAATCGATTATTTTTTTACGATTATCTTGGTCTTTTCATTTTTCCAAATTTTTTTTCCCCGGGTGATGTTTGGTAGTATATTTTTACAATCAAACTATTTGTCGGGTTTTTCTCACAGCGAGCGTTTACCAACAAGTTTGGTATATTATATATACTAGTAAATATATGCACCCTCCGGGTGCAAGTATTTAAGTTTTGATATAATAAAATATCATATTAAATTAGAAAGGCTAATGAAACTGACTAAGAGTGCAGATAAAAAGATCTGCAACAGAGGGGGTATAATCGAAAAATAGAACAACTTTGAAACTAACTATTCCATCATTTTCCATTACTCCCTCTTTCATTGGTAAAATTTTCCTAATTTAACTATTTAGTTAAAATAGGAAGTAAAGGATAATATTACAGTTATTTCTTCTTCTAAATAAATCTTTTAAGATTTATCCACGAGATTTTTGTTTATATTTCTTAAGATAAAAACCAAACAATTAGAAATCAATAATACCAAGCACATATTTATATTAAAATAAAATTTTAAATATCAATATGCAAATTAACCTTCTCGTTCAAACTGTAAACCGCTATTTTGTTGTATGTATAAATACAATTGCATGTTATTAGTACATAGATATGGTCAACAGTATTAATAATGTAAAAACAATTTTATTGATAACTGAAGGTTTAAGACAATGAAATCATGGAGAATTTGACGTAAATAATTAAGGGAATTGTGACTTGAGTAGTAATATAGTTTCGGTTACAGACAGAAAAACACACAATCTCCATTATAATAAGATATATATATATATATATATATATATATATATATATATATATATAGTGTTCCTGCTTATTCATGTATATAATGGGATTGGGCGATGATTGTCTCTGTGTTTGTACTTAAAAAAGACAATTATGTGAAATGGACACCATACGCCTCTCACAATGGAGCAAACAGTAATTTATATTGGTATAAATATTTGTTTGATTAATCTTAGTTCTGTTCCGGGAAATATCTCCCCCCCCCCTAGGCAGTAGCGCTGAAAATACGCAAAATGCATCCTCTATTAAGAAAACAAAGGATTTCTGGATATAATACTAAACCGTATACACAGCCGAGACTCAATTAACTGTGAAGGTTTGGAGACGTGATGTACCCGTTCATTGCCGTTACTACCATAGCCTCTGTGATACAGGATTGAACCGCCCTGTCGTTTGGGGCGTTAGAATGCACCGACTGCACCTCTGCAGAGGAGTAAGACTCCCCAAATGGGGCCAGCTGTTGGCTGAGGGTGGCGACCCGTGATGCTTAAGAATAGAACCATAAAGAATATCTGCTTAAGAATAGAACCATTAAGAATGCATAAGAATATATGATTATCCCAACCATATTGTCTTTATGGCAAGCCCCAACCCTTTTTATCACATGGGTGCTAGATGGCGGTGGCTGCGGGTCTACATGCCCTGTGAATGACGTTAAACTCTATTTGATGGTGAGGCTTCAGTTTTGGAGGTTTGGGGAATGTGAAGCACCTCTTCATCACCATTGCTCCCTAGACCACCCTGACCCGGAGGGGTAGTACCTGTTAGGGTCCCATCAATGGGTTAAATAGTAAAATGTATTTATAAAAAAATGGAAGCGCGTGGTGTAATGGTTAAAGTCATAGGAAATGGACTCGTCGCCTCGAGTTCAAATCCTGGATGTGGTAATTGCATTTCATTTTTTGCTAAAACTTTTGGGAAAGGTATGAATCCTACTCTCCCCCAGCTATGGATAAATAGTAGGGCTGACTGAGCTCTTTAAAGTTGGTTAGGCAACCAGTCTAGGAGAAGGAAAACTCTGAATTCAAACCTGCTGAAATCCGCTTAAGAAATTGACCTTGTGTCACATATTGCTCGTGCGGAGTGGTTGGTAATATATATATATATATATATATATATATATATATATATATATATATATATTTGAGTATCCATTAAAATGACTTTATTTTAAAACTTTATCGGTATTAAATTACCCACTGAGGTTGATATGCCGTAAAACATAATAAACCAAACCAAACCAAACAGGTTTTAATATATTTCACAATCTTTCTGCACAAGCAATATGTAACACAACGTCAATTTCTTTTCAGAGTTGAACGGATTTGAATTCAGGGGTTTCCGGTTCCCATACAACGCTTAATGTGGCCAAACTGCCTTATTATTTACCCATTGATGGTGGGAGAATAGCTGGATTCTATACCTTTCTTATTAGTACTACGAGCAAAATTATGTCCCTCTGGGTGGAAGTATTTAAGTTTCAATGTAATAAAATATCATATTAAATTGGAAAGACAAATGAAATTAAATAAGAATGAATATAAAAATATTTCACTTATTTTAATGTTATTTTAATTGAATTTATATAGAATTCTATATAGGATTGCTTTTAGTGCGTTTGAGAAAAACATGATCGTATTAGAAATCAGTGACAGTAAATAATTATATATTAAACCCAGTTTTATTAAAATCCTTATGCAAATTATTCCCACCATATACTATGTACATCTTTATTTCTTAGAGAAATATAACACATATTTCAGGAGTATAGATGCATTAATAATATGGGCAAATTTGCGGCAAATCTAACTCAGCTAGACTTTAATAGGGACATTGTTAATTAGATGTTAATTAAGATTAGATAATGACGATTTCCTAATCATTGAGAATATAACTTAAATAACTAAGGAAATCGTGACATCAGTGGCGACGTAATTTCGATTACAGACAGACAGTTACATAATCACCATTATGATAAGATGTAAAATGCAAACAGCTTCGTGTCTATTTCCTAAGACGATGGCCATAACAATACGCGCCTCTTACCCGGATTTCAAGGATGGTTTGGTTGGTTGGTTGGTTGTTGGGTGTTTTTTTTTTTTACGTCACGCCAACTCTTTTTTTTTATAGCGAAGGCGTTATTCTTTTATTCAATCTTTCTTGGATATTGAATTATTTTAAACACATTTTTATCTATTTAACCTATAGATTGGGGCCTAACAGGTACTACCATTATTATTGTTGAAGAATGGGTCATGCATGGTGTGTCAAAAAAGTATCGAGATTTTTTGTACTTTTTGATATACCTTGTATTCTGAACAAGAATTATGTTCCATTTATTTTTCATTTCTATTTTGGTAAATACAACTTTAAACTTGCTACATTTTTGACACACCTTGTATTCTGAAAAAATAAAATAAATGGAACGTTATTTTTTTCAGAATACAAGGTGTGTCAAAAAGTACAAAAACTCTCTATAGTTTTTTGACACACCTTGTATATTTCCCAAGTATAGTAGTCCGAAAGTGAACGTAATAGTATAATTGGAGTTCGAACTCGCTTACTACATCGCAGTCCAGGAGGTTAGCCACGGGGACTCACCCAATTTACAAAAGAAAGAAAATAAGTTAACTATCCATTTTTTGACATTTGTACATTTGCTGAGTTTTTAATTAAAACTCGACACATAAGACATATTGTTGTAAAGTTAATGGTTAAAATCTGCAATTACATTTGCGGTAATTTAATATTATTTATTCTTTCTTTGCTTATTGATTAATGAACTCACCAACACCCCCAGCGCCCGGTCGGAAATCAGCGGAGGAATGATTGATGGGCACAGGTCAAGGGTCCAATCCCCACTGAACCAAGACTGGAAATTATGGGAAATACAGAAGCGTTTTTTTTGTTTGTTTTTTTGTTTTTTTTTTTTTTTGTTTTTTTGCTATAGGCGATCATGTGGTATTTTAGAGATTAGATTAAAAAAATGTTAGTTGAGACCTGGACACCTGGAAGTCTAAAATAGACTGATTTGGGGCTTAAGGTAAACCGCCCCCTCTCACTGTAAGGGGTGGATTGGACAATGACGTCTAAATGAAAGGGGTGATATCCCTCCTTAATCGATTGAAGAAAATCCCACGATAACTTCCTTTTTAGACCTGTGGGATTAATATAAAATTAAATATAAATAAGACAAAAAATAAAAAAATCTCCCATGAACCCTCTGCCAGGAAAATCCCTATGAGCATGCGCAGGAAAAAGGACCCACTTGCTACCCCCAAGAAAATCCCTCGGTCATTCGAATTCAGGCCTTTACTGGGACCAGACACTTCTACTGGACAGGAAGAAATTTCATCTCCACGAAGTAAAACATAAAACTACCTTTTGTCTTTGTCTCTTACCTTTCCTCCCTTTAATTCTTTTAACCATAACAAATTTTATACTTGGTTCCTAATATAATTTGCTATATGTGTGAGGGAATGTGGTAAAACTTATGCTTATTATATTAAGCCGTATCAGTAGAATATGCCCCTTGGAAGTACAAGGTTTTGGATTCGATACCGATCCTTACCAACTCGCTGCATGAATAGCACAGCTCAGGTAATCTGATCTATGCATTAAAGTAGGGAGCTGACGGTAATTGTGGTGGTCTAACTCAGCAGAAAGGCGGGGGACCCCCTTGCTGTCCGGCTGATACCAACAATAGGCCACTCTTCGAACTTAAGTTTTATTATAAAGACTAGCAACAGAAAACACCCTCCGAGCGTCGTAAAAATTACTTTTTGAAAGACATTGCCTGAGAGAGTGGGAGTTAAAAATTCAATGTCAGAGGGTTTGTAAGACAAATCTTCATATTTATTAAAGGAGTAAAAGAATAAATAAAACAATTTGAAATGAAAACTGAGCCCCGTCCATGTTACACAAAATCATAGGTATTTATTTATTTGTAAACTTTTTAATTAACTTCTTGTTACTGTAAAAAAAAAAGGACGTGAGTAAAAAAAACAATTTTTAAAATTGCTTACTCAAATTTTGGGCGTATATAGCATAAGAATATTGTGACGTAGAGCCATGACGTCGCTTTTGTTACAGACATAAATACAGACAAACTCCATTATTAATAGATTGGTGACCTGTGAAATGATAGGATTCCTGTTGCAACAGTGATCCATGATGATATTGATGCTTCTATTTCTGTAAGAATGAAGGACTCTAGTAAAGTTGTCTTCTTTATATTCGTAACTTAGGGGATTTAAAGAAAGATTATGTTCATCACAAATATTTTAAGAATTTCAGGTCGACGATTTCAGGATGAACCACCAAATGCAATGGAATTAAAAAGACAACCTGCGAACAACAACCAGAAGGGACCAATGACATTACACTAACATAAAACTCATTAAAACACCATAGACCAAGACTAAAAGAAAGTTATTTATCGGCACGAGCAGTATCCGATGCACGGTCAATTTTTAAGCGGAGTTTAACAGGTCAGAGTTTTTTTTTGACTAGAAAGATTGCCATACCAAAGTTTAAAAGCAGAGTCTTCCCTAACCGGCATTACCAGGGACTTTAAAGTTAAGAATAAATCCCTTATCTATATTAATGGATAGATTAATAATAATAACAAATTCTGTAGTGGTAGTAGTTGTTAGGGTCTCATTTATGGGTTAAATAGTTAAAAAAGGAGTATTAAAATACAAGGTGTCTCAAAAATGTATCGAGATTTTTGTACTTTTTGATACACCTTGTATTCTCAAAAAATATCTATCTATCTATCTATATCACTCTGTTCATATCTGTCTATCTATCAATCCATCCATCCATCTATCTATCCATCCATCCATCTATCTATCTATCTATCTATCTATCTATCTGTCTGTCTTGTCTGTTTCTCTGTCTTTCTATCTATTTATCTATCCATCTATCTATCTATCTATCTGTCTGTCTTGTCTGTTTCTCTGTCTTTCTATCTATCTATCTATCCATCCATCTATCTATCTATCTATCTATCTATCTATCTGTCTTGTTTGTTTTTCTGTCTTTCTATCTATCTATCTATCTATCTATCCGTCTCTGTTTGTCTGTCTGTCTATCTGTCTGTCTTTCTTTCTATCTATCTATGTTTAACGAAACAAAACATCCTCGGCATAAAATAACCTAACATGCCATTAAATCCAACCAACAAACCAACCGACCTACTTTGAGTTGCTTTTCATTGTATATTCAGTTGAGTTACCAATGTTAAGACCGCAAGGATCAGCGCGTTTTGGAAACAAGAAATAAAGATGAATAAAACAGAAACTAGAATTTTTTAAGATGTAGAATTATATGGAGTAAAATTATAAGTAATAAAAATAACTTATTGTAGAAACATCAATATTTTCTGTGAGTGGAGAGTAACTCATTGATTTAAGCTTTCTTTCTGGATTTGTTATTTCTATAAATGTTTCAGTAAAATAAAAACTAAGTTATTCCTCAACGATTTCTACCAAAATTCTATTACACATATTGCACATCTTATGGTTCAACACACGTCTCTTGGATTTATTTAATCCTACCCCCAAGAAAAAAACATACATTTTTAGAACTAGCAGTAATACCCGTGACAGGATGAAAGACCTTTTTTAGTAACGCCAGAAGTGAGAGAGAAAGTGGGAAGAGAGGAGTAAGAGAGATGTTATATCAATATAGTATGATTTAGTAAATTCCTTATCATTTATTTTTGGGAGAATATGTGCTTAATTGAAGTCGTACCTAATTTTGAAAATTAATTAATTAATAATTAATGAATTAGGCGGGCATACCTATTCAAATGTAAGGCTAAACAAATCGAGAAAAATCAATATCTGTATGTACATTTCGGCCTATTAGGCCTCATCAGCAGAGCTATAGACAGGAAGACCGCTTTGTGTGATTCGAACCCTGACTATCAAGCTGACAGGCAGGGACTCTAACCATTACACCAGCTGACCCTTCCCAGATTTTACGTTTGTTTAGAAGTAGGTTATATTCCCCTTATGGGGACTTTACTACAGGACAGTATGAAAAGTATAATTTATGTAAATTGATAAGAATTCGCGTATTACAACGATCGTTTATTTTAGGAAATTTTTTGTTTCTTTGTTTACATTCAAAATATTTTAAAAGTGTTACATAATTATTAGAAACCTAATACTTATGTACAGTAGTTTAGAAACCAAAATGGCTGTTATAAGTTGCAGCCCACGGCCTTGAAGGATTAAATGACAAGGCTTGACCTCATCCTGATCCTTCCGGCGGATACCGTGAGAATCGGTGGTGAGAAGACCCTCTTCTGGTTTAGATTAGAAAGAGATTTTAGTTAGTAGATCGGCCAAAACCACGACGGTGTTCAGTCGTGTTATGCACGCGGCCGACTCAATCTGCGCAGGTAGTCTGGTGGAGATTTCAGAATAAAATATTGTAACGTAGCGGCGTCATCACGGTACCAAATAGATATATTTGTTGCATAGTGCCTTTTCTTGGACGGCACTAAATATCTATTATGTTATATACCTCTTTTATTCTTCTGGCCGGATCTGGTATATCTTCTATCGTCTATCTTGGTCTGGTCTTTCTTATCTGGGTTCCGTGTCTGATTCTGTTGGGGAGCATTCCTTATCAGAAGCCTTGTGCTATTGTTAGCTTTTAGTAATAACAACAAGACTTCGATTTACAATGATGTTACTTTATTCATGAACCCCAGACCAGACAATCACGCAGTGAGACTCACATCTTGCTAGCTTCTAACTCTGCAACTGACTAACTGCAACTAAACTGAGTTGCTTACTCCTTAAACCGGAAGGGGCTTCTATGGGGTTTCCGTTCTCACGATTCTCTCCCAGAAAGCAAGGTCAGAGTGAGGTCAAACGCTGTCACTCACTCTCAAGGCCATCAGTTGCACTGATCGCCATAAGAAATTTCTATATTACCTTAAAAAGATATTAGGGATCCATAATTATGTAACAATTTATTTCATTTTTAAATCCTAAAAATTTAACAATAAAAATAAGCTAAGAATTAAAATTGTGTCCTTATTTATCGGTGGAAGAATCTGCGTATCAATTCAAAATGAAAATTATTCGTTCATTCTATGAATAATTCCTTTCTCTGTGTACTTATTTGTGAAGGAACGTGAAGATTTCAACAAATCGAATGTTATTTTATTATGAAATTATACCATATAATCAGTAAAATTTGAAAATTAGATTTTGTACTTTTCCTTATCATGCCTATATTAAAGTGTATGCTCGATCTTAATGCTCAATGATATCTCTTTTCTAAATTCTAAGACGACACGTACATACCAAATCAGTCTTGAATCCTTAATATATAGGGATGTACAATTTATATTCAGTCAAGTTTTGTATGAACTAAATTAAAATTGACATTTAGTAAAGAAATCTAAACAAATTTGCATGCACAAACAATAAAAAATTGCTGCATAAACTTAAGAGACACTTCTAAGATTTCTCTAAAATTGTAACATAATGGTACTGAAAAGTCCTGCATCGATTTAATATAACAGTAAAAATTTGCCTTAAAAATTCAGACAAAAACACACACACACACACACACACATATATATATATATATACATATATATATATACATATATATATACATATATATACACATATATATATATATATATATATATATACATATATATATACACATAATATATATACATTTATATATATATTATATATACATATATATACATGTATATATATATATCATATATATATACATACATACATATATATATATATACATACATATATACATACATACATATATACATACACACACATATATATATATATATATATATATATATATATATATATATATATAAAGAGAGAGAGATGGTAAATGTTTACACACCTATGTAAGGCAGTCTAAAACGATCAAAGTGTATGGCGTTTGTAAAAGATTTTAAAAAGATATTTAAAGGATATTTTAGACCAGAATAAAACGTAAATAGTATGAATGAGACTGCCACAGGGGGTAAGTAAATATTTATTCAGTTTATGTTTTATTCACATCTATTGGCTGGTATTCTGCCCTTTCTTATTTTATGAAAAAGTTTTGGAAAAACATTTTTATTCAATTTCTATATATATATATCTATATCTATATCTATATATATATATATATATATATATATATATACTATTTGAATAAACAAGTTGTTCAAAAATGTTCAAAACCATATCTACAATATAGACTAGATAAAGTAAGCGCCACCTGGTGTGCGAGTATTTAAGTTTTAATGTACGTAAAGTAAAGTCGACATTCCGGCCTAAAGTCGGTACCAGCCAGTCAGCGAGGGAGTCTATCCCCTTTTCAATAGCGCTAGACCAAGGAGATTGTTTTAGCATCTGAAATGGTGCGCCACACCTACCATCAGCTCCTTACTTTACCGCACAGATCCCTGTGCTACTCATACGCTGAGTTGGCGAGGACCGGTATCGAACTAGGAACTTTGTGGTTTCTAGCCGAACGCTCTACCGACTGAGCTAAGCCGGCCCCTTAGTTTTAATGTAATAAGATATTATATTGAACTAGAAAAACTTACGAAACTAAAAGATATTATATTCAATTAGAAATACTTACGAAACTAGATATAAATCTTATTATAATGGAGATTGTATGTTTTTCTGTCTGTAACCGAAACTATATTACTATACAAATCACAATTCCCTTTGTTATCTGCATCCCATTCTCCATGATTTTATTTTTTATTTAAACCTCAATTATTAGTAAAATTGTTTTACATCATTAAGACTGTTGACCATATCTACATACTAATAATATGCAATTGTATTTATATATACAACAAAACAGCGCTTTACAGTGTGAATGGGAAGGCTAATTTGCATATTGATCTTTAAAAATTTGATTTTAATAAATATGTGCTTAGTATTGTTGATTTCTAATTGTTTGGTTTTATCTTATTGAATATGAGCAAATTTCTCTTCAATAAATCTTAAAAGAAATCCCTTAACAAAAAGAAATAACTGTAATATTATTCTTTACCTATTTTAACTAAATAGATAAATTAGGAATAGGAGTAATGTAAAATGATGGAATAGTTAGTTTCAAAGTTGTTCTATTTTTCAATCATACCCCCTCTGTTCCAAATCATGTTATCTGCATTTTTATTCAGTTTCATTAGTCTTTCTAATTTAATATGATATTTTATTATATTAAAACTTAAATACTTGCACCCGTAGGGTGCATATATTTGCTAGTAAATATAAGGATATTACACATATTTTATGTATGTTAATTGATTTCTATATAAAATTATATAGGATTGTTTTTATATAAAATTATATATAGGATTGTTTTTAATACGCTTGAGAACAACATGAAGTTATTAGAAATTAGTAACAGAAAATAATCATTTATTTCTTTTAAAATCATTATGAATTATTCCCACCATATACTATGTAAATCTTTATTTCTTAGAGATATATAACTCATATTTCAGGATTTTAAATGCATTAATAAATAATATAGGCAGTTTTAAGGTAATCTAACTCATCTAGACTTTAAAGAGACATCTTTAATGAATAAGATGCTAATTAAGATTAAATAATGAAGTAGTTTTGGTTACAGATAGACAATGACATAATTCCCATTATAATAATATATATATATATATATATATATATATATATATATATATATAAAGAAAATTTGAAAAAACAAGTATTCCGAAATTGGGATGAATTTAATAATCGATGTTTAAAACATTTCGGTTACATTGAACCTTCATCAGGATGTCTCTTGGGGTGAAGAAAATGATGGATGTTTTTATATGTGATAGGAGATGAAAATCTTTTTAGTTATGTAACTGTATTTGATCAGCGTTTTATTTTTGAAAGGCAAGTCGCGATCTACTCACGCGAAGGTGTCATGACGCGTGACGCCACTCGAAGAAATGCAAAAGACGAGAAAAAGTATTAATGGACTGATTATTTTTAAAAGAACATAGGGAAACAAAGTGGGAATGATAACTAAATAAATAATTAAATGAAGCCTGGTATTTAGTAATTATTTAACACTATTTAACTAGAAACGGAGATATAATAAATAATACATGTCGGTTATTAAGGGAACAAAGTGGGAATGATAACTAAATTCGCCTTTTAAAAATAAAACGCTGATCAAATACAGTTACTTAACTAAAAAGATTTTCATCTCCTGTCACATATAAAAACATCCATCATTTTCTTCACCCCAAGAGACATCCTGATGAAGGTTCAATGTAACCGAAATGTTTTAAACATCGATTATTAAATTCATCCCAATTTCGGAATACTTGTTTTTTCAAATTCTCTTTATATTGTTCGGATTTAATTTCCATATTTACCTCCATATATATATATATATATATATATATATATATATAAAATATATATACATGTATATATATATATATATATATATATACATGTATATATATATATATATATGTGTGTGTGTGTGTGTGTGTGTGTGTGTTGTGTGTGTGTGTAATTTTTTGGGGTGTAAAAATTTGTATTACAGCTTTAAAATGACCCACTAATAGATTCATTATTAAAAATAATTAATATTTTACAATAGAAGGGAGGACAAAGGCGAAAAAAACGAGTAGCTAGCTTCCCTATTGTAGAATATTTAATTTTTTCAATAATGAATTTATTAGTGGGTTTTTAAAGTTCGAATAATAATATTATTATATATATATATATATATATATATAATATATATAATATTATAATATTATAGATATATTATAGATATGGTTTTTCAATAGATTTATTATCGATATGAAGGTATAAAACAGGTGTGTTTAAATACGTATTCATCCAAATCCTTTGCCACGAGCAGGATGCCACACAAGGTCAATTTGTAAACGTAGTACGTCGATTCATCGATAGGTGAGTTGGGGAGAATATATATCTACCTGCCTTAGTAAGCGAAAATCATCAGTTTCATCCAGGATTTGAACCTGACTCGCCTTGTCCATTTCCTTCAACGATCACCCATACGCAAAGCACGTTCCGTTTGAGTAATACCTTAGTTTGTTTTCGAAATTATTACCCAATCCATTCTCTGGTAACCGGAGATAAGTTCTGAATCGTTTTACTGCCATAACACCCATTTCATTATCGTCTAACATTAATGTTTCATTGTATCTGTTAGGATTTGAAAAGTGAAAAAGTTGTCGAAAAATACTAAATAATAATAAAAAAGAAAAGATTTTCTGAAGAGATGGTTATATAGTAACAAACATCCCCAAACAATAGTTGAAGCGAGTGCTATGTTGTTTCCTTGTTTGTTTGTTTTTCTATGGTTTAATCTGCTCTTTTAGAAAATGCCCTTTTACTCTGAGAGAGAAAGTTTCGTTTTCAACAAAGTTAATTTGATAGTCTTAATCCAAATTGTCCATTATCCCTTAGTGTGAGTCTTATTTAAAATTATTTTTTATTCACTGGGGCGTAACACAGATTCTCAACGATATGTTGTTCAAAGTTAACTGACCTGAAAAAATGTAAAAGTTTTCAAATAAAATAACTAGTGCATTATATCTTTTATTCATTAATATATCAACACTGAAAATTTCATTAAATTCGGTTAATTCCCTGATTTTTGGGGTTTTTTTTTCTTTCGGCGGGGTGACATACGATGGTGGAATTTAGGTCCGTTAATTTCGATTTAACCGTAGAAGGTTGACCTTTGATGAAAGTTTCGTTTTCAACAATAAAATCAATAGAAAGTGAAATAATTGAAAAGTGGAAATAAAGTAACCACTTTATTCATTTCCAATTTTAGATTAATTGTGAGCAGTATCCTTCGTTAGCAAGAGATCAAGCATCTACTTCTAAAGAGACGAAGAGACTATTCCATTAGAATAAGTTTAAAGTATATGGTGAATTTCGTTAACATTTTAGGGAGAAACACCTCTAATATAAATGGAGATTCGGTGTCTGTCAGCCTGTAACCAAAACTACGTGATTTAATTGCGTCATAATACCTCAGGAATTGCGTAAGTTCATCAATGAGTATTTAATTTTAGTCAAAATCATTAATACATAGAATAAAGAACAAGCTGTATTATATATATATACTCAGAAATTAAGTATGCAACTTTAAACGGTCCGCAGTGTTTGTTAAATCAACTTTTAATAATACATGCCCGATACTATTGATTTTATATATAGTTTGTTTTATTTTAATATATATTTGAAGTTATATATATATATATATATTATATATATATATATATATATAATATATAACTTAATATATATTAAAAAAACAAACTATATATATATATATATATATATATATATATATATATATATATATAGTATGAAAAAAAAGTAATAAGACAATCAGGAATATTTCTTGTATGTTATTTATTCTCAACTAGTTTCGACCTTAGGTCATCGTCAGGAGAAAATTTCTTATTTGACGAAATTGTTTATAAATTTTTTGAAAGGGAGCATTATAGAAGAACAATAAAAAAAATTTTTTTTAAAGTGTTTTTGAGGGTTTGACATGCTATTAAAATCCGGGTAGACGAGTGTGTTAGTAGTAGCATGTCCATTTGATAAACTATTATCTTATCTATGGATTATATAAAAATAATGATTTGAAAATATAACAAAATATAAAAATATATCTTTTTTGCTACAGCTACAGGGTCTCCAACTATATATTATTCATTTTCTCTCGGTAAAAGCTCTCTTACCAAATGAGGAGCAAAACTTTATATTATGATCGCTTAGTTACTTGTTCCAACTATTGAATAAACCTTAGGTCAAAACAAAACTACAACAACAAAACAACTATGCCAAATAACGAAATATACGTATACACACATACATTAACACACACACACACACACATACATACACACATATATACATATATATTGTTTACAATCTATTTTGTGTGTGTATATATAATAGGGCCGGGTTAGCTCAGTTGGTAGAGCGTTCGGCTAGAAACCACAAGGTTCCTAGTTCGATACCAGTCCTCGCCAACTCAGCGTATGAGTAGCACAGGGATCTGTGCAGTAAAGTAAGGAGTTGTGCTACTCATACGCTGATATATATATATATATAATATATATATATATATAAGGGCTGGGTTAGCTCAGTCGATAGTCAGTAGTTCGATACCGGTCCTCTCTAACTCAGCGTATGAGTAGCACAGGGATGTGTGCAGTAAAGTAAAGGAGCTGTGCTACTCATACGCTGAGTTAGAGAGGACCGGTATCGAACAACTGACTATCGACTGAGCTAACCCAGCCCTTATATATATATATATATATATATATATATATATATATATATATATATATGTCATCATCATGTCGCGCTGTCAGCGGATATCCAGAACAATCTCTCTCCATCCGTCCCCTATTGCTCATCATTCTCGGGAGGTCTCTATGCAGCATCATGTATCCGCACAGAGCTGATCAATGTACTTCTTTGCTGGTCGGCCCACACTGGCGTCGCTTATGAGTTCGTCCTTGATTCTTCAGCAGTGTCCGCGTGTCTTCTCTGTCTTACTGGGATTGTTTGGGTGATATGTGGCAGGTGACCGTACAGCTGCTTTCTCGTGGGGTGCTGTTTCCACATCTTGTTCAGGATCACCCGCAGCATTCTTGTGCAGCTCCCATCTAGTTTATTCTCTAGCCGCTTAGTTAGGGTCCAGGTGGTGCAGCCATACAGCAGTACTGATACAACAACGGCCTGGAAGAACTGTCTCTTTAACTTGTCTGTGAGATTGGATTTCCATATGACCGATAATTTATTTATAGCGGCATATGCTTTTCCTATAGGTGCATTAACGTATTTTACTTCAAAACTCTACCGGTGTGGAAAAAAGTAATTCAGTTTTTCAAAATAAAAATAAGATTTTCACACTGATATCTGAGGAATAAAGATTTAAAAAAGAAAAGACCGGCACATCCGTACTTTCTGAAAATAATCATCAGTACCGTATGTATTAGCCAAAAGAAGAAGAAGAAATACCGGGTGAGTTTTCTAAGTTGTATATATAAAAAGTGCTCAGTACATTAAGTAGAGTATGCTTATAAGGACCTGCATGAGTCAGACACTATCTACCTAGGTTTCACCTGAATTGCTCTTCAGGATAATTCTGACTCCTGTAGGTCTTATAATCATACCCTACTTAATGTATTGAGCCTTTTTATATATACAACTTTTAAATTCTAAGAATACATATATATGTAGATAGTGTCCTGACTTATGTTTAGCTGTCTATAAAGAACAGACAAACAAACTCTCCTCAATCATTGCGATAGATTTTTTTTTTTTTCTTTCTATCTTCATCAAGTTGAGATTCCTTTTTCTGCCAGAAAACAAATACGATTTATTGAAAATATTCTGTATCGAACAGTAATGCAATTATGAAGAAATATTTGGGTTACTTTCTTTTTGAGACAAACACTCCCGATAAAAGAAAGAAACAAACAAACAAACAAACAAAAAGAAAGATAAGAAAACAAAGAAGAGTAATAAATTAGATAATAAAAAACACACCCCTTTCTGAAACGTATCAAGTAATTTGAATTACTTGAGACACGTGTCACCCTAACGGTTATCATCGTTGGAAAGGAACACGGCAATCATGAATGAGGTTGTTTGCGTTTCACATAGCGCTTATACCTTTTCTTATCAAAACAATGGCTGAAAAGGTGCTCCCGTTTCTTATTAACCTATATACTACGCTATGCCGCCCTGTCGTCTGGGGCGTTAGAATGCACCGACTGCACCTCTGCAGAGGGGTAAGACTCCTCCAATGGGGCCACCTGTTGGCCGTGGGTGGCGACCCGTGATGCTCAAGGATAGAGCCCAGGTGGATGAGCAGTTCATGACATGCAATACTCCACTTTGGCCCTATCTTGGGCTAGACGGGTGGTCGGAGAGGCTTCCTCCGATCACTTGGCTGGTCACGTCAAGCCCTAGCACCTATATGATTTTCCCAACCCCATTGCCCTTATGGCAAGCTCCAACCCCTTTTTATCATATGGGTGCTAGAAGGCGGTGACTGCGGGTCTACATGTCCTGGGAATGACGTTAAACTCTATCTGATGGTGAGGTTCCAGTTCTGGAGGTTTGGGGAATGTGGAGCACACGTTCATCACCATTGCTCCCTGGTCCACTCTGACCCGGAGTGGTAGTACCTGTTAGGGTCCCATCTATGGGTTAAATAGAAAAATGTATTTATAAAAAAATTGTATTATCCATTAAGAATTGATTTATTTCAAAACTTTATCGGCATTAAATGACTCGCTGAGGTTGATATGCCGTAAAAAAACCAAACAAACCAAACTACACTATGACAGAATCGCAGCACTCAGCATCCTTGTCGATTTGGGTTTTTTGGGTTTTTTTGTTTTTTTTGTAAACTGAGGTACATGAACTGATCGACTAATTTCAGAGTCTTTACATGTAATGGGAAAGGATACCATCTTGTTTAAATTACATGGGTACTGTTTTATGTGATTTCATATACAGAACAATGCTTCTTGCTGTTTGCTGCAGGCTATGCAGGAAAGATTTAGCTTGTGTATGTGTATTTGTCCGAAGACGTTTGAACATGAATTTGAATTTGCATCAGTAATTGTCTTCACGGGATATTGTCTGCTTCTTGACTTTTTTTTAGTGAGATGTCGTTTTCTGTAAACATGTGAGTGTGATTATGTTGTGAACAGGTAGTCACAACGCTGACTTTCACGTGTTTCTTCTGTATAATACGAGTTCTTTTCGCTCTTTTTATAATATGGTAAAAAAGAGTGAGAAAACTGAACAAATCTTGTAGTTACCATAAATCTTAATGAAATTTCGATGGATAGGTACACATACGAAGTGATTATTTCCTTGACTATTGTTGTGAAGTTTCCTAAGATGTGTAAAGTCATTAATTTTCTTTTAAAAACTTTTAGCAAACTGCTTCCTTCAGATTATCAGTAGTGCCGAACACCAGGAATGAACCAGGGACCTTCAGATTATCAGACAGTCGTAGCGTCGTACTAGCTTTGCTCTCCCAGCAGTTCTCGTCTTCTCACTAGCACTATCCAACTATAACCCCTCTTCCACCTATTTAGACAGCCAAAATGCTACTGCAGACTTTCTCCCCAATCTGGGAAGGCAGTCCCTAAATAATCCCATTGCTGTGTTTCATCAGGGCTCCTTACTCTGAATTGGCCGTTCAAGCACGTTCGACATCATCAGCACGTGTCAATCATCCCGACGAGACTTTACATACGGGTTACTCTGGCACTGCTCGTGTTGGAATTCACCAGCCATTTCAGCACGGAAGAGGTGACGAGTTAAATTTCCGTGATCACTCCGCCACACTCATCCCCCTCGCACCAGGGCCACACATATCGCGGGTTCTCGTTTCGTTCGTGGGGCTGGGATTCTGCCTCTTCTACAATAACATTCTCAGAAAATATAAAAATATGAAATTTCAGGAATTTTTCTTTTCCTCAATTTTGATTCCTAATTTGTAATTGGTTACGGGCAATACCGCTAAAACACTGGTTCTCAAACGAGATCACAGACATTAATCCAGATAGCCAGTCTGATACTACGGAGACCCTTTAGGCAACAGCAGGTAATTTAAGCATACCCGAGCCATTTTGCTTATCAAATGACTTGTTTCCGGGATTTAAATGACCCCGAAAAGAGTTGATATGCCGTAAAAAAAAAAAACATTTTAATCAATTCAGTCTAATTCACGATAAGTTTTTTTTCTGAAGGTTTCTAATCAGTTGTCTGAGTAATATAAAAAAAAAGAAGGTCGATAATTGGTAAAGAAATAGAATCGCCATCATTCATCTATTCAATCTCATTGCAAAGTCTATATCTGTTTTTGTTAATTAATTCCATCATTTGCCAAATTTTCTCCCAGATTTTCTAAAATTATTTTTTTTTACTTCAACGCTGGAACAAGGAAAAGTATTTAACCATATGCTTATCTTTATTTAAGAATAGATTAATTAATATTCCATAATCAAATTCTATCTGATATAAATCATATCTATTCTATATATTATTTAAAACTAATATAATTAATGACGTTATAATAACATGAATACACAGACAGACAGTTACACACACCACACACACAGCCACACACACAAATATATATATATAACATATTGTACAAATGACTTTCATCTGTCAATATAATATATTTGATATAATAGTCATTTGCTGGCACTGACAAAGAAGCTAATATAATTTTATAATGTAATATAATTAATAGTGGTCTGAGATAATACAAAAAAGAAGGTCCGATATTGTTTAAAGATATGAGAATCGCCATCATTCAATCTATTCATGCTTTCCTAAAAGAATTATCAGAAAATGGAAATCTGTACATATATAAGGAGCAGTTGTTGTTTGTAATATGTATGTCCGGAGAAAAACATCGAAAATAAAAACAATGAATGGTGGCAGAGATTCAATTCATGGGATTTATTAAATATAAATCAAAATTTTTCAAACTGATGATTTTAAAAGAATGCACACTAACTTAGAGAACATATTAGTTCTGTATGTAAGCAATGTTTAAAATGAATTTGAAAGTTTTTTCTGTTACTTTCCTGATAAGACTTAGGGTTATAAACATGTCATAAATTCCCCTCAAGTAGTGTTGCATTCTTTAAAAATCATTGCAGTTGAAAATTTGGATTTTTATATTTAAATATCCCAATGATTGAAATCTCTGCACCAGTTCATTTGTTTTATTTTCGATGTTTTCTTCCGGGACATACCATATACAACAAACTGCCTTTATATATGTACAGATTTCCATTTTTCTGTAATTCTTTAGGAAAGCATGAATAGATGAATGATGGCGATTCTATATCTTAGCAATATCGACCTTCTTTTTGTATTATCTCAACACTATTAATTATATTTCATTAATAAATTATAATAGCCTTTTTGTCAGTGAACAGCCAAAATGACTAATTTATACTCAAAATATATTATATTGACAGAATGAAAGTCATTTGTACAATATTATATAATATATGTGTGTGTGTGTGTGTGGTGTGTGTGGTGTAACTGTCTGTCTGTGTAAATTCATGTTATTATAACGTCATTAATAATATTATTTAAATAATATATAAGATAGATATGATTTATATCAGATATGAATTGATTATGAATTTAATTAATCTATTCTTATAAGATAAGCATATGTTCAAATATTTTTCCTTGTGTTTGAGTAAAAAAAATATTTAGAAATTCTGGGAGAAAATTTGGCAATGATGAATTAATATAAAACAAAAAACAGATATAGATTTGCAAATGAAAGTGATAGATGAATGATGGGCGATTTCTATTTCTTTACAATATCGACCTTCTTTTTTTTTATTATTATCTCAGACAACTGATTAGAAACCTTCAGAAAAAAACTTATCCGGTGAATTAGACTGATTGATTAATGGTTTTTTTTTTTTTACGGGCCATATCAACTCTTTTGTGCGGGTCATTTAATCCCGAAACAAGTCATTTTGATAAGCAATGGCTGCGGGTTTGCTAAAATACCTGCTGTTGCTAAAGTGTTCTCCGTAGTATCAGACTGGCTCATTCGTGGAATTAATGTCCTGTGATCTTCGTGAGAAACCAGTGTTTTTAGCGGGTTATTGCCCGTAACAATTACAAATTAGGATATCAGATTGAGGAAAAGAAATTCCTAGAAATTTCATAATTTTTTATTTTCTGAGAATGTTTTTTGTAGACGAGAGCAGAATCCCAGCCCCACGACGAAACGAGAACGGAGAGTGTGTGGCCTGTGCGCACGCGGGTTGAGTGTGGCGAGTGACCACGGAAATTTAAACTCGTCACCTCTTCGTTGCTGAAATGCTGGTGAATTCCACACGAGCAGTGGCAGAGTAACCCGTATGTAAAGGTCTCGTCGGATGATTGAACCACGTGGCTGATGAATCGAACGTGCTGAACGCATTCAGAGTAAGGAGCCCTGATGAAACACAGCAATGGGATATTTAGGGACCTGCTTCCAGATTGGGTGAAGAAAAAGTCTGCCAGTAGCATTTTGGCTGTCTAAATAGGTGGAAGAGGGGTTATAGTTGGATAAGTGCTAGTGAGAAACGAGAACTGCTGGGAGAGCAAGCTAGTATCGACGACTACGAAACTGTCTCGATAATCTGAAGTCCCTGGTTCATTCCTGTGTTCGGCCACTACTGATAATCTGAAGGAAGCAGTTTGCTAAAGTTTTTTAGAAAGAAATCTAATGACTTTAACACATCTTTAGGAAACTTTCAACAACAATAGTCATAGGAAAATAATCACTTCGTATGGTGTACCTAATCCTCGAAGTTTCATTAAGATTTAATGGTAACTAACAAGATGTTTCAAGTTTGCTCACTCTTTTTTTACCATATTATACAAAAGACGAAAAGAATCTCGTAGTATACAGAAGAAACACGTGAAAGTCAGCGTTGTGACTACCTGTTCACAACATAATCACACTCACATGTTTTAACAGAAAAATGGAGGGCGACATATCACTAAAAAAAAGTCAAGAAGCAGACAATATCCTTTTGGGTTGGAGGGTTTATGGGTTGAAAAAGGAGTTTGTGAAGACAATTACTGTCGGCAAATTCAAATCATGTTCAAACCGTTCTTCGGCAATACACCATACACAAGCTAAATTCTTTGCTGCATAGCCTGCAGGCAACAGGCAAGATATATAATATATGAAATCCACATAAAACAGTACCCATGTAATTTAAACAAGAATGGTATCCTTTCCCATTACCATGTTAAAGACTCTGAAATTAGTCGATCAGTTTCATGTACCTCAGTTTACAAAAAAAACAGAAAAAACCAAAAACCCAAATCGACAAAGGATGCTGAGTTGCTGCGGGAGAGGTTTGTTTGGTTTATGGCATATCAACCTCAGCGAGGTCATTTAATGCGATAAAGTTTTGACAATAAATCAATTCTTATAATGGATAATACAATTTTTTTATAAATACATTTTTTCTATTTAACCCATAGATGGGACCCTAGACAAGGTAACTAACCAACTCCGGTCAAAGAGTGGACCAGGGAGCAATGGTGATGAATCATACGGATGTTGCTCGCACATTCCCAAACCTCCAGACTGGAACCTCACCAAAGAATACGAGTTTTACAGTCATTCCCAGACATGTAGACGGACCGCAGAGTCACCGCCTTCTAGCACCCATATGATAAAAAGGGGGTTGGAGGCTTGGCCGAGAGAGGGCAAATGGGGTTGGGAAAATCATTAAGGTGCTAGGGGCTTGACCGTGACCAGCCAAAGTGATCGGAGGAAGCCTCTCCGACCACGCGTCCTAGCCGCAAATAGGGCAAAGTGGAGTTTTGGCGATTCATGAACGCTCATCACTCTGGGCTCTATCTTGATGCTATCAACGGGTCGCACCTGCACGGCCAACAGGTGGCCCAATTGGAGAGTCTTACCCCTCTGCAGAGGTGCAGCTCGGTGCATTCTAACGCCCCAGACGACAGGGCGGCATAGGAGGTAATAATGGGTTAATAGAGCGGGAGCACCTTTGCCCATTGGTTTGTAAGAAAGGTATAGCCTATGTGAAACCCGCAACCAAACCTCATTTCATGTTGCCGTGTTTCCTTTCAACGAGTGAGAAGCGCGGTTAGGGTGGAGCACGTGTCTAAGTAATCTCAAAATTACGTTTGATACGTTCAGAAAGGGTGTGTTTTTTTATTATCTAATTATTTACTCTTTCTTTGGTTTTTCTTATCTTTTCTTTTGTTTGTTTGTTTTGTTTGTTTCTTTCTTTTATCGGAGTGTTTGTCTCAAAAAGAAAGCTAACCAAATATTTCCTTCAAATTGCATTACTGGTTTCGATACAGAATATTTCAATAATCGTATTTGTTTTCTGGCTCAAGAAAAAAGGAATCTGCAACTTGATGTGAGATAGAAAAGAAAAAAAAAAAAATCTATCGCAATGATTGGAGGAGTTTGTTTGTCTGTTTCTTTATAGACAGCTAAACATAAGTCAGACACCTATCTACATATATATTATCTTAGAATTTTAAAAGTTGTAATATATAAAAGGGCTCAATCTTAAGTAGGGTATGAATTTAAAGGACCTACGGAGTCAGAATTATCCTGAGGCAATTCAGGTTGAACCTAGGTAGATAGTGTCTGACTCATGCAGTCCTTTAAGCATACTCTTACTTAATTTACTGAGCACTTTTTATATATAACAACTTTAGAAAACTCACCCGGTATTTCTTCTTCTTATTTGGCTACATCATACGGTACTGATGATTATTTTAGAGTTACGGAATGTTGCGTCCTTTTCTTTTTAAATTCTTTTATTCTCAGATTTTCAAGTGTGAAAATCTTATTTTTATTTTTGAAAAACTG
>CM042157.1:19093968-19106796 GCA_023376005.1 Doryteuthis pealeii
AGACCCCCATATCTCTTGCCATTTCGGAGCAAGGAGGCCCATTTTCTTAAAATTAAGACACGTGCTCGCTCGGTGAATCGAGACTGACAACTCTGTGGTGAGTCTTCTTTCTAACGCCCCCCCCCTCTCCACATCTTCAACCGGTCGGCATTTTTTTTTATCTACTTGCCAATACCCCAAAGGCAAATGCAAAACTCCTTTGCAAAGTAAAAAAAAAAAAAAAAAAATCTTTCCTATTTTTTTCTCTTTCTGATTCTCTTCGTAATTTCTATGACGGATCCACATTGGCAGGGTCTTTTCTTATATATTCACTTTGCATGCTTCCAACACAGACAGCTAAATGTTCCTCTTAATATTTTCTGTGCATTGAACATTATGCAACTTTTTCGACGCCTAGAGCTTTAATGTACAGATTAAAATCGTTTTCTTTTTTGTTTTGTTTTTGTATTTGTTTTTGCTGTAACATTCTTGGCACGTCTAACTGTATATATTCTTTAATTACTCTGCATTTAAAATACTAAAAAAAAAAAAAACTAATTTTAAATTCTCTAAAATATAATAAGCGACAACAATTATATTTTAACACGAGATTATTGTATCGTTCGCAGCTCACCTAGTTTAATCTGCGAAATAACCTGTAGTAAATTGGTTGGATTTTACGGCATGTTGTTATAAAGCCCGAATAAAAATTCAGATATATATAATAGAGAGAGGAAGTAGGAAATTCCTGGTGTAATGGTATAAGTGCTATGGCTTAATGTGACCAACCGATTGATCTGAGGGATATCTCCGAACGAAGGTCGAGCCTAAGAAAGGGCCAAAGCGAAGTGTTGCATGCCATGGACTGCTCAGCCATCAATATTCCGTCCTTAAGCCAACCAAAGCTAACAGGTGGTCTTACTGGAGGGATTTTACCCCTCTGCAGAGGTGCAGTCGGTGTATTCTTCTGTCTCAGCCGATTTATTTTTAATGAATTCATATAGCAGAAAAGTTTACACGGCCCTGCTTGGGAGTTCATACCTTTTTAAAGAGAGTTAGTATGTGTTGGATAGACTCCTTACTTCCCTTCTCATCTATATAAATATATAACGGGCAATAATAGGAAGCGCGTGGTGTAATGGTTAAAGTCATGGGAAATGGACTCATCGCCCCGCGTTCAAATCCTGGATATGGTAATTGCATTTCACTTTCTGCTAATGCCCTTGGGAAAGGAATGAATCCTACTCTCCCTCCAGCTATGGGTAAATAGTAGGACAGTCTGGGCTCTTTAAAGTTGGTTAGGCAACCAGTCTAGAAGAACGAAAACTCTGAATTCAAACCTGTTGAACTCCGCTTAAGAAATTGACCTTGTCAAATCCTGGATATGGTAATTGCATTTCACTTAGCGCTAATACCCTTCGGAAAGGTATGATTCCAATTCTCCCTCCAGCTAAATGGTAGGACACACTGGGTTCTTTAACCTTGGTTAGGCAACCGGTCTAGGAGAAGGAAAACTCTGAATTCAAACCTACTTAAGAAATTGACCTTGTGTCATAAAAAACTCGTGCGGAGGGGTTGGTATATATATATATATATATATATATATATATATATATATAAGGGGCAGTTCGTGTGTATCAATCTCCGGGGGAAACTTCGAAAATAAAACAATTAATGACAAGGTAAATATGTATATACACAACCACTATCAGCAGATCATGCTTTTCGAGCAAAATAATGATTTGATTTATATTTGTGAAGATAAAAAAAGAAATTTAAATAGTAGCAGCGTGGATTTATTTCATTCAATATTTTAAATAGGAGACATCAATTGGTTATTTCCTATAAGTCCAACATAAACAAAGGGAAACCACTCTTGACTGATGAATTATTTATTTATTTATTGATCTACTAGGGAAAAAGAAGATGGGGTTAGGGTTAGGGTTAGGGTTTAGGGTTAGTTTAATGGGAAAATAAATAAATTTCAAACCTGTTGAACTCCGGTTAAGAAATTGACCCTGTGTCACATCCTGCTCGTGCGGAGGGGTTGGTAAATATATATGTAATATATATAGAGAGAGTGGGGGAAATAGTTACAATGGAGATGATAGTTGATGATAGGTAGTCTTACAAGCTACACTTCTACTTCCACTGGTTGCTGCTAACTCCTTTTACTTCGGCCGCCATTTTCTCTGGCTGGACTGTTTCTTTTAAGGGTTGGTCTTGTTCTTTCTGCAGGGCTGGGTTGGACGCTGCTTGTTTAACATCTAATTAATAAAACAAGACTTGGTGTTATTAATAATAAAAAAATATTTTTCCCAGCCCATGTTGATTCCACTGCGGGGTGTGATGGACTTCGGGAGCTGGCAACACCGTTTACACTCCTTGAAAGCTAGGTCAAATCTGACTAACTAAACTACAACTTATTCCCACGCATCCAGTCACCCACTTTCTACCGGAAGTTGAGATCATCGTTATGTCACTCTAATCCTAAACGAGTATGGAAAATTCCCCACCTCTGCTTTTAATTCTAACGAATTTTATCTAAAATTCAAATTACAGGTACGTTCATAAATTATGACTGCTCATGAATAATGTAACAATGTCAACCCTTGGGTTATTTTATACCGAATACATTTGTATTTTATATATACTGTCGGGGATTTAATTTTTTAAATACATTTACAAAGAACTCACTGTTGGATCTATTTTACCTAGAAATTGAACCCTAACAGCTTCTGCACGTCTGCATTTGAGTAGACCTGGTACCAATGATGATGAAGGGGTACTTCACTCCCAAGTGTTTCAAAATTGGAAACTCACCACAAGAAAACAGTTTAACGTCATACCAAGGACACTAGTATCCTCAGTCACCGCCTTCTAGCATATATATGATAAAAAGGTGATACCAGT
Organism: Doryteuthis pealeii; assembly: GCA_023376005.1. Lineage (NCBI taxonomy): Eukaryota > Metazoa > Mollusca > Cephalopoda > Myopsida > Loliginidae > Doryteuthis > Doryteuthis pealeii. Next base: position 19,096,861 of record CM042157.1, read on the forward strand.
TGTAATTGGTGCACTTGGAGTGTACCAAACCGCATTGTAAAGGTGACTGAAGGAATAAGAGATCAGAGGAAGAATTGACACGATACAAACACCAGCATTATTAAGATTAGATAGAATAGTTAAAAGAGTCTTGGAGACTTTAGCAGACATGCTGTCACCCAGTCTCCAGTGAAAGACCAAAAGCTACGGCGATTGTGAAAAGCTTTAAAGGAGTAAAATAATAATCTATTAATAATGGAGATTCGCTTCCGGTTTTTGTCTGTAACAAAAATTACGTCACAGCTTACATCACATTACCCAAAATCGTCATAACATAGAATAAATACACTCAAAATTTGAACATGCAACATTAGACAGTCCTCATTGTTTTTTAAAACAAGTTTTAATAAATACATTACTGGTATTATATATCTATATATAGTCTGTTTTATTTTAATACATATTTAAAGTTTACATTTCAAATTGTTTTATTTTTTAATCCTTTAATGAATTTGATGATTTTACTTACTTAGGGAACAAACTCGCTGACATTGAATTTTTTACTCCCACCCCTCAGGCAATATGTTTCAAAAATCTATTTTTACATCGGAGGATGTCTTTTTATTTTGTACTAGTAATAATAATAATAATAATAATAATAATAATAATAATAATAATAATAATAATAATGAAATTGACCCAGAAGAGGCTATAGAAAAATAATTATCCAAATTCGGAATAATGCTAATAATTTCAGCACAACTAGATAGAGATTTGCAGACCAAGAGAGAATGATCTCAAGAAGAAGAAGAAGAAGAAGAAGAAGAAGAAGAAAGAAGAAGAAGAAGAAGAAGAAACAATTTTCGCGGTCTTTCGGGCCCTGTGTCTAGTGGCTTCATTAATTCCCGGGGGCTACCCCCAAGGCAACACCTGCCTCCTTGATTTAAAGTGACAGGACTGGGTTTATTGAACAGTGCCTGAGGCGCCCCTTCACGGGGAAGGCCGACGGGATCAACGCATTTTTTGCACCCGCCATCTCATGGTCTCGACATAGCAATACAATGTAAAAAAGGCTCTTTTCAGTGAAAGACCATCAGGTAAATCTGGTGTATAAAACTCGAAAGAAGTGACAATTCTAATCATAAATATCTGGGAAAGAGATTGGAGGCACTGGAATTTAGGAGAAGAATTGAGACTGTCCAGACCATAGCACTGTTGTAATCAGCTATGGTACTTGAAGAGTCCTGGACAAGATATTGGTTAATTCAGTTGATTTAACCCTGAAGATCCTTATAGTGAAACTTGAGTAGGTTATTTCTGTACACACTATATATATATATATATATATATATATATATATATATATATATTAGGTGTATAAAAAAGGTATCGAATTTTTTGTACCTTTTGACACACCCTGTATTCTGAAAAAAATGTTTGTTCTATTCATTGTTCATTTCTATCTTGGTAAATACACCTTCAAACTTGGCACTTTCATAACACCTTGTATTCTGAAAAAAAAATAACGTTCATTGTTCCTTTCTATCTCGGTAAATATATTTTTAGTCCTGATACTTTTTTATGATACACATAAAAGTATATATATATATATATATATATATATATATATATATATATATATATTATTCATATTTTTGCTTGAAGGCAATTACAATGCGTATATCGGATAAAATTCGATAATTATAGAAAATAATCATGACAAGCGAATCTCGGCGAAGGATCGTTCGGTGTGTAGAACATCGTACAGACTGTTTCAACTTTATTAAGTCTCATCAGCGATATATACTAACGATTTCCATCCGACAGAAATCGAAATCGGGACTTCAGTAGGCATAGTCAGAGGCTCTACTGCTCGGCCACGATACACACCGGACAATCCTTGCGGAATTAACCTGTCAATGATACTGATACGCCTCTACCATATGAGGTACGGGGACGTTAAGTAAACAATAACAAACCAGGCTTATATATATATACTTTTTTTCGACGATAACCGTTTTGAAACTACCGCCTGCTAGAAGTAAAAATAAATGTAATTTTCGACGCATCCAATAATTCGCCCTCTACCGGCAGTGCGGTTAATCAATTTAGAAAGGTATGAATAGATAAATAGAAATAAAAATCATATTATTATTTTTCTTTCGAATCATTCATGAATCAATTTCTTTACATCCATTTTCCTTCTTCTGACCCCCCCCCTCATTTCTTTCTATCCGTCTGTATTTCTTTCTTTCTCTGTCTAACCATCGTACTTTATTCCGTTTTTTTGTCTTCATCTTTTCCTTCTGTGTCTTTCTATTGATGTGTGTCTCTTCTTTCTTTCTTTCTTTCTTTCTTTCTTTCTTTCTTTCTGTCTGTCTTTCTATCTTTCTTAGTTTCTTTCTTTCTTTCTTTCTTTGTCGGTTCTTGATTTCGATGTCTTTCTTTCTTGATCGCTAGCTTCCTTTGCTTTGCTTTCTGTCTCTCTTTTGATTTCTCTGTCTCTCTTTTGCTTTCTTCTTTTCTTTCATTATTTCATTCTTTATTTAGTTATTTTTCGTTCACTTGATTTCTGTATCTTTCTTTCGTTCTTTTTTTTAATTCTTTCTGGCTTTCTTTTTTTTTCTTTCTTTTTGTGTCTTTCATTCTTACTTTTCCCCTTTTTTTTCTTCTTCATCTTTTCCTTCTGTGTATTTCTTTTGAAGTGCGTGTCTTCTTTCTTTCTTTCTTTCTTTCTTTTCTTTCTTTCTTTCTTTCTTAGTTTCTTTCTTTCTTTCTTTCTTTCTTTCTTTGTCATTCTATTATTTCTGTGTCTTCCGGTACCACTGTTCCCGCCATATTTATTTCTAAAAGTACACAGCAAAAGCGGTTTAGGAAGAGATTGGGGATAATAAGTACCAAGCCTTATTGTATTTCCAAATATTACATTTCATTCATAGCCCTAAAAGAAATGGCGAACACCTTAATAAGCGATGAAAATAGTTCTAAATCTACACATTTTCATCCCTCTGTATCGTCCAATAACAACACATTGTTGATATCTAATATTTTCCTAGATGTACTGATAGTTTTTATTTTATATGTACACATTTTTTTATTCTATCTTCTCCAATATCTATACGTTATTTTCAGCCTATATTGTCCAATATTTACATACTGTCGTATTGTGGAGAAAAGTAGACAACTGCCCTGTCGGTGGGGCGTTAGAATGCACCGACTGCACCTCTGCAGAGGGGTAAGACTCCCCCAATGGGCTACCTGTTGGCCGTGGGTGGCGACCCGTAATGCTTAAGGATAGAGCCCAGGTGGATGAGCAGTTCATGACATGCAATACTCCACTTTGGCCCTATCTTGGGCTAGACGGGCGGTCGGAGAGGCCCCCTCCGATCAATCGGCTGGCCCCGGGAATCCCTAGCACCTATATGATTTTCACAACCCTATTGCCCTTATGGCAAGCCCCAACCCCTTTTTATCATATGGGTGCTAGAAGGTGGTGGCTGCGGGTCTACATGTCCTGGGAATGACGGTAAACTCTATCTGATGGTGAGGTACCAGTTTTGGAGTTTTGGGGAATGTGGAGCACCCCATTCATCACCATTGCTCCCTGGTCCACTCTGGCCTGGAGTGGTAGTACCTGTTAGGGTACCATCTATGGGTTAAATAGAAAAATATTATTATAAAAAAATTGTATTATCCTTTAAGAATTGATTTATTTCAAAACTTTATCGGCATTAAATGACCCATTGAGGTTGATATGCCGTAAAACAAAACAAAACAAAACAAAACAAACAATATCTATACGTTATTTTCAGCCTATATTGTCCAATATTTACATACAGTCGTATTGTGGAGAAAAGTAGACAAACACGGGATGTTATAAAAACTGGATGTTTATTGTCGACGATGCAACGTTTCGGCCATTTAGACCATCATCAGGACCAAAAGCCCAGTTCTAGCTTCAATGAAGGACATTTTCAGAATGGTGAAAAACAGTAGGTTGTCAGTAGAGGCAGGGGTTGCTGGGGGTGTGGTGGGTAGTAGATTTTCTTCCTTCTAAATGGGGAGTATTATATGGGGATGCAGGTGTTCGGTCAGAATGTTTGGATTATGAGGGATGGGTCAAAAAGGGAAAAGGTATGTGTATATGTGTATGGGGGCTGGATTTGTCATTAGTTGTACTAGCAAATATATGCACCCTCCGGGTGCAAGTATTTAAGTTTTAATGTAATAAAATATTGTATTAAATTAGAAAGGCTAATGAAACTAAATAAGAATACAGATAAAAAGATTTGAAACAGAGGGAGTATAATAAAAGATTTGAAACAGAGGGAGTATAATAAAAAATGGAACAACTGAAACTTACTCTTCCATCACTCTCGTCTTTCATTGTTATTTTTTCTAATTTAAGTATTTAGTTATAAGAGGAAGTAAAGAATAAAATGATACTTATCTTTTCTTGTTAATGGATTTCATTTAAGATTCATTGAAGAGATTTTTTCTTATATTCATTAAAATAAAACCAAACAGTTAGAAATCAATAATACTAAGCACATATTTATTAAATTCGATTTTTTAATATTAATATGCAAATTAGCCTTCCCGTTCACAATGTAAACTGCTATTTTGTTGTATATATAAATATAATTGCATGTTATCAGTACGTAGACATAGTTAACAGTATTAATAATGTAAGACAATTTTATTAATAATTGAGGTTTAGATAAAAATAAAATCATGGAGGATGTGATGTAAATAACTAAGGAAATTGTGACTTGAGTAGGAATATAGTTTCGGTTACAGACAGAAAAACACACAATCTCCATTATAATAAGATATGTATGAGTTTTATTTTCTTTCTTTTTCTTTTTTAATCTTTCTGTTCATCTATTTGTCTATTTTAGGTTTTACTGTCTTTCTGTGTATCTGTTAATATATTTTAATTTGAATATGTGCTTGGTATGTTTGTGTGATTTTAATACTGTCGTATTAAATTGTTTCTCCTTATCTCTATATTCATTTATTAGCTTTCTTTTACACGGGTAGCGTAAATGTTTTCGATGCAATAACCTTATATCTTTCTATGACAACAACTTGTTCTAAGAAAAAAGAATTTGGTAAAAATAAAACAAGTGTGTGATGCGTGGGTTCGGTTGATAACTATCGTAGTATCGCATTTAAATACTTTTATTTTATCACATACTAAAATTACCTTTCTTTATTTGTGATGGTAATGAAATTAATATAAAGAAACTCCCAACACGAAAAAAATTTAAAAAATAAAAAAATACTAGAAAACAAATTAGAATTATTTCGTCATCATTTTCCGGCATTTGTTTTTTTTTACAAGCAGCGATCTGGAAAAGTGAATTAAAGCAGAGAGAGAGAGAGAGAGAGAGAGAGAGAGAGAGAGAGAGAGAGAGAGAGAGAGACAGAGAGAGAAACTAAGAGAGAGAGGGTTTAAGAAACAGACAGAATATGCCTTTCTTTTTGTACTTAGACTCTTTTTTTCAATAGTTTTTTCTTCTTTCGTTTTTCTATTTTTCCCTTATTTTCTGATTTCATTCTAATACCTCATCTCTTATTCTCCTTTTCTTTAACTTTCTCTCGCTCGCTCTCGCGCTCTCTCTCTTTCCCACTCTCTCTCTCTCTCTCTCTCTCTCTCTCTCTCTCTCTCTCTCTCTCTCTCTCTCTCCTCTTTTGTACTCTCTTTATATATCCCGACTTACTTTAATGTCATCTTTCGGTATTCGTTTCTTTTAATACTTTTTTCTCTCTATTTTTTTCTTATTTTCAGACTTATTTAATACTTCTCTCTCTCTTCTCACTATATTCTCTCTCTCTCCCTATCTCTCTTTCCCCTCTCTCTCTCTCTTCCCACTCCCTCTCTCTCTCTTTACTCTCTCTCTCTCTTTTTGTATTCTCTTTATATATCCCAACTCACTTTAATATCACCTTTCGGTATTCGTTTCCTTTAATACTTTTTTTCCCTTATTTTCAGACTTCATTTTAATACTTCCTCTCTTATTCTCTCTCTCTCTCCCTCTCTCTCTCTCCCTCTCTCCCCCCTCTCTCTTTCGCTCTCTCTCACACTCTCTCCTCTTTTATATTCTCTTTATAGATCCAGACTAATCTTAATTGCGCATCTTTCGGTATTCGTTTTCTTTTAATACTTTATTTTTTGTTTGTTTGTTTGATTTTTTTACTGTTTTTTTTTCTTCTTATTTCTGATTTCATTGTAATACCTCCTCACTTATTCTCTCTTTCTTTCACTATCTCTCGCTCTCTCTCTCTCTCTCTCTTTCTCTCTCTCTTTCTTCTCTCTCTCTCTCTCTTTATTTCTCTGCCATTCCCCCCTATTTTATACTCTCTTTATCAATCCCGACTCACCTTAATTGCACCTTTCATAATTCGTTTTTTTAATACTTTAGTTTTTTCTTTCTTTTTCTTCCTTATTTTCTGATTTCATCCTCTTCTCTTATTCATTCTCTCTCTTCTCTCTCTCTCTCTCTCCCTCTCTCTCTCTCTCTCTCTCTCTCTCTCTCTTTTATTTTCTCTTTATAAATGTCGACACCTTAATTGCACTTTCCGACACTCATTTCTTTTAATACTTTTTTGTTTGTTTGTTATTTTTCCATTTTCTCCTTATTTTTATTTTATTCTAATACCTTCTCTCTTATTCTTTCTCTCTCCCCCCCCCTCTCTCTCTCTCTCTCTCTCTCTCTCTCTCTCTCTTCTCTCTCTTTCCCACTCTCTTTCCACTCCTCTCTCCTCTTTTTATATTCTCTTTATAAATCCCGACTCAACTTAATTGCACCTTTCGACACTCGTTTTTAAAATACTTTTTTCCCCCTTTTATTTTATTCTAATACCTTCTTTCTTATTCTCTCTTTCTTTCTCTCCTCATCTCTCTCTCTCTTTCTCTCTCTCTCTCCCCCTCTCTCTCTCTCTCTCCTCTTCTATGCTCTCTTTATAAATCCGACTCACATTAATTCATCTTTCGACACTCGTTTTTAAAAATACTTTTTTGTTTCTTTTTTTCCCGTTTATTTTATTCTCTCTTATTCTCTCTTTCTTTCTCTCCTCATCTCTCTCTCTCTCTCTCTCTCTCTCTCTCTCTCTCTCTCTCTCTCCTCTTTTATACTCTCTTTATAAATCTCAACTCACCTTAATTCCACCTTTCGACACTCATTTTTAAAATACTTTTTTGTTTCTTTTTTTTCCCTTTATTTTATTCTAATACCTTCTCTCTTATTCTCTCTTTCTTTCTCTCCTCATCTCTCTCTCTCTCTCTCTCTCTCTCTCTCTCTCTCTCTCCTCTTTTATACCCCCTTTATAAATCTCAACTCACCATAATTGCACCTTTCGCTATTTTCGCCTCCCCTCTGTTATTATCCGTTATCCAATTCCATAATTCCTCCCATTTTCTTATTCAATATCCCCAACAACTATAATAACACGAACCTGAAAATTCACCGGCCATAAAGAAAATCTTTGAAATTGTTGGGAAATTGTCATAGCTTTGTTCACTCAGGCCCAGTTACTCTCCACTTGATACGACTTTTTTGTGCTCCAATGTTTGCATAAATGATCACCGTTGTAACTACTTACCTCCTTTCATTCTCGGGATTTGGTGTGTGTCACGATGAGTGCGATTAGGCAAAAATAGACTAAGATATGTGAAGCCTAGTACCTCCATGCTCAGGAACGTATGCTTGATAAACTTACTTAATTCCTGAGATTACTGTGACGTAAGCAGTGAAACCGCGCGCACGATCGCAGTTGTAAGCAGTGACGTAATTTCAGTGGTAATCATGAACTTTAGTTGGGTAAATTCCTACCATAAAATTTGCTTGCGCATTATCTGAAATGAACTTAATTGTTATTAAGAACGCATTTATGATATTTTTGTCTTAAATCATGCAGTTGTATTGATTCGAACAAGTTGATATTTTTTTCTTTATAACGTACGAAAATTCAAAATGTACTTTGGTTTAGTAAATTCCTAGCATAAAATTATGCTTGCGCATTATCTGAAATGAACTTAATTGTTATTAAGAACGCATTTTATGATATTTTTGTGTTAAAGCATGCAGTTGTATCGATACGAACGAGTCTCTATATTTTTTGTTTATATTGTACGATAATTCAAAATGTGTTCAGACAGACAGAGAGACATACAGACAGACAGACATGAGAGAGGATGTTGCATGTATTGAACAGATCTTGGAACAAGCACCTCCTAAAAAAGCAACAGCACGGTCACTTACCCCCTATCACACAAACCAACAAAGACGAACAAGACATTGCTGGAGAAGCAAAGACGACCTTATAAGCGACGTTCTCTTGTGAACACCTACACATGGACACACCAGTGTTGGCCGACCAGCAAAAAACTACGTTAACCAGCTCTGTGCGAATTCTGGATGACCGATCGGGACGAGAGAGAGAGAGAGAGAGAGAGAGAGAGAGAGAGAGAGAGAGAGAGAGAGAGAGAGAATTAACATTTCTTTTCAGAGTAGCTGGATCAATGCAAGGTCTTTTTTTTAAATAAGTATTTAAATGGGCATCCCGGGAGGATTCAACTCACGATTCAGTAATAATGGATCTGCGGGACTAACTTAAAAAAACCTCTACCCAGGCGACGCCGGGTAGCCGCTGCTAGTTTTAAATAAACACTTAAATCAGAAATAACTGATTATTATTACTACTGGAATTATCTATATATCAATACTGCTGTTCGTTAATCTTCCGTCCGTTATCATCTTGCAACACCCTCTGGTTAAAAATGAAATAACCTTGATTTAACTTTCTCTCTCTCTCTCTCTATCTATCTATCTATCTATCTTTCTTTCTTTCTATCTATCTATCTATCTCTCACACACACGCACACACCCATACGCACATACAATTCAGACCGTCATAATTGTCCAAGAAGAAATAGAGAAAAAACTAAATACTGATTATCTATTGTCGCTTATACGCATAATTATTTTTTCTTTTGAGTGCCGTCACCTCAGCTAAATAATGGACTATTCAGTTTTATTATAATCAAAGAAAGGACATGCTACACAGAAAAATATAATAAGAAAGAAAGAGAGAATAAAGATAGAGAGGGGGGAGAGGGTGAAAAAATAAGGCTAATCTGTTTCAATCGATGATGAAAAGAAGGAAAGAAAGAAAAATGTGTTTGTGTTATGTAAATGTGTGTATATGTATGTATGTATTGTGTGTGTTGCGCACGCGCGTGGGTGTACAGAATAACCTACTCAAGTTTCACTTAAGGATCTTCAGGGTTGAATCCACTGAATTAATTCAATATTCTTGTCCAGGACTCTTAGCTGATGTTCAACTTGCTGCTGGTACTGGACAGTCTTCACATTTCTTCGTCTCCTAACATTCCAGTGCCTCCAATCTCTTTCCCAGATATTCATGCATTAAAATTGTCACTGTTATGTTCTCCGGAGGCGAGTATTGTATACACCAGTGATTGTTACCTGAAGAGGTCTAGATTCACTGAAGAAAGAGGCCTTTGTTATGATATTACAAGTATGAGATTGAGGACGATAGTAGTCTTGAGGAAGATATTGAGTTGACGATGATATTTTAGGAAACTCCGCCGCCCCTCTCAATTTGTATTTCTTACATATTTGAACAGTGAAGCGTATGTGTACGCTCTGGCTCAGCAAGGCATAAACCACTTTATTAAAAGTTGGGACCACTTGGGATGGCGTGTGTTTTATGTTAAAAAATAAATTATCCAGACTGTGGTGTATAGCCACAGGTTACTGCCTCGTTATTAATCAATACTGAAATTTAAACACAAAAAAACCGCTTTTGTCGGCTGGGCCGCCAGCAGTTTGGTCGTGTCGTTGGCGAGATTTCCCATGAATACTCTGCGGAGAGACTGTCTATGATAGTCTCCATAGCTAATGCCGAAATGACCGGCGCGCCCAGGCA
>CM042157.1:19106806-19124306 GCA_023376005.1 Doryteuthis pealeii
TGTTGTTACTATTATTATTATTATTATTATTATTATTATTATTAGCAATAAAAAAACACCCTCCGGTGCGATGTAAACTAATTCTTTGAAAAGATATTGCCTGGGGATGGGAGCTGAAAAGATTCAATGTCATAGAGTGTGTACATAAGTATGTAAAATCGTCAAATTTATAAAGGAGTAAAAAGAAAGAAAGAAAGAAGACAATTTGAAATGGAAACAGTTCGATACTTTAAATATCATATTAGAATAAACAATTATCTATAAATATATTAACGCCGGGCATCTATTTATTGAAACAATGAAGATTGTCTAACGTTGCATGCTCAAATTTCGAGTATATTTATCTATGTTATGATGTTGGGTTGTGTGTTGGGTAATTGTGACGTAAGCAGTGACGCAGTTTTTTCGTTACAGACAAAAGAGAGCGAATCTCCATTATTAAAGATTATTTGGGTTCATCGGACTGTTTTATAACCAAAACGTCTACGCCATAGAATAAGCCAAGAGCTAACATGCCCAAAATCAACCCGAACGAAGAACCTCATTAATCATCAAGTCCCGCTGGCAGCACGGAATCTCCATGATAATTCCTGCCAAACCGGTCCTATCGGTTATTCCCCCCCCCGAGAGGTTATCTGTGCAGCATCCGCACACAACTGATCTATGTATGTCCTTGCTGGAACGGCCACATTGGCGTGTCCATGTGAGGTTTCTAAGGAGAAACGTCAGTTATGAATTCGTTCTTGCTTCTCCAGCAGTCTCTCAATTGTCTTGTCAGCTACTGGTATGCTTTGTTGTGTGATGAGGGTAAAAACTGCTTTTCAAACAAACCCAGTTACATTACATCTCAGTCTTTTCAAGTTGTCCATCAGTTACGTCGGGCGGCTAAGTCGGATCACCAGCGAGGGAGTCTATCCCTTTTCACTGGCGCTAGACCAAGAAGATTTGTCGTTGCGTCTGAGGTGGAGCGCCACCTACCACCAGCTTCTTACTTTACCGCACAGATCCATGTGCTACTCATACGCCGAGTTGCGAGGGCCGGTATGGAACTAGGAACTTTGTGGTTTCTATCCGAACGCTCCCGTACGACTGAGCTAACCGGCCTTAAAGGATTTATAAAATCTTTACATCTATACATATATAAGGGCAGTTGTGTGTATATGTATGTCGGAGGAAACTTTGAAAATAAAATAATTAACGAACAAAGTACTATATATATATATTAAATATCACCAGGGCTTGGTTTTTGAACAAAATAATAAGAATTTGAGCAATATTTGGAAGATATTTAAAATTTAAATTTGAAAAACAGAAGGGAAAGTCATTTGAGTGTGTATTTTGTTTATCTTTTCTCTTTTTTTTGTATTATTTTTTTTTTCGCTTTGAAATATAATATTGTTTGATTGAATTAATTGCATCATTTATATCTTCATTCTTTTTTTAATTGTAAATCATTGAATGGAAATTTCTTATATATTGTTGAATTATTCCGGGTGGAGTTTTTATGGGGCAACAAGCGAGGATCTCACTCGGTATAGTATAATGGATTTGCGAGACTAAACTTTTAAAGAATCCCCCTCTACCAGGCGACGCCTGGAAGCCACTTTTAGTATCACTAATTCTTGTTTTCTAAGGCGTTATTAATTTCGTCTGGGCCAGGGCACAAGGCGTTATCTGTAAATAGCAAAAATTGGTTTCGTTTTTTTTTTTTTTTTTTTTTTTTTTTGTAGCAAGGCCTACGTTTTTTTTTTAGGTCATAAATAGTCTGTAACTTTAACTTTGTGATAAAAGTAGTCGCTTATAAAAATAGACAAGTACTTTTGTTGATGTCACGAATTTTCTATGGCCTTGAATAGTTAAGCAGGTCAGTGAAAACTGAACTAAGATTCAGACATGATTGCAGTGGAAATCAAACATGCACATTTCTTGCGGCGTCGGAGAGCCCCCTCCAATCAATCGACTGGTCACGTCAAGCTCTGGCCTATATGATTACCGCCAACCCTATTTTCCTTATGGCAGCCCCAACCATCTTTTTATCATATGGGTGCTAGAAGGCGGTGGCTGAGGGTCCTACATGTCTGGGAATTGACGTTAACTCTATCTGATGGTGAGGTTCCAGTTTTTGGAGGTCTGGGGAATGTGGAGCACCCCTTCATCACCATTGCTCCCTGGTCCACTCTGACACGGAGTGTTAGTATCTGTTAAGCTCCATTTATGGGTTAAATAGAAAAACATGTATATTATATAAGGGTTTTATAATTTGCTTGAAGTATTGTGTATATATTGGTTTTGGAGGCTTGGTTTTGAAGGCTATCACATGCAAGTGTAAGAGAAAAATAAGTAAAAATGCGTGCCTAGGAACCAGTGATCTGAAGAAGTAAGAGATTTTTATCTCGAAATATTTAAGAATAAATCACAGGTTTAACAACAACACCATTGTTACGCTTTTTTTCTTTACCTTGCATTGTGATACCTTATTATTAACAGAAGAATTTAGATTTTTTGCTGTATAGCCTATTTCAGGAAGTTTGTATACCTCTGGAAGTAATTAGGCCGTCAGTCAATAAATTAAATCTTGCCCAGTCTGCATTAAAGAAAAGAAAGAAAGAAAGAAAAGAAAGAGGAAAGGTGAAAAGCAAAGAGGTAAACAATCTGCGGGAAATATGGAGAAAGAAAGAAAGGAAAGAAATGGAAAAGGGAAATGAAGTAACGAATAAACGGGAAAAAATTAAAGAAGGAAAAACAAAGTTGAGAAAGAAAGGAAAGAGAAAAGATAGTTCAGAATGAAAGAATGAAAACACAAAATAAAAAGCTGGCGTTATGAAAATAAAAGAAAGAAAGAACAAAAGAACAAGAACAAAAAAGAAAGGAAGGGTACGGACATTAGACAAGTGGCATGAAAGAAACAGAAAGAAAGAAAGTAAAGATAGAAAGAAAGCAAGAAACACACTCAACGAAATGGGAGGGAAAGGACATCACCCGAAAGCGGTGTGATAAAAAATACAGGTAGGAAAGAAGAAACGAAAGAATAGAAAGAATGAACGACAGAAAGAAAGAATTAAAGAAAAGAAAAGAAAGAAATGAGAAACAAATATAAGGAAGAAAGAACGAAAATGAAAAAAGAAACGAAAGAAAAAAGGAAGCGCAAAGAAAGAAGAGAAGAAAGAAAGAAAGAAGAACACGAAAGAACGAAATAGAAAAAGTAAGAAAAGAAGAAAAGAAAAAAGAACGAAAATGAAAAGTAAAGAAAGAAAGAAAGAAGAAGAAGAAAGAACGAAAATAGAAAAAAAAGAAAGAAAGAAAGAAGAAGAAAGAAACAAAATAAAAAAGAAAGAAGAAAGAAAGAACTCGAAAATAGAAAGAAAGAAAAAGAAAGGAAGAAAGAAAAAAATAGAAAAAGAAAGAGAAAAAAAGAAACGAAAATAGAAAAAAGAAGAAAGAAGAGAAAGAAAGAAATAGAAAAAAAGAAAGAAAGAAGAAAGAAAGAAAGAACAAAAATAGAAAAACAGAAAGAAAGAAGAAGAAGAAAAGAATGAAATGATAGAGAAAGAAAGAAAGAAGAAAAAGAACGAAATAGAAGAAGAAAGAAGAAAGAAAAAAGAACGAAAATAGAAAGAAACGAAGAACAAAAGAAAAGGAAGGAAAGAAAGAAAAGAACACGACAGATGAAATGGACGAGATGAATATGGACAAAAGTAAAAAAATGTTTGTTAAATAGAATAAAAGAAAGAAGAAAGGAAAAAGAAAGAAGAGAAAGGAAAGAAAAGAAAGAAAGAAAAGAAAAAAGAAAAAAGAAAAAAGAAAAAATCAATCTCCTTAGTTCTTAGAGCGCTAAGTGAAAAGGGGATAGCTTCCCCTCTGCTGACTCATATAAAGATAGCCTGACTTTAGACCCCGGCGAGACTTTACTTTACTTACGTTACAGAGTACCGACTTGGTTAATTCAGGTAATTCTCCTTGTACTTCTCAATACATACAAATATTTGTGGTATCTTATTTTTTTTATGTTCGGAGGAATTCGTCATTACATAGTTGCATACTCATTGGTTCTACTCCATAATTATTCTTTCAATATCTTGATCTTTATTATTCATACATTATTTAGTTTGTTTTCTTTCTTTTCTATTTCTTTAGTCTCGATGAATAGAAATGACAAGGTTCTTAGTAAAACTATTAATAATTTAGAGATATAATAAGAGTGTTATAACAGAGATTAGAGAAGGTCATCGATCTATAGTTGCTTCGCCATACTATAGTCTACAACAGTGAGTATAAGTGTTAGAGAGCAATTAGAAAGCAAAACGAAAACTCGGAGCGATTGGGAGCACTTGCAGAGATCTTGGTAAATTTTGTAGCATAGAACCTAAAAATGTATTTGTAGACAACATCGCGCACTCAACAGCGCGCTTGGAAAACCGAAGACGATGGAGAAGTAATGTATGGACATCAATTGGTTAAGAGGTGAGGTACTCATTATTACCACAGAAGCTAATTTGAAAGAGAAATACAATGCTGCTAGTCCTGTGCTGAATTAAGTAATATCGAAATACCAGACATGGCTATAAGTATAATTCGTCAATTCCACTATGAATTTTATTGCTAATAATCACGTTACCTCTCCATTTTATATTTCGGCTGTTTATTAGCACCATCGTACATCTTATGCGAGGTCCGTACCTCTCTGTCCTATTGTAGAGTTTATACATAGAGTAGTAATTAAGTTCTTCATCTTCGATAGATTTTCGTCCACTTAACGCGTATACTTAACGAATATTAGAGGGGATAACCAGAAAGATGTCTGGGAAAGGGAGAGTGAGCCTATTGTTCTATGTTTCGCAGACCATTTAGTCAGCGAGCGACAATGGCGTTAGCCTTGGGAGAGAGGATTGACAAAGGATGCCATTTCGATAACGAGATATAATATTAATTAATGTGTGATATTTTTTGAGTGAGATATTTGTAGTTTCGTCTCTCACGACTTCATATCGTGTAGGAATAGTAGATTTCCATTGGCGCTACTATAGTTCGTTACTATTAAAGGTGTCATGACAAAGAAAGGAGATTAGAAGCACGATATGATCCATATACTATTTCCACTATGGTTGAAGGGGGCGAGAAAGAGGGTACAACGATAATATGACAATATATCGGAATATGGTTATGTTGCCTGGTGTCAGCTAATAGCAACATTCTTCGAACTAGTTATAATTAAAAAGTTTGAATTAATAGAATTTTAAATTTTTAGAATCTTAAAAATAAGACATTTTAACCTTAACCCATCAGGCTTTTCATATTTTAAATGAAATTTTATATATTATTTTCCCATAAGCAAAAATGCCTATATTAAAGTTTTGAATAATAACTGATGCATTAATAAAATTCATTAATTGATAATCAATGTATTGCAATTTAATTAAAATCCGATAATTACCTGATTTTTTGGTAATTTTTTTTTTTCCATCGCTCAAAATCTTTTATTTTAAAGAATAGGTAAAACCCGAAGGGGGTCTAAAAATTGAAAGAAGGCAGAATGGCAGAATCGCGTCGAAATTTGACGCGAACAATGTTTAATCTAATTAAAATAAACTGCATTTTTTTAATGATCTCATTATGTTACTATTTATCTTATATAACGACTAAGTTTGACCTTAAATAAATTAGATTTAATTAATTTTAGTTAGTTTTTTTTAAAACTAACAGCGACAAAATTAGGTATCTCTAGTATAGATGCCCAGCTTCGGTAATTGCGTGTGGTGTTGTAGTGAACAGAATTTTTAGAGAAATCACACGAGTAAAAACGAACTGGCAAAGGGGAGGTAATTAAATGCCAAGCTTAATTCTTAGAATATTTCAGTCATTATACGGCACAGGAATATATGAGAAAGAAAACGCGAGCGAAATATAATATTTTTATGATTATAGCAATTATGTATCAAGTCTTTAACTTTTCATATATCATTATCAAATTAGAAGGTTAATACTAATAAATAACTTGTATACATGGATGTTTGAAAAGTCAGTGGCTTGTTTCACTTATATGTCTAGCAATATATGCACTCTCGGTGTAGTATGTAAGCTTTTAATGTAAATAAAATTTATATTAAATTAGAAGGCTAATGAAACTATTAATAAAACTATTATATTAATTAGAAAGGCTAATGAACTAATAAGAATGCAGATAAAGACTTGAGTATTAACTTCGGCGGTACATATACTAAAAAAAATTTGGACGCTTACAGAGAAGATTAGCGTGGTCACTGCACAAGGATGCACGCAAAATTCCGTGAAGCGTTCCATTTTTTAAGCAATATATCCCCAAAAAAAAACTTTAGAAAATTAAACATTACCCATTCCATTTCAAAACGTAGTCGGCATTAAATTGACCATTGAGGTTGGATATGCGTAAACAGAACAAAAAAAAGACTTGAAACAAAGAGGGTATACTCGAAACAATAGCAAAACTTGAAATTACTCTATCCATCACTTTCTTTCGCTAAATTTCCCTCCATTTACTACTTTAGATAAAATAGGAAGTAAGATGAAAATTAACATTATATATTCTGGTTATCGGATTTCTTTTAAGATTTATCTCTGAGATGTTTGCTCATATTCATTAAGATAAAACCAATATAATCAATAATAATAATGAATATAATAATAATATGTTAAACAAATAATAGAAAGAACTTGTCAAGGTTAAGAGTTTTGTTAGGCAACAACAGAACAGAAAAAAAAAAAAGGTAAAGTAAAAATGTAAAAAGAAGAAGAATGCGACTAATATCTGGACGCTTGCATGAGAAATCCCGCAAAAGTTATGGAAATGAAAGCTGCAAAGTGATACAATTGTGGGTCGGTTGCATTGGGAACGGTCTCAAAGGAATTAGGAAAAAGGGTTTGGAAAGTTTGGATATCAAAGGAAGGATTAACCATTCAGAACACTGCACTGCTGCAACTCTGCCAGAATGTCCAGAAGAGTCCTGGAGACCTGAGGATCTTGCATGTCACTCAGCTCCAGTGGAAAGGCCATCAATCCTTCTTTGATATCCAAACTTTCCAAACCCTTTTCTAACCTTTTTGGACTGTTCCAAGTGCACCGACCCACAATTGGTATCATTGACTTTCATATTCCATAACTTTTTCAAGTTTCTCTGGCAAGGTCCGGATTGTAGTCCATTTTTTTTCATTTTTTCTTTAGCTTTACCCTGTGATCTGTTGGCACTCCAGAAATCCACCCGTTTACAAGTTCTTTATTTATTATTATTATTTATTATTATTATTATTATTATTTGGTTTTATCTAATGATTGAGCAAACATCTCAGAGATAAATCTTAAAAGAAAATCGATTACCAGAAATATATAATGTATTTTATCTTTACTTCCTATTTTATCTAAGTAGTTAAATTGGGAAATTTAGCGAGAAAGTGATGGAAGAGTAATTTTCAGTTTTTCTATTTTTTCGAGTATACCCTCTTTGTTTCAAGTCTTTTTGTTGTTCTTGTTTTACGGCATATCAACCTCATGGGTCATTTAATGCCGACTGTTTTGAAATGAATTGGTGATAATGTTTAATTTTCTAAAGTTTTTTTTTGGATGGGGGGAATATATTTCTTAAAAATATGGACGCTTCACGAATTTGCGTGTCATCTTGTGCGAGGGACACGCTAATTCTTCTCTGTATCGTCCAATTTTATGTATATGTACGCCGAAGTTATACTCAGTCTTTTTATCTTGCATTCCTTTTAGTATTCATTAGCCTTTCTAATTTAATATAATATGTTTTATTAATAAGTTTCATTAGCCTTTTCTAATTTTATATAATATTTTTACATTAAAACTTACATACTTACACCGAGAGGTGCATATATTTGAGCTAGTCAGTATAATGTTTAAACAAGCACTGACTTTTCAACATCCATGTATACAAGTTATATTATTTTAGTTTTATTAGCCTTTCTAATTTGAGATATTGTTTATATTAAAAGTTAAATACTTGGATACATATATTTGCTAGTAATCATAATAATATTATATTTCGCTTCGGTTTTTCTTCTCATTTATTTTCCTGTGCGATATATGTACTGAAATATTCTAAGAATTAAGCTTGGGCATTTTAAGTTACTCCCTTTGCCAGTTCGTTTACTCGTGTGATTTCTCTAAGAAATTACTGTATACAACACACACGCAATTACCGAAGCTGCATCTATACTAGAGATACCTAATTTTGTCGGCTGTTAGTTTTTTAAAAAAAATAACTAAAATTAATTAAATCTATTATTTAAGGTCAAAACTTTAGTCTAAAATCGAAAATAGTAACATAATGATCATTTAAAAAAATCAGTTATTTTTAATAGATTTTAAACAATTTGTTTCGTCAATTTCGACGCGATCTGCCATTCTGCCCTGCTTTTTCAATGGTTTTAGACCTTGTTTACCATTTAAAATAAAATTTGGGATGGAAAAAAATTACCAAAATCAGGTAATTATCCGATTTTAATGAATTTTCAGTATTGATTTATCAATTAATGAATTTTATAATGCATCAGTTATTTATTTCAAAACTTTAATATAGCATTTTTGCTATGGAATTAATATATAAAATTCATTAAATATGAAAAGCCTATGTTAGTTTAAAATGTTGTATTTTTTAGATTCTAAAAATAATATCTATTTAATTCAAACCTTTTTTATTACATCAAAGTATACTTTTTGAAGAAAAAACTCGATGAAAATGTACCCTCTCCCTTTTTAAGCAGAAAATATCGATTGTGTTTTTTTCTTTTATAAATAATAGCCAATTAAATAATTATCGAAATGAGTAAAAAATAAATCTCCAAAAATTAATTATTTATTTTTTTGACATTTATTTTTCGCATTTTCGGTACTATTTTCTCATAAAAAGCCACCGTAATTTTTTTTGTTTCTATTCATAACTTCTGCCTTTTATCTCTTATTTACTGTAATTAGAAAACAGAAAGACCAACTTTGAAAAAAAAAGTTACGCCCCTATGATGGGGTCAAAAATAGTGACCTGAAAAAATGAGAAAGTTTGAATAAAATAAGTAATGCATTATAAAGATCATTCATTGATACATAAGCCCTGAAAATTTATTAAAATCTGATAATTCCCTAATTTTTGGTAAATTATTTTCCCGGGGGGGGGGTGCTAAATCTTTTGTCAAAAATGCAATTTAGTCTCATTTTGGGTATCACTAATCATACGATTAGAATAGTGGAAGGAAAGTCGAGCCAACTGTAAACCTTATTTACTTATATTAGTTTTATTTAAAACTTTCATTTATCTACAGAAACAATTATATGACCTGGATTGCACTATGTAACGAATCCTCCGAACATAAAAAATAATACCAATAATTTGTATGATTGAGTACAAGGAGAATTACCTGAATTACAAGGTACTTGTACGTAAGTAAGTAAAGTCGCCGGGGTGGTCTAAGGTCGGTTTCATGCAGTCAGCGAGGGAGTCACTATCCCTTTTCACTAGCGCTTAGAACAAGCAGATGATTTTTTTCTTTTTCTTTTTCTTTTTCTTTTCTTTCTTTCTTTCTTTCTTTTCCTTTCTTTCTTTCTCTTTCTTCTTCTTCTTTTTATTCTTTTAACAACATTTTTTTTACTTTTGTCCATTTCATCTGTCCATTTTCATCTGTCTTTCTTCTTTTCCTTTTTCTTTACTTTCTTTCTTTTTTTATTTTCGTTTTTTTTCTTTCTTTTTCTTCGCTTCTATATTTCGTTCTTTTTTCTCTTCTTTCTTTTCTTTTCTTTCTATTTTCATTTCTTCTTTTTTCTTTCTTTCTTTTTCTTTCTTTTTCTTTTTTGTTTCTTTGCTTTCTTTCTTTCTTTCTTTTTTTTTTCTCTATTTTTTTCCTTTCTTTTTCTTCTTTCTTCTATTTTTCGTTCTTTTTCTTCTTTTTTTTTTTTTGTTCTTCTTTCTTTTTTCTTTCTTTCTTTCTTTTCGTTCTTTTTTCTTTCTTTCTTTTTTACTATTTCTTTTTTTTCTTTCTTTCTTTCTTTCTTTTTTCTTTTTCTATTTCGTTCTTTCTTTCTTTCTTTCTTTCTTTCTTTCTTTCTTCTTTTTCGTTCTTTTTTTCTTTCTTTCTTTCTTTCTTTTTTCATTATTTTCGTTCTTTCCTTTCTTCTTTTCTTTCTTCTCTTTCTTTTTCTTTCCTTTCCTTTTTTTCTTTCTTTCTTTTTTCTTATTCGTTCTTTCTTCCTTCTTTTTTCTCTTTCTTTCTTCTCTTTTCTTTATCTTCTTTTTTCTGTCATTCTTTCTTTCTTTCGTTCTTTTTTCTACTTTTTTTTTACACGTTGGTGATGTCCTTTTCCCTCCTTTGTTATGTTCTTTCCTTTTTTTTTCTATCTTTACTTCTTTCTTTTGTTTTTCTTTTCTGCACTTGGTCATGTCCGTACTTCCTTTCTTTTTTGTTCTTGCTTCTTTGTTTCTGTTGCTTTTTTTTTTTTTCTAACCAGCTTGTTATTTTTTTTGTTCATCTTTCATTCTGACTATCTTTCTTCTTTCTTCTTTCTCAAATAATTGTTTTTGCTTCTTCTTTAATTTTTTCCACGTTTATTCGTTACTTCTTCCTTTTTCCATTTCTTTACCTTTCTTTCTTTCTCATATTTTCACCCGCAGATTGTTTACTCTTTGCTTTTTCACCTTTCCTTCTTTTTTCTTTCTTTCTTATTTTTCTTTCTTTTTAATGCAGACTGGGCAAGATTTTTAATTTATGACTGACGGCTAATTACCTTCCAGAGTATAACAAACTTCCTGGAGAATAGGCTATACTACGAAAAAATCTTAAATCTTGTGTTTTAGGCTATCTACAATGCAAGTGTAAAGAAAAAAGGTAACAATGGTGTGGTTTGTTAACCTTGTGATTTATTCTTAATATTTCGAGATAAAATCTCTTCTGCTTAGATATGTTCCAGCACCATTTTTCCTTTTTTTTCTTTTACACTTGCATTGTGATAGCCTTCAAAACAACCTCCCAAACCAAATATATTACAGAAATTACTTCAAGGCAAATTATACTAAAACCCTTATATATATACAATGTTTTTCTCTTTACCCATAATTGGAGTTAAGCAGATACTAACACTCCGTGTCAGAGATGGACCAGGGAGCCAAATGGTGATGAAGGTGCTCACATTCCCGCAGACCTCCAAAACTGAACTCACCATCAGATAGGTTTAACGTCATTCCCAGGCATGTAGACCCTCAGCCCACGCATTCTAGCCCCATATGAAAAAGATGGTTGGGCTTGCCATATAAGGAATAGGGTTGGAGGAATCATATAGGCTGCCAGAGCTTGCCGTGACCAGTCGATTGATGTCGGAGGGGGCTCTCCGACGCCCAGTAGCAAATGTGGCATGTTTGATTTCCACTGCAATCATGTCTGAATCTTAGTTCAGTTTACCGTGACTGTTGAACTATTCAAGGCCATAGAAAAATTCGTGACATCAACAAAAGTACTTGTCTATTTTTATAAGCGACTATTTTATCACAAAGTTAAAGTTACAGACTATTTATGACCTAAAAAAAAACGTAGGCCTTGTACAAAAAAAAAAAAAAAAAAAAAAAACGACCAAAATTTTTGCTATTACAGATAACGCTTGTCCCTGGCCCAGTAGATATTTAATAACGCCTTAGAAAAACAAGAATTATGTGATATAGAAGTGGCTACCAGGCGTCGCCTGTAGAGGGGGATTTTTTAAAAGTTAGTCTCTAGCAATTCATATTACTTATCCGAGTGAGATCCTCGCTGGTGCCCCATAAAACCCCACGGAATATTAACAATATATGAAGAAATTTCCATTCAATGATTTACAATTTAAAAAAGAAAGATATAAATGATGCAATTAATTCAATCAATCAATATTATTTCAAAGCGAAAAAAAAACATACAAAAAAAGAGAAAAGATAAACTAAATACATGCAAATGACTTTCCTTCTGTTGTTTTCAAATTTAAATTTTTAAACCTTTCCAAATATGGCTCAAATCTTTATTAGTTTGTTCAAAACCAAGCCCTGGTGATATTTAATTTATATATATGTACTTTGTCGTTAATTATTTTATTTTCAAAGTTTCCTCCGGACTACATTCACACCACTGCCCTTTATATATGTATAGATTAAAAGAATTTTATAAATCCTTTAAGGGCCGGGTTAGCTCAGTGGTACGGAGCGTACGGATAGAAACACAAAGTTCCTAGTTCCATACCGGCCTCGCCAACTCGGCGTTGAGTGCACATGGATCTGTGCGGTAAAGTAGGAGCTGGTGGTAGGGGTGGCGCTCCACCTCAGACGCAACAACAATCTTTCTTGGTCTAGCGCAAGTGAAAAGGGGATAGACTCCCTCGCTGATTGGTCTGATACCGACTGATGGACAACTTGAAAGAACTGAGATGTAATGTAACTGGGTTTGTTTGAAAGCAGTTTTATACCCTCATCAACACACAACATCCGAGGTAGGCTAC
Source organism: Doryteuthis pealeii (assembly GCA_023376005.1). NCBI lineage: Eukaryota > Metazoa > Mollusca > Cephalopoda > Myopsida > Loliginidae > Doryteuthis > Doryteuthis pealeii. Next base: position 19,119,300 of record CM042157.1, read on the forward strand.
AAGACATATTGAACACTGCTGGAGAAGCAAGAACGAATTCATAATGACGTTCTCCTTTAGAAACCTCACATGAGACGCAAATGTGGTCGTCCCGCAAGGACATACATAGATCAGTTGTGTGCGGATGCTGCACAGATAAACTCTCGGGGGGGGGAAATACGATAGGGACGGTTGGCAGGAAATTATCATGGAGATCCGTGCTGCCAGCGGGACTTGAGGGATAATGAGGTTTCTTAGTCGTGGTATGGGGCATGTTAGCTCTTGGCTTTTCTATGGCGTAGACGTTTGGTTTATTTAAAACAGTCCGATAAACCCAAATATATCTTTATAATGGGATTCGCTCTCTTTTTGTCTGTACAAAAATGCGTCACTCTTAGTCACATTACCCAACACAAACCCAACGTCATAACATAGAATAATATATCGAAATGTGAGCATGCAACGTTAGACAATCCTCATTGTTTCAATAAATAGATGCCCGGCGTTATATATTTATTATAGATTGTTTTATTCTAATATATATTTAAAGTTATCGGAACTGTTTCCATTTAAATTGTCTTCTTTCTTTCTTTCTTTTTACTCCTTTAATAAATTTGACGATTTTACATACTTATGGTACACACTCTATGACATTGATTTTCAGCTCCCATCCCTCAGGCAATATCTTTCAAAGAATTAGTTTTACATCACCGCGGAGGGTGTTTTTTATTTTGCTATATAATAATAATAATAATATAAATATATAATAAATAACAACAACAACAGATCACACTATACAAACAGATCACCACTATGTCCCACCCTATCCCCACCCAGAGAGACAATTGTTGATTAACAAAAAAAAAAAAAAAAAAAAGAAAAGAGAACTTGTCAACTGGTGGAATTTGCGGTTCCAGCAGATCACAGGATGAAGTTAAAGGAAAACGAAAAGATGGATAAATACCTGGAACTTGTCAGAGAACTGAAAAAGCTATGGAATATGAAAGTGAAAGTGATACCAATTGTAGTTGGTGCACTTGGAACGGTCCCAATAGACTTGGAAAAAAGACTGGAGGATCTGGAAATAAGAAGGAAGAATTAAGACCAATCCAGACTACTGCTCTGCTGCAATCGGCTAGAATGCTCAGAAGTGTCCTGGAGACCTGAGGAGACTTGTTGTCACTAAGACTCCAGGGAAATACCATCAGCTAACGCTGATGTGAAAAACTCAAGAGGAATAATAATAATAATAATAATAATAATAATAATAATAATAATAATAACTGGTGCAATTTGGGATTGTGCCAAGTGCACCAGTGATACCAATTGTAGTTGGTGCACTTGGCACAGTCCCAAAAGGATTAGAAAAGAGTTTGGAAAGTTTGGAAATCAGATGAAGGATTGAAACCATTCAGAACACTGCACTGCACTGCTGCAATCTGCCAGAATACCCAGAAGAGTCCTGGAAGACCTGGGGAGACTTGCTGTCACTCAGACTCCAGTGAAAGACCATCAGCTAATGCTGATGTGAAAACTCGAAAATAATAATAATGTTATTATTAGTAAATGTAGCACGTTTACAGAATTACATGGAAATCTAATTTCTGCGGAATCAAAAACAAGCGTAATGATTTCCTTAAATGGAATCATATCTTGGTCGACAATGTTTTGATTATAATATGCCTCGGAGCAAATTTTTCCAATGAGTATTTCTCAATATTGATATCAAGGCCACTGCCATGACAATATTAATGACATTGTTGTTGGTTTTTTCAATTAATCTTTTTCAATGATAGAAAAGCACAAACCATGATGGTGCCACTGCAAATGATTTATTTGTCTGTCTTATTGTCTCTAGTTTCTACCCTACCCATCTCTAGTTCTTTCTCCGGAGATGATTTGATGAATTGAGTATCTATAGAAGGGGGGGGAATATATGGGGGGTAAATAGATGTTCGTATCAACAAGCTCCCGCCGAGAGGGAGGGCAAAAACAAGCGAGTCCACAGTCTTCCAGCAAGCCAAACCTTCCCCTGGTCAACACGTTCTTAGTTTTCGTTTAGCAGCAGCAAAATCCGTCACCGTAGTCGAAATAATCTTTAGCAGTTCAAAATCACATTTCTTTACTCGGTCGTTCGCGTTAGTCAACCTGCTACTGCTGACTCCTCACTGCCCAGTGCTTGACTCACATGTTATTTATGTACGTATTTACCGAAACATCCTGGCACTTCGCGTCCGTCCAGCGCCTAAATGGCATCTATTTTTGCATGCAGGAGGACGCGGGTTCGATCCCGGCAGGCAAGACAATGTCTTGCTCTTTTTCGTTCTCCGTCAAGAAAAATCAAGACCATCCAAACAACAGCAATTCTGAAATCGCCTAGAATACTCAGAAGACACCTGATGTGACTTGCTGTCACCAAGTCTCGAGCGAAAGACCATCAACTAAGGCGGGTGAGAAAAAACGTTCAAGGAATGTAGACCTTGCCAGAGAATTGAGGTAACTTTGGAACATGAAGGTGAAGGTGGTATCGATCGTGTTTGGTGTCCTTGGAACGATCCCCAAAGCTCTGGAAAAGAATTTGGGTGAACTGGAATTCAGAAGAACGGAGGCCATCAAAACTACAGCCCTGTTGGGATCGGTTAGAATACTCGGAAGAGTCCTGGGACCTGAGGAGACTTGCTTTCACTCAGCCTCTAGTGAACCACCAGCTACAGTAGGTGTGAAAAACTACTACTACTACTACTACTACTACTACTACTACTACTAATAATAATAATAATAGTAATAATAATAGTGTTGATAAACAAAAAAGAAAGAACTTGTCAAGTGGTGGATTTCAATGATTTTTTTTAGGCTTAACACCAAGAAAGAAAAAAAAAAAAAAAAAAAAAAAAAGGATAAAATAAAAATGTAGGAAAAGGAAAATGAAAAAATGGACAAATATCTGGACCTTGCCAGAGAACTGGAAAAGTTATGGAACATGAAAGTGAAAGTGATACCAAATGTGGTTGGTGCACTTGGAACGGTCTCAAAAGGATTAGAAAAGGGTTTGGAAAGTTTGGATATCAAAGGAAGGATTGAAAGCATTCAGAACACTGCACTGCTGCAATCTGCCAGAATGCTCAGAAGAGTCCTGGAGACCTGAGGAGACTTGCTGTCACTCAGACTCCATTGAAATACCATCAGCTAACACTGGTGTGAAAACTCAAAAGGAGTGAACAATAATAATAATAATAATAATAATAATAATAATAATAATAATAATAATAATAATAATGTAACGAACCCCAGCACAAAGAGATTATTAAAAAAAAGAATCATACAATTTTGGAATGACGCTAATAATTTGCCCATGATTACGCCGCAGGTGAAATGGATCCAGGGAGCTGACAGCACGTCTTCGCTCCTTGAAAGCCGGGTCGAATCCTACTAATTAAACTTATTCTCACGCGTTTGTAATGAGGCGTTTTTAACCGGAGGGTGAAATTGGAATCAACTGAACGTCACTCATAATACCAAACGGGTATGGAAAATCCCCCCCCCGCTTTTGAATATAACAAACTTTATTTAAAATTCTAACTACAGGTACGCTCACAATTTATGACTGCTCATAAATTGTAACAAAGATACTGAGTTATGTACCCACTCTCTAATACCTATATTAACATTAGTATATCTATGATATACTCACGCTTTTTCAGCCATTATAAGTCTACGTATTTTGATGAAAATTTAAGTTATCGATTTTATTGCTTTTTCTCATGGATTCTGATGCGTAGAATTTACTGATGGAGAAAAAAGTGCTCAATTTGGAGTTTTAGGTGAAATTGGAGGCCTGATAACTCCCCTGAGAGTGGGTGAAAATGGCCAATTTCGTGCAAAATTAAAGTGTCAATTTAATATGATTTTCTGATAGATTTCGATGAGGAGTATCACATAGTAAAAGATGGTTGAATTCTGTTGAGAATTGGGGGGGGGGAGATATGGGGCTTCAAAGATGCCCCCAAAATGCCATTTTTCAGCCAATATAAGTCTACGTATTTTGATGAAAATGTAAGTTATCGATTTTATTGCTTTTTCTCATGGATTCTGATGCGTAGAATTTACTGATGGAGAAAAAAGTGCTCAATTTGGAGTTTTAGGCGAAATTTGAGGCCTGATAACCGCCCTGAGAGTGGGTGAAAATGGCCAATTTCGTGCAAAATTAAAGTGTCAATATTCATGCTGAAGAAAACGGAAAGAAAGACAAAATAACATGTGTCAAACAAGAAAAAATTTGTAATCAGAAAGCGGAAAGGTCTACTGTTTTCTTTAAAAAAAACATATACCTCTTTCGGGTGTTTTTTTCTAAAAGAAATGTATTTACCCAACCCCTTCATATGAGCAGTATGTAACTTAAGGTCATTTTTAAAGCGGAGTTTAACGGGTTCGAATACAGAGTTTTCCTTCTTCTAGACAAGTTGCTATACCAAAGTTAAAGACTCCAGCCCGTCCTATTATTTCACCAATAGCTGAAGGGACAATAGTTGAATTCATACCTTTCCCAAGTATATTAACGCTATGTGAAATGTAAACAACATTTTCAGGTTGCCGAGGCTATTTGCATTCGTAGATAGCGCTAATACCCTCGGGAACGGTATGAATCAAACTATTCCTCCTCAAGCTATGGGTAAAATTGTCAGATAGACTAGGATTTTTAACCTTGGTGTAGCAACCGCTCCGATACCTTGTGTTGCATCCTGCACGTGCGCAGGTTGCCGAGACTATTTGCGTTTGTAGATAGCGCTAATACCCTCGGGAACGGTATGAATCAAACTATTCCTCCACAAGCTATGGGTAAAATTGTCAGATACACTAGGATTTTTAACCTTGGTGTAGCAACCGCACTAAGAGAAAGAACCCTCTAAATCCAAACCTGTTAAACTCCGCTTTAAAAAGTAACCTTGTGTTGCGTCCTCCACGTGCGTAGGGATTAGGTTAACATGTATAGCTTCAAGGTATTTACCTCGCATACCACGTATGCGGGTA
>CM042157.1:19129306-19146806 GCA_023376005.1 Doryteuthis pealeii
CACTTATTAGTTCGTCCTTGCTTCTACAGCCGTGCCCAGCATGTCTTTTCACTTTTTTTTTTAATTTGCAGTTAATTCTATAAATTGGATGTCACTAAAAAGTAAGATTCCTCCTCCTCCTCCTCCTCCTCCTCCTCCTCCTCCTCCTCCTCTTCTTCTCCTCCTCCTCCTCTTTATCATCATCATCATCATCATCATCATCATGTCGGGCTAACAATACCCGTTCGCTTGATTCCCCCTCTCTATCTGCCTCTGTGTATTTGTCTATCTGCCCCCCTCTCTCTCTCTCTTTCCCTCTCTCCCTTTACCATCAAACATCAAATTGAGTAAATTCTTTTATAGTTTTATCTTTGATGGAAATTTAATTTTCCCTATTGGCAAAAAAAAAAAAACGAAGAACGGTGCTAATTTGACACCCTAGAATGACAGTCATTTGCCGTCTATTCAAAGATAAGCATAGACGCTCAGTGAAACGCTTTTGGGGGGAACCAATGATAATCAAGAGAAATTTACATCTAATAACATTCAAAGCGCTGGAGACCTGGGGGGACTTGCTGTCACACAGACATCAGTGAAAAAACACCCGTTAAAACTAGAGTGAAAAACTCTGATTGAGGGATAATAATAATAATAATAATAATAATAATAATAATAATAATAATAATAATCCCAGCAAGAAAACCAGACCTAGTGTTGATAAACAAAAAAGAAAGAACTTGTCAACTAGTGGATTTTGCAGTTTCAGCAGATCACAGGGTGAAGCTAAAGGAAAATGAAAAAATAGACAAATATCTGGACCTTGCCAGAGAACTGAAAAAAGTTACGGAATATGAAAGTGAAAGTGATACCAATTGTAGTTGGTGCACTTGGAACAGTCCCAAAAGGATTGGAAAAGCATTTGGAAAGTTTGGAAATCAGAGGAAGGATTGAAACCATTCAGAACACTGCACTGCTGCAATCTGCCAGAATACTCAGAAGAGTCCTGGAGACCTGAGGAGACTTGCTGTCACTCAGACTCCAGTGAAAGACCATCAGCTAATGCTGATGTGAAAACTCAAAAGGAGTAATAATAATAATAATAATAATCTTATTATAATGGAGATTGTATGTTTTTCTGTCTGTAACCGAAACTATATTACTAAACAAACCACAATTCCCTTTGTTATCTGCATCCCATTCTCCATGATTTTATTTTTATTTAAACCTCACTTATTAATAAAATTGTTTTACATCATTAAGACTGTTGACCATATCTACATACAAATAACATGCAGTTGTATTTATATATACAACAAAACAGCGGTTTACAGTGTGAATGGGAAGGCTAATTTGCATATTGATCTTGAAAAAATTGATTTTAATAAATATGTGCTTAATATTATTGATTTCTAATTGTTTAGTTTTATCTTATTGAATATGAGCAAAATTCTCTTCAATAAATCTTAAAAGAAATCCCTTAACACAAAGAAAATAACTGTAATATTATTCTTTACTTCCTATTTTAACTAAATAGTTAAATTAGGAATAGGAGTAATTGAAAATGATGGAAGAGTTAGTTTCAAAGTTGTTCTATTTTTCAGTCATACCTCCTCTGTTCCAAATCATGTTATTTACATTTTTATTCAGTTTCATTGGCCTTTCTAATTTAACATGATATTTTATTATATTAAAACTTAAATACTTGCACCCGGAGGGTGCATATATTTGCTAGTAATAATAATACACTAAAACAATCGAATAAGGATAGAATGAAAACATCAGTAACAAAGATGAATACAACAAATTAGGTGATTGTCAAACTCAAATAGAAAACCAAAACTACAAAACAAATGAAAGTAAAATTGTTGAAATGAAAGAAAATATAATCAGAGAACTCTGTTAGGTAAGAAATGCTGATATGAATCACAGAACGGCTCTAAAATAACATAAAAATGAATAAAACAACGTAAAGCGAATAAGTTGGCAAACAATGTCATTAGAAGAATTGAATTTGTGATTCTTATAATACGTTAGAAGGCTGAGAGTAACCTTCGTACATAGGTGAATATATGCATAAATGAATCCGAACAAAGAAGTACAACACAACAACAATACAGACTTTATTGTCTGAGCACGTGGAACATGACATACGTGACAGGATACAAACGGATAGGACAAAATTTCTTTAGAAGTAAGACAGAATTTAAGAAGAATATGAGAGTCACTTACTAATAGTTGGGGGGGGTGCAAATCCCCCACATTATGGACAGAGACACCACGCGTCTGGTCCATTTTTTGTGGATACCAGACCACACATCAAACGCCTTTCATTGGTGATTGGGGTTGGGTGGGGCGTGCTTTGTTTTTTTAAGAATCAGTTCTGATTTCCCCTTTTCAATAATTAATTTCCTCCTCGACCATGTATCTATATCGACTGTGCACTTTTGTCGTTACAAATAACTAGCATTACTATTTTGATGTCATGTTGCTTACAGTACCTGCTGATGCTTAAATTGTCACTCACCTAAGTACTGAACAGGAAGTTAAATGTCACCCTCTCACTCACTCACTCTCCAATCTCTCTCTTTACACACAAAGAGAAGCTAACATATATAACGAGCTGGCTTTCCAGGCTGAGTTTAAATACCCAGCTAATAGTGTCACCTAGTGGCGAAAGCATGGCAGCAAGGGAAGGCAACCCTTTTGAACACAAGTCTATCCAAGCAGGGGCTGACAATCGCTACACCATGAAGATCTTCCACAAGACTGTAAAACAGATTTGACGCTTTTGAATGAAATAATACCTGTTACTTCTACATTGATAAGCACATTAACTATAACACATAAACAAAATATCTTAAAGCAATCCACCTGGAAAATAAGGATACCAAAAGAAATTGAAGAATACAAAGGAGAAATCTGCATACTTGAAGAAATGAGTAAAGGTGTCGAAATAAAAACGAGGAAAGCAAGAAAAATCAAAAGAAAATATGAGATAACATCAACTGATAAGATGCCTATACTAAAAGAAAATTTGAAGCAAAATATTTGACTAAAAACTCAACGTATGCGAAGATATGAAAAACGAAAAAAAGTCTTTAGACACAACAAAATATTTCAAGACGACCAAAAACATTCAAACGAGAAACAGGAAAAGAGACATTGAATATAATGAAAACTCATATAAGTGTAGAATCCAAAACATTTTGACGCAATATATGGAGCCATAGAAATGCGTATAAGAAAAAGAGAAGGTGGATTAACAATATATATATATATATATATATACAGGGTGTCCCAGAAGTCATGTATTATCCAGGTTTTCAAAAACAACACCTTTAGTTATTTCAAAAATATATTCATATATGTGAAGATAAAATGGAAAGGAATCCGACAGTGTGTAATATTATGAAAAATTGAAAAAACACAAGTTTATAAACGAGTGATGTATATTTCGCCTACGCTGCAGTGTTTCGACCTGTTTCGAAAGCCCTGATGAAGACCTATTGAAACAGATCGAAACACTGCGATGTAAGACAAAATAAACATTACTCGTGTATAAACTTGTGTTATTTTCAATTTTTCATAATATCATACAAACACACACACGCACACGCACGCACACACACACACACACACACACACACATATATATATATATATATATATATATATATTCTCCCATCAATTTTTCTGAAATTTTGTACAGGTGTGGACTATGATAAAGTTAGAAAATCCCAAAATTTGAACTTCCAATTCCGAAAATTCGGCGGAGTTATGTTTAATTTTATATCTAAATTAAGTTATTGTTTTTATGTGTGAAAATTACAAAAGAAGAATCATAGTGAAATTAAAAAGAGTGAGAGACACACACACACATACAGAGAGAGAGAGAGAGAGGAGAGAGAGAGAGAGAGAGAGAGAGAGAGAGAGAGAGAGAGAGAGAGAGAGAGAGAGAGACCAAATATGTGTGAATATAATAAAAAGGTGAAAGTCCTTTTGTAAAGTTCTCTAGACACGTATGGAAAACTTGTTGAAAATTTATGTGCAATAAATATTGGAAAAGTCCTTTGGTGAAAGTGCGTGAGCGCGCATGTGTGTTTGTGTTTGTGTGCGTGTGTAATCCTATCCACTTGTATCCATTGAAGCCTGGAACCTGATACGTCATCAAAATATTTGTCTCTTGACGCGATGCTATCGCTTTTTGTAGTGACTTGTCTAGTGGTCATTAGCAGAACTATATGGGCGATCAAGAGTGATAATAATCCTTGGTATCAACTTTTGTGCTAAATATTAGCAATCAACGACCGGCTAGGAATGTAACCCCTACAATATATATATATATATAGTTGAATGAAGTGACAAATAAAAGTTTTAGCTTTTATTCATTTATTTGGGAACGATATTACTACCAATGGTTTCCTGCTAAAAGCATTCATCAGGTAAACGAAATGTTTTTTTTAAAATGACAGAAATGGTGTTAATGGTCAAATGTGTGCGTTTTTTTTAACTGTATTCTCGTGTTGCATGTTTACGTGTTTATGTGATGTGGAATATTGTTTTTGCTTGTACGTGTGCGTATTTTTGTTTGTGCATATGTGTATGTCATGCGCGTGCGCGTGGAATTGCGTGAAGGCTGTGATGATATAATTGTCTCCACGCGCGTGTGTGCGTATGAATATGCGTATGAATTTCGTTTACCTGATGAATGCTTTTAGCAGGAAACCATTGGTAGTAATATCGTTCCCAAATAAATGAATAAAAGCTAAAACTTTTATTTGTCACTTCATTCAACTATCAACGCTCTATCACAGATATTGAGCTCTCTTCTAATAACACTGTACATTGGATTACTATTACTTTTTATAGTATACTAGTACCAACCATACACATTAATATATATATATATATATATATATATATATATATATATATATATATATATATATATATGGGGGGCCGAGAAGAGGTTTGATGTTTTAGATTAAAAAGGTAGCTGTTTATTCTTGGTGCCTGTTCCTAGGTTTTGCTTTTAACCCCATCTTATTCGGTGGTCGCGGTGAAAGAGGAATTCAAGGGAAGGTAAAAAAAAAAAAGAGAAACAAAGACAAGAGGTAGTTTTATGATTTTGGCTTTATTCTCGGGACATAGCCACCACGTGACAAGGAAATCTCGTTCTGACCAGAAGTCGTGTCTCGCCCCAGATAAGGCCTAAGTCAAAATGGCAGAGAGATTATCTTGGGGGTTGGAAGTGGGTCCTTTTTCCCCTCACATGCTCGTTGGTTTCTTACGGTGTGAAGGCTCATGGGATTTTCTTATTTCTTATCTTTTATTTTAATTTTATTTTAACCCCCATATATATATATATATATATATATATATATATATATATATATATATATATATATTCTCAAGGCATATGTTATTAAACAATACGGATTCTTCCTTTTTTATTTTTTGTATTAATATTTTTTCTAGTCTTCTGGCGATTTTTTTTGGAGTCTGGATCGAGTTGATTTATGATATTTCCCATACAAATATCCCGAGCGCTTTCGACTGTTTCGACAGTCGTCATCATGGGGTTACGTTATTTGGTTTTTAGTTAATTCTTTTTTAGTTCTGTTATCTATGTTTTTATCAAATTTGGAGAGTCTATTATTTTTAAGAGGGGGGTGTTAGTTAAGTGTTAGTTATTGAAGATATTTAATACGTTATATCCGACTTTAAATGCTATTTTATTAATGTTAGGTTTTTTTATTTTTTATGCATATGGCTTCTGGACCAGGGAGAAATTGTGAAGAAGGGGGCTCCACATTCCCCAAACCTCCAAAACTGGAACCTCACCATCAGATAGAGTTTAACGTCATTCCCAGGACATGTAGACCCTCAGTCACCGCCTTCTAACATCCATATGATAAAAACGGTTGGGGCTTCCCATAAAAGCAATAGAGTTGCGACAATCATATACGTGCAAGGGGTTTACGTAATCAGCCGATATATCGGTGGGGGCCTCTCCGACTGCGCGTCTCGCCCAAGGAAGGGGGGATATTTGCCTCATACCCCACTTGTATGGGCTGGACACAAGGCCTCGTTTTAATGTGGCCACACCTACAAGCCGAAGCTGATGTGTGGGAAATAACAAAAATTGCATCGATCCAGTCGGCATTCCCCCTCAATTTACCCAGCCCCGCCCCCAAAGATGACAGGTATTGCCTGGGGGGAAATCCCCATGGGATCGACGCTATTATTTGTACTTTACTGGTCCAGTGGCCGAAGCACACTGGACCCCCACAAGTGGGGAAGGTAAGGTAGCCTAGGTAAGGGTCTGAGTGGAGTGTTACAGGTCATGGACTGCTCATCCACCAAGATTCCATCCTTAAGCATCACGGGTCGCCATCCACAGCCAACAGGTGGTCCCATTTGGGGGAGTCTTACCCCTCTGCAGAGGTGCAGTCGGTGCATTCTAACGCCCCACCGACATGGCGGACAGATGATTTGTGAAACATTATATAGAACAAACTGTTTTATTTGCTAATAAAGAGAATAGTGAATGAATTCAACAAGTGAATTTCCTTGAATAGTTGATCATCCAAATGTATTTTAACATTTTGTATCCTCTTGCTGTTTCTCATGTCATTATGCAATGTATTCCAAAATTATATTGCTCAATTGCCTCCCCCCCCAAAAAAAAAACCCCTAATATACCCAGAACTTTAATTGTTTTTGTACATTGTCCCAGTACCTGAGATATAGTCGTTTAGCATTTAACTTTCCGCTATGAAGCTGACTATAGATAAATATCTTTAGAATTTTAGTCTCTCGTTTGGATGGTATATCCAGCCCACTTCAATTGTGATTGTCTGTGTGGGTTTCGCTTTTTAATACCTGATTTATTTAAATATATTGATAATATCTAGTTATGCAGATTTGAGATCTTATTATGCAACCCGACGGATATTCATTATACAGCAACTAAACATAGATTATGATATAGATAATTAATTGATATTTTTAATTTTAATTTCGGATATAGCGATATTGTCATTGTTGTGTGTCCTGGGTATGTCACTAAATGGCATCCATTGGTGAGGTTCCTGTTCTGGAGCACTGTGGGGTGTGAGTACTTATTTACTGGCATTACTCCCTAGTATACTAAAAAGCCGCACTGGTAGTATATATTATTATTATTTATTGGCATTTCAGTCTCTGAAGACTATAATATAGTTTTTGTGCCCTGTGATTGTGAAATCCAATGTTTGAAAAAGAGCCTCGACCACAGATATCGCACGTGAAGGCTGTCCCTAAAGATGTTGATCTGCTGGTGTCTTGTTGCCGCTGCTTTCTTCTGGGCGTCTTAGCTTCATGGTGTTGCGCCAGGGTGACTTCAGACATGAACAGTCCTCCATGGAGAGCCTGTCGCCACCGTTAGCGGTACTGAGGCCAAATTTCCCCATCTGGAAGGGGCAATGCCAAAGCACCTGAGATCATTCTTGCAGGCATCGTTGAAACGCAGCTGGAGGCGACCAATCTGTCTCTTACCAGACGAAAGTTCTGTCCTTCGGGATTCGTCTATCATTAATCCGGTGGACATGACCCAGCCATCAGAGACAACGCTGTCTCAGTAGATTTGGTTTGGTTTGTTTTGTTTTACGGCATATCAACCTCAGTGGGTCATTTAATGCCGATAAAGTTTTGAAATAAATCAATTCTTAATGGATAATACAATTTTTTTATGGATACATTTTTCTATTTAACCCATAGATGGGATCCTAACAGGTACTACCACTCCGGGTCAGAGTGGACCAGGGAGCAATGGTGATGAAGGGGTGCTCCACATTCCCCAAACCTCCAAAACTGGAACCTCACCATCAGATAGAGTTTAACGTCATTCCCAGGACATGTAGACCCGCAGCCACCGCCTTCTAGCACCCATATGATAAAAAAGGGTTGGGGCTTGCCATAAGGGCAATAGGGGCTGTCTCAGTAGAGAACACAAGCTCGTAGTACATATTAGGCTCCCACGTATGAGTAAAATAGATATTTTCAAAAATTATTTGTACAAGCAAAATAAACAAACGCTCTCTAGGCGACGTAAAATAAATACTGCCTGAGGGGATGAGAGTTGAAAATTTAATATCAGAGAGTTTGTATCATAAGTAAAGTAAAATCATCAAATTTATTAAAGGAGTAAAAAATAAAATAAATTCATTAAAGGAGTAAAAAATGTTAAGAAATTGAAATGTAAAATTAATACTGATAACTTTAAATATATATTAAAATAAAACAAACTCTATATAGATAGATAATACCAGGTATGTATTTATTAAAACTTGTTTAAAAAAACCAATGAGTACTGTCTAACATTGCATGCTCAGATTTTGAGTGTATTTATTCTACGTTATGACGTTTTAGGTAGTGTGACGTAATTCAGTGACGTGTTTTTATTACAGACAAAAACCGGAAGCGAATCTCCATTATTAATAGATTAGATAGAAACACTTGAGACCGTATAACTATGTTCACATTATTTGTATTAACAATAGTTCCTTGAAATTGTAATAGGTTTTTTTTATTAGTTTCTTGAAAACCATATAGGAATGGGAAAGTAAACTGAGGAGCCTATTGTCTGTATCAACCGGACAGCGCACTGCCCTGTCGGCTGTGACAGAAGAATACACCAACTACATCTCTGCAGAGGGTAAAATTCCCCCAATGGGATAACCTGTTGGCCGTGGGTGGTGACCTGTGATGCCTAAGGACGGAATCCTGGTGGCTGAGAAGTCCATGAATGCGACTCTCTAATTTGGCCTTTACTTAAGCTTGACGGTCGGTCGAAGAGGACCCCTCCTATCAATCGGCTGGTCCAGTCAAGCCCTAGCATATGATTATCCAAACCCTAATGCTCTTATTGCAAGCCCCAACTTTTTTTTTTATATATGTGCTAGAAGGCCGTAGTTGATGGTCTCAGTATCCTTGTTATGACACTAAACTGAATCCAGTGGTGAAGTTAAAGTTAAAAATTACACAAGGAGTAATTGTTTGTTTGTTTTGTTTATTGATTTTAACGACATATCTACCCGTCTGGGGTTATGTCATGCCTAACGGTTAGGAAGTTATATATATCGTGTATTTATATTTGTACTTTTAGTAATTGTTTTAATAATGTGTTAGCATTATTGGGGATTATGTTGTATGGTATTAATTTGTTTCATGTCTATATTCTATGGTATAATTTTATTTCCCTCAAAAAAGAGAGAATATCCTTCATGTTGACATTTTCAAACAGATTTTTCATATTGTTTGCTCTAAAAAAAATACCAAGTTTAAAGCTGTTTTTACCAAGACAAAAATAAAGAAACCAAATAATGTTCCATTACGTTATTTTTTTTCAAGGTGTGTCAAAAAGTACAAAAAAATCTCAATACTTTTTTGACACACCTCGTATATAAATATATTTAGATAAATAAATGTTTGGTATGACATACACAATTAATACCACAAGGAGCGATTCTTGTCACAATGGGTGTTAAATCTCTAGGCTCTAACATTAAGCACAAAAAAGGACTTTCCGTATGTGGCGAATATTTCAAGAAGTGAACAACAAAGGAACCCTCCCACTCATGCAACACATTTTAACATTGAACAACTTTAACTTTAACGGGAACGTGGAATACTTCTTTATTGCCATTAATCTCAGGTCCACCCTGACCCGGAGTGGTAGTACCTGTTGGGTACCATCTAGTTAAATAGTTTTTAAAATAGTATTAAAACGTGTTTAAAACATTGATTAAAAATGTATACCCAAAAAGAATATATAAAACAAAATGTCTTTGGCATAAAATAACCCCAGAAGGGCTGACATGCCTTAAAACCCAGCTAACCAACCAACCAACCAAGCCATAAAATACATAGAACAACACTCTAACCCTAAGCCCATCTTTTTGAATGATGTTAGTGGCTATATCTATCTTATAATAGGACCGGTTTAGCTCAATGGTAGAGCGTCCGCCAAGGAACCACAAGAGTCCTGGTTCGATAACGGCTCTCGCTGTCTGGTTGATGCTGAGATTAGGCCACCCGTCGACTTTACTTTTTTATGCATCTTATGGATAGACTTTAGTTGAACCCACCCCACCAAAGAAAAAACAAGCACTTCCAGGAGGTATATAAGAAGTTAGGAGAATAATAGCAAATAATGGTAATATTTCTACAATGGAAATTAGATATTAGTATATCTCAGGTGCTTTGGCATTGCCCCTTCTAGATGGGAAAACTTGGCCCAGGACCGCCTTCGGTGGCTAGAGGCTCTCTGTAGAGGACTGTCCATGTCTGAGGTCACCCTGGCAAAACACCATGAACCTAGGAGGTCCAGAACAAAGCAGCGGCAACAAAACACCGGCACCAACATCTTCAGGGACAGCCTTCACATGCAACATCTGTGGTCGAGAATGTTTTTCTAACATTGGACTATACAGTCACAGGAGGCGCTGTAACTTCAGGGGCACAAAAACTATTTTATAGTCTTCCGAGACTGAAATGCCAATAATATCTCAAAGATTCTATCAATAACAATTTAATTGCAAAGACATTCATTTACATATTAAATTCTGTCATAGAATAAAGAGGAAGATGCTGATTACGCTTTACAGCCTTATTCGAACGATCACGCAGCATCGACTCTCTTCCTTCCCCTCTCTCTCTCTCTCCCACTTCTCCTCTCTCTCCCACTCCCACTCCCACTCTCTCTCTCCCTATAAAAATGAATCAAAGTAATATATGATAAAAAGCAAATAAAAGACAAAAGAAAAATACAAAGAAGAATAATGAAAATAAATAACTTAAAAAGAAGAATATGAAAAAAGATAAACTCTAAGAAAAAATGTATGGAAAATAATTTTTATTAATATTTATATGAATATAGATGAGATATTTATTTTATATGAAAGGAATTTAAAGTATTTTCTCTTCTTTTATGCATCTATGTTGCTCTGTCCGTTCACACACCTGAAACAATGTACATCGAGCTTTCACTACGGATGACCTTTATCACTACAGAAGAACTGTAGGAATGATCCTCAACACGAAGAATATATATATATATAATTTCGCAGGGATTGTTAGCTGTGTACTGTGGCCGAGGCGATATGGTCTTTGACTATGCCTGCTAAAGGTCCTGACAGGTTATCCGTTCGGTGTCTAGTATTCGCACAGTCTAGATTTTTGCTGGTAGGCCTATACTGGTGTGTTCATGTGTAGATATTCACAGTTGAACGTCACGTATATGTTCGCTCTTACTTCTCCGACAGTGTCTAACATGCCTTGTTCGTCTTATTAGGGTGCTTTGCGTAATAGTAGGTCAATTTTCGAAAATCTTTTTTCATTGTATTTTATTCTAGAAGTTGGCTGGAGAGGGGCCAGTTAGTCTCACAGATCCATTATTACTGAATAACAAGTTATATTCTCGAAGGATGCCCCATACAAAGACCTAGCGTTGCACTGGCTTGGTGGGGTGTCAGAAAACAAGTGCATAGACACACTGAAAAGAAAAATTAATGGGTTATTTCCTATAAGTCCAACATAAACAAAGGGAACCATTCTTGACTAATAAATTATTTTGCTCGAAAAGCATGATCTGCTGATAGTGGTTGTGTATATATATATATATTTACCTTGTCATTAATTGTTTTATTTTCGCAGTTTCCCCTGGAGATACGTACACACGAACTGCCCATATATATATATATATATATATATATATATTTACCAACCCCTCCGCACGAGCTGGATATGACACAAGGTCAATTTTTTAAGCGGAGTTCAGCAGGTTTGAATTCAGAGTTGTCCTTCTCCTAGACCGGTTGCCTAACCAAGGTTAAAGAGCCCAGTCTGCCGTACTATTTACCCATAGCTGGAGGGAGAGTAGGGTTCATACCTTTCGCAAGGGTATTAGCGTTAAGTGAAATGCAATTACCACATCCAGGATTTGAACTCCGGATGACGAGTCCATTTCCCATGACTTTAACCATTACACCACGCGCTTCCTATTATTGCCCGTTATATATATAGAGAGAGAGATGAGAAGGGAAGTAAGGAGTCTATCCAACACATACTACTCTCTTAGAACAGGCATGAATCCACTTTTCTCTATATGAATTCCTTAAAAATAAATCGGCTGAGGCAGAAGAATACACCGACTGCACCTCTGCAGAGGGGTAAAATCCCTCCAGTAAGACCACCTGTTAGCTTTGGTTGGTTTAAGGACGGAATATTGATGGCTGAGCAGTCCATGGCATGCAACACTTCGCTTTGGCCCTTTCTTAGGCTCGACCTTCGTTCGGAGATATCCCTCGGATCAATCGGCTGGTCACGTCAAGCCATAGCACTTATATGATATACGAGAAGGCGGTGGGTGAGGGTCTTAATGTCCTGGGTACGACGTTAAACTTCATGTAATGAAGTTCAAATTCTGGAATTCTGGTGAGCGTGAGTACCCTTTCATCAGCATTACTCCAAGGCAGGGCCGTGTAAACTTGGTAGTGTCAGAGCCATGCCACCAGGAACTTAAGTTACTGATAGGGTCACCACAGGCAGACAGGTCTGAATTAAGACCACAACCCAACCAAAGGGGCTCTGGCGAAAATCCCAAAAGCGTCACCATCATCGCCAGTAACCAACGTGTTTTGGAATACTTGTCACTGCATCTGTGGAAAATCTGTGGCAAACAAGGACATCTTCTTCCCTTGACCGGGATATGTATGCGCGGTTTGGGAACCGCTAGTGAATTTAGCATTACTTTGTTATTCCTTCCATGAATTCACTACAGGTGAATTCGTTGGTTGAAACCGGTTCAAACAAGACAGGGTGAATGTCGTAACAGAACAGAACAGAACATCGATGCTACAATGTATGGAAACATTATACTAACTATAACTGACCTTTGTGTCCTGTGTCCAGTGATTTTGGCCACTAAACTGGTAATATATTTACTCTTAACGTCCTATACCACCCCATTCCACCCGGCTAGAAGTCACATTCATTTTCCTAATCCACCCCAAATGCTAGCCTTTGCTTAAATGTAATATTAAACATATTTTGAAGTTTTTCATTTACGGGAAATAACTGGTCACTTTAAATAAAATGGCCATTTTTTTTTATTAATCCTTATAGGAATGGGGTTCCGGACTTTGTTTACATGTAATATTAAACATATTTCGAAGTTTTTGATTTCCGGGAAATAACTGGTAACTTTTAAGGAAAAGGCCATTTTTAACCATTTATTGATAAATCCTTATAGGAATGGGGCTCTGGACTTAGAAAATTCTCAACAGGATCTTAAGAGTTAATATCAGCATGATCCGAGAGGGCTATGCTCCAAGCAATAACTGCCTTCTCGATTTAAAGGGGCAGAGCTGGGATTATTGCTCAGTTTCTGCGGAGCCTCAAAACTGATAATCATAAAAGATAATGTTTCCTGTGCGAATCATTATCAAAATGAACAAAGTCGCTTAATATCCCAGGGTTATTGGATCCTCCGCGTTGATATTTCCATATTTTATAATCATCGAGGCGTACCAGCAGTACGGATTCCTTTGACACTGTTTATATAAGCTATCAATCATGTAAATCCCCTAGACGGCACCTAGTGTTTACACATAGTTTTTGTTAGTCTGCCAATGTCCCAATGGAAGTATCCCAAGGAGAACGTCGCTTAAACTCATTTATGAGTAAATAAACTCAGATTTATGAGTAAATAATCTTTTATAACAATTAAATGATACATACTTTCAGGATATATGTTTTTTACAATACCCACAGAACTTAAGTCTCTCTCTCTCTCTCTCTCTCTCTCTCTCTCTCTCTATATATATATATATATATATATATATATATATATATATATATATATATATATATATATATATGAAAGGTGAATGGAAGTGAATCCGACAATATGAAATAAATATTTTAGAAAAAACAAACACATGACGTTAAATTCGCTGACATAAATCTGTTTCGACCCTTTATTGAAGTGGTCTTCATCAAGAGCGAGATGTGTTGATAGAGAGACGGTGTGGGAGTGGACCGTTATAAGACGAAAGTAGTACAGACGAAACGTTCAAGATCATAGCGAGAATTGTTTTTTAATTTTGAAAATGCATATTCTGTTTTGAAAATCAAATAAAATAAATCTTATTTTATTTTATTAAATCAGAAGCATTTTAATTTGAAATTTAAAAAAAATTCCGGCTATGATCTTGAACGTTTTGTCTGTACTACTTTCGTCTTATAACGGTCCACTCACACACCGACTCTCTATCAACACATCTCGCTCTTGATGAAGACCACTTCAATAAAGGGTCGAAACAGATTTCTGTCAGCGAATTTAACATCATGTGTTTGTTTTTTCTAAAATATTTATTTCATATATATATATATATATATATATATATATATATATAGAGAGAGAGAGAGATGGGAATCCATGCTATCAGCGTGACATGATGATGAATATTTTCGACTGATCTTTTATTTGAATTTCGATTATCTGTATATTTTAGCATTTTCAAATTCTTTTTTTTAATTCTTTTTTCCTTTTTTTGTTGTTGTAAATTCCTGCTTCGATTGTGGGATACATCTTTTGGTTGTAGTTGATTATAGGGGATTCATCCAATTAATAATGTTGTCAAGAAAGTTGGCAATAATTCAAGAAAATCAATAGTGATTGATCCTTTCATGTTCCAGAATCTTCTTTACTGACAACTACGCCGGAAACTTTTTATTTACCGTATAGTCAGTAAGTATCCACTCCCTTGACTGTCTATTCGACTCAGATTCAGAGTGACAAACCCATATTTAGCACATTTGTAAACATTTGTCTGAACGTTCGGATAGAAACCACAAGGATCCTAGTTCGATACCGGCCCTCGCCAACTCAGCATATAAGTAGCATAAGGATCTGTGCGGTAAAGTAAGAAGCTGATGGTAGGCGTGGCGCTCCACCTCAGACATGAAAATAATCTCCTTGGTCTAGCGCTAGTGAAAAGGGAATAGACCCCCTCGCTGATTGGCTGATACTAACTTTAGGCCACCCCGACGACTTTACTTACTTTTACTTACAATATACTTCTTAGTGCACATCATACAATCCTCTCTAGCTTTCACATAATTTGCACTCGCAACATTTGATGACAGAACTCTGTTCAATCTTGGAGGAAGCTGTTTCTCTGAATTTTTAGATGAGGCTTGATAATTTGGATTATTTGGATTATTCGGACTATTGCGTTCATCTATGTTGTTATCTGTACAACGTTTCAGCGATGTGCCTACCGGCCTTTAATTAGACACAGGGCGTACTGGATATAGGCGTTGAGTTTATACAGTTCTAAGTGACAGTTATCTCTAGGCTGTAGGTTCAGTCCTGGTCAAGGGCGACAGTAATATGGAATAGAAATTAGCACAGCTTAACACTTGTATCCAGTCATGGTTAGCAGAATGAGAACAGCATATCCCAGTGGATTGAATAAAGGGTTTGGTTAGAAGTTCTGTGAAGAAGGTTTCCGAGTTCGAAAAAAGGTTCCAGAATTCGAAGAGAAGGTTCCCGAGTTTGAGAAGGCTCGCGAGTCCGACAAGAAATACCCGAAGAAGGCCGGGGGGCCCATCGGCCAAAACGTACAGATAACAATATAGATGAGAAAAATAGTCCGAATAATCCAAATAATACAAATTGGGGAAGGCTGTTTGATTTTACGTCAATTTGAATAGTCTCAAAATAAATATTTTAGCGAGATTAAAATAATTGGACCATATGACCTTTTAGGCACCCTTTTTCTTTGCTGATTCATAAATACATTTTTTTCACTTACATCGTCAACATCCGGTTGTTTGTTAGGGATTAGGGTTAGGGGTTAGAGTTAGGGGTAGAGGTTAGTTTTATAATTAAAAAACCCTCTAAAAATCGTATATTAACAAACAACCGGATGTTGACGGTGTAAATGAAAAAAATGTATTTAGGAATCAGCAAAGTAAAAGGTGAGTGGGTTGGAAATTATTTATTTCTATCGGAACCCATTATTTTCTCTTTTATGATTTTTAAAATTATTTTTCATTAAAGGTCATATGGCCAAATCATTTTTGCTATAAGACAATTTCATAGTTTACATTTTTGGAAATGAATTCTGAAAAGAAAATTTTGCTACAACCCCCCCCCGAAACCCCCCCCCCCCAAAAAAAAAAAAAACAAAACCAAATTGCTCTTATTTATTGAATTGCCCTTGTGTAATTTCCAACCTTTAACTGGAATTAATAAAACTTCTTAGATATAAGTAAACTTATGTGAGGAGAATTAATGTCTATGAATAAGATTGAAAAAAAGAAAAAAAAAGGTTATGGTTCATCGTTGACCTTGGAGGATTTGGATGAGGAAGAATAGCTTCTCCTTGAAGTGCAGTGAGATTCAGCATCTCTTTTGAAATTTATTGAATATTCTTCGATCGCAATTTCTCCCTGCTTTATGTCAGAACCGTCTTGGGAAATCATAAAAACCATTAGGCGTGACCATTCCTCGATTCCCTTCCTTTTTTTAGGCCTCAGTGATTGATCTATATTTCAAGTATGAACAATAATAAAAAATTCATAAAAGAGAAAATAATGGGTTCCGGTAGAAATAAATAATTTCCAACCCACTCACCACCCCCACATACCTACCCACACCCACACACTTACGTACCCCCCCCACACACACACACATACCACAAGCATATGTCCATACGTACGGGCGCATATCGACTCATACAAATACTGCTTAGAGTTCCATGCTGATCTAATAACTACGTGTGGATGATCTATAATTACATTTGTGTTTAACCCTATAAGCCCTGAGATCCTTGATGCAAGGATGTTCACTTAGAAATAACCAAATAGAGTTAATGAACAGACGTACATGCAATCGTATATGCAAATACAAGGATAAAGGAGTTGGCTTAAGACAGTTTTAAGTGAAAGTTATCTCTAGATTGCAGGTTCAATCCTGATCAATAGCAGCTGTAACATAGAAAAATAATTAACACGGCTTAACGCCTCTACCCCAGCTATGGTTAGCGGAATGAAAAGAGGATATCCCTGTGGACTGAATAAAGGGTTGGGTTGGGTTCAAAGTTCAGTGATGGCCCCCGATTACGACAAGAAGGTTCCCGAGTCCGAAAAGAAGGTTCCAAGTCCGAAAAGAAGGTTCTCGAGTCCGAGAAGAAATACATGAAAAAGGCCGGAGGGCATATCGGCCGAAACGTTGTACAGATAACAATGAAGATGAGGTCAATAGTCTGAATAACGCAAATAATGGTAAATAAAAGGGCTTATCATATATGTATATGAATATATTTTGGCAGCACTCTTTCCTTTATATGTGTGTGATTGAACGCGACAGACATTTCATGTCTGACGTGTTTCTTTTCGAACTTTTCCAATTGTCAGGCAGCTTTTTTTTAACGTCTGAGTGGAGTTGGATAATGAATCCACCGAAGGT
>CM042157.1:19151806-19159306 GCA_023376005.1 Doryteuthis pealeii
GTTTCGGTCAGTATGTGTACATGTGTACATTATTAATTCTATTATTATCTTTAAATAACAAAATGAAATGAAATAATAATAATATAAAACATGTAGAAATGTTCCGCACAAAAAGAAATGTCGACCTTCCTCAGAGTAAATCCTTATTTTTTTAAATAAAATTTGTTGGAACGCGGAGAATTTTTGAAATATATATATATATATATATATATATATATATATATATATATATATATACTAAAACAGCTATATATGTCTGTCTTTGTAAGTGAATGTGTATATATAAATAAATAAATATATATAAATATAAATATATATATAGAATATATGTATATATATATATATACACACTCATGTATATATTAAAACAATATATGTGTGCCTTGTGCATATATATATATATATAATATATATATATATATATATATATATAATATAGAGAGAGAGAGAGAGAGAGAGAGAGAGGAGAGAGAGAGAGAGAGAGAAAGAAACAGACATACAGACAGATAAATATATATATATATATATATATATATATATATATATATATATATAATACAGATAGATGGATAGATAAATAAATAGATATATATGTGTGTGTGGCATATGTAATACAAATATAATATATATATTAATATATATATATATTAATATATATATATAGAGAGAGAGAGAGATAGATAGATAGATAGACAGAGAGAGAGAGAGATAGAGTGAGAGAGAGAGAGTTATGTGTGTGTAAAGAACAGACATACAGACAGACAAATATATAATATATATATATATATATATATATATATATATATATATATTATATAGATAGATAGATAGATAGATAGATAGGTGGATAGATAAATAAATATTGATATACCAGCATTTTTTATTGGGAAATGAACGGCTGTTTCTGAGTTATCATAACTGAATGTATTATAAAGAATTGATAAATCCCAACTCGGCATTCATCTGTCACTTCCCGCGTCTTCACGTCTTTTTGAATGACACTCGCCCTCGCACGTACATCAGGAAGAGGCGTGCCTTTCACCCATCGTCGTTTAATGTCTATCAGTTGAGGGGTCGGGGGGGGGCGGATTTCACGGCATGTCAACCTTAAATTTTTTTTATGCCGAAGACATAAGTTTTGTTTTATTTATTCCTGTTACATATTTTCCTTTTAAATTCATTTTTTTTTCAACTTTTTTTAAAAACTCAATTTTATTAGTATTATTTGGATTATTCGGACTATTGTCCCCAACTTTATCATTATCTGTTCAACGCTTCGGGCGATGTGCCCTCCGGCCTTCGTCAGGTATTTTTTGTTGGATATGGGAACCTTTTTTTAAAAAACGATTTTTATTAGCATTATTTGGATTATTCGGACTATTGTGCTCATCTTTATTATTATCTGTAAAACGTTTCGGACGATGCGACCGGCGGCCTTCTTCAGGTATTTTTTGTCGGACTCGGGTCGGACTCGGGAACCTTCTTTTCGATCTCGGGAACCTTCTTGTCGTAAAAGATTACAAACACATACCTAATTCATACCTATTTTAGATAAGTGTTTCGATTAGTATTATTTGAATTATTCGGGCTATTGTCCTCATCTTTATAGTTATCTGTACAATGCTTTGGCCGATAGCCCACCGGCCTTCTTCAGGTATTTCTTGTCGGACTCGAGAGCGTTTATGTTTTTATGCCGAAGACGTTTTTGTTTTATTTATCCTTGTTGCGTATTTAAAAAAAAAATCTCATTTATATTAGTATTATTTGGATTATTCGAACTATTGTCCCCATTTCTCTGAATGTTTGGGATGAGGCTTGAAGATTAGTATTCGGGTAAAGTCGGGTATGGCTGACCATATATGGAATGAAAAGGGAAACCATCTGCCCTTATGGGATGAAGTTAGAATAATAGATAGAGAAGAACATTGGAAGAGAAGACGCCTCAAAGAATCAGCACATATGATAGGCTGTACAGGGCTGTTAAGTAGACCTAGCATAGAAATGAATACAATATGGGAACCCATAATTAAGAAGGCTAGATCAGATTGAAAAAAAAAACAATATGAGTCTAGGTAAAAAATCATACATAAGTAAATCGGTAGATGTTCTAGCCAAATCAAGACATTAGGTTTATAAGTTCCCAAAATTCACACTCAATTGTCCAATTGGACGCATGGACTAGTGGATAAGGTAGTTAGGTTAAGACAGTTCAAAGTGACAGTTATCTCTGGATCCTGAGTTCAATCCTGAGTAGAGGCAGATAGAATAAACAATTAACACAACTTCTAACCCAACTATGGTTAGCGGAATGAGAACAGGATACCCACGTGGACTAAATAAAGGGTTAGGTTCAAAGTTCCGTTATGGCTCCCGATTACGACAAGAAAGTTCCCGAGTTCGAAAAAGAAAGTTCCCAAGTCCAAGAAGGTTCCCGAGTCCGGCAAGAACCTGAAGAAGGTCGGAGGGCATATCGGCCGAAACGTTGTACAAATAACAATGAAGATGGGGACAATAGTCCGAATAACGCAAATAATACTATTTATACCATCTTTATTATTATCTGTATAATATTTCGGGCGATGTGCCCTCCGGCCTTCTTCAGGTATTTCTTGTCGGATTTGGGAATCTTTTTTTCGAACTCGGGAACCTTCTCGTAATTGCTGAATAGTTTGAAATTATTTTCCATTTTAATATTTAAGACTATATTTTCCTGTAAGTTAAACCGATAACAGCTTTGAATGTGTCATATTCGAGGTGAAATTAATGGCCACAGACCTGTTCAATATGCTTCTGAAGGCTTTTCAGATTTATGCATATTCACATATTGCAGTGATGCTGATAGATTTTTGCTTTAGTGTGGCCTGGAACACACATATTTGGTTTGAATGTGTCCCCGGGAAATGTTATGGGTCCCAACTAAAGCCGTCTAACTCCTACCTGGTAACTTATCCTATGTAATTCGTTAATAAGAAAGTATTGAAATGTAGTTACAGTTAGCTTGAAATAGAGAGTGAATAAAAACGAAAAACATTGCGATGCATGGATACGATTTTATTGCATCCTTTTAGATTTTTGTGCTTCAGGGACGCAGAACGTGTAGCTACCAGCATCGCTGATATTGCCAGATCGTATGTCTCCCGTTCAAACTCAAAAGGCTGATAATAAAATGTTAACCATTGTCAGTGCGACCTGAAATGTCGAAGTGAGAAATCTTTAATCATACTTTTCGGGCACCCGGTCTTCAGAACCCTGTGTGCAGTGATTTCGGCCTCTAGACCGGTAACATATTAATAAATCAGCGTGAATCCCATGGGGCCATCCCTTCCCCAAACAACACCTGCCCCCCTCTTCTAAAAGGGACATAAATGGGTTTATTAGCCATTGCCTGCGATGCATCAAAAGAGGAATGCCGAAAGGATTCAATCATTTTTTTTTACCCTGGTCACTACATGAGCTTTGGTTAGTGCGTTGATAACCACTTTAATCGGACTTTGTAATTCATCTATCATGAGGGATGGTCAGAAAATATCTACTTTGCTGATACTGAAATCATCATCAGCAGCAGCATCATGTCACGCTGACAGCAGGGATTCACATGACTCTGTCTGTCTGTCTGTCTGTCTGTCTCTCTTTTTTTTCTCTCTCAGACCCCCCTCTCTCTCTCTCTGTCTTTCTGTATCTCTGTCTCTGTCTCTGTCTCTCGCTGACACTGAAATCTGATCATCATCTTCATCATCATCATCGTCACGCTGACAGCAGGGATCCACCTGGCTGTATCTATCCCTCTTTCTCTCTCTCTTTCTCTCTCTTTCTCTCTCTCTCTCTCTCTCTCACACACACTCTCTGCCTCTCTGTCAGTCTCTCTCTGTCTCTTTCTGTCTCTCTCTTTCTCTCTGTCTTCATCTTTCTTTTCTCTCTCTCTCTCTCTCTCTCTCTCACACACACACACACACACACACACACACACACACACACCACACACTATGTCTCTCTGTGTCTTTCTGTCCCTGTCTCTCTGTGCCCCCTCTCCCTCTTTTATAATATTTGCCCTGGAAAGAAGTTTTAGCAATATAGATATTTTAAATTCAATTTGTCGTACTCTTAAAACAGTTAAAACTTAGAAATAATTCAGTCTGAAAAGGGTTACTATATTATATTAAGGTTAATATATCATATTATATAAGTTCGGCTTCCAACGTCTTAAATTCAGTGGAGCTTAGTAACTGTGTTACTGGCCAATATGAATTTCAACTTTAAACAGTTACCAAGCGCCGATGACTTTGTCTTCAATACATGTTCAGATATACACATGTTCTATCAATGATATTGATCCCTCTATACGTATAAATCTAACTATATATATATATATATATATATATATATATATATATATATATATATATACTAGCAGCGGCTACCCGGCCTCGCCTGGGTAGAGGGAGATTTTTTTAAAGTTATTCCCGCAGATTCATTATTACTGAATCGTGAGTTGAATCCTCGTGGGATGCCCCATTTAAATCCCTATGTAAAAAATAGACCTTGCATTGATCCAACTACTCTGAAAAGAAATGTTAATATCTACTATCTAAAATATTAAATGTTAAAAAAAATACATGCTATTATCATTTGAATTTTATTTTTTAATTTTCTTCACGAATATAAATCTCTATTATTTTTTGCTGAAAAACCAAGCCCTGGTGATATTTAATGTGTATATAGATATCTACTTTGTCGTCAATTGTTTTATTTTCGTTTCCTCCAGATTCGCTTTCCGGTTTTTGTCTGTAACAAAAATTACGTCACTGCTTACGTCACATTACCCAACATCATCATAACATAGAATAAATACACTCAAAATTTGAACATGCAACATTAGACAGTCCTCATTGTTTTTTTAAAACAAGTTTTAATAAATATATGACTTGTATTATATATCTATATATAGTTTGTTTTATTTTAATACATATTTAAAGTTTACATTTCAAATTGTTTTAATTTTTAATCTTTTAATGAATTTGATGATTTTATTTACTAAGGGTACAAACTCGCTGACATTGAATCTTTTACTCCCACCCCTCAGGCAATATGTTTCAAAATCTATTTTTACATCACCCGGGGGTGTTTTTTTAAATTTTGTACTAGTATTAATAATGGAGATTCGCTTCCAGTTTTTGTCTGTAACAAAAATTACGTCACTGCTTACGTCACTATACCCGAAATCGTCATAACAGAATAAATACACACAAAATTTGAGCATGCAACATTAGACAGACCTCATTGTTTTTTTAAAACAAGTTTTAATAGATACATCCCCAGTATCATATATTTATATATAATTTGTTTTATTTTAATAGTTATTCAAAGTTAATAGAACTTAGTTTCGATTTCAAATTGTTTTATTTTTTTTACTCTTTTAATAAATTTGATGATTTCATGATTTATGGTTCAAACTCTCCGACATTTAATTTTTAACTTCTCAAGCAATATTTTCAAAAATTTATTTTTTACATCGCCCGGTGGGTTTTTTTTTTTTTTTTTTTTTTTTTTTTTTACTAGTATTTGTAATGAATAGAGAATGAATGAGAAAAGTATTGGCATCTAAAGGTGCTCAATGCTAAAATAGCAGAGCATGTTTACAATCAAATATTAGATATTATAGATTTAATATCTCGTTACTATTAGTTTCATGTTTACTGCAATCATCAGACGAGACTCTCAAAAGGTTGAGATTGTAAAAAACGATGGTTTGTTTAGCGTTTATATAAACGTGAAGCGTGTTCACGCGATGGAATTCTTCACGTTTATATAAACGCTAAACAAACCACCGTTTTTTTTATATCAAAATCTTAATATTTTGACAGTCTCGTTTGATGATTGCGGTAAGCATGAAACTAATAGTAACGAGATATTAAATCCATAATATCTAATATTTGATTGTATATATATATATATATATATATATATATATATATGAGTATAGATAAAAGGATATAAAAACAACACAATATGCTGTTAAAGTGAAAAGATTTTATATCATATTCATAGCTAATATTGAACAATATTTCGATTTATAAAAATTATCTTCAGAGCTCGTTTATACTCCTGACTTATCAATAGCTGAGACGAAAATAAATCATTATTTTTGTCTCTGCTATTAATAAGTCTGGAGTATAAACGAGCTCTGAATGTTGCATAGGGCTCGACTCAGGCCACAAAATCGTACATGTTATATACTGTTGCTGGGTCGTATGTGTTAGTAATGGGGTATAAGGATTCACACGTAGACATATGTAGTAGTAAGACTTTTAACGTTTATTTAATTCCCTCGTGGCGAGTGTGCGGGTAACGGCGCTGACAATGGAAACTACTACTACTACTACTATTATTGCTAGGATGGTGAGGTAAGGGGGTGTGGAACCCCACTGCCCGCTAGCAGCGCTCGACCGTATCGACGGTCAGACACCTTGTGCTCTCTTCGCCGTCCTCTGGGTCTCCTTGGGGTGTCCTTTCTGGGCTGGCCTGATAACCGCTTAAGTACCGACGACCGCCCACACATCCTTTTGTTCCTTGACCGGAAATCCTTTCTCTTTGTTCAAATTCGCGTTTGTCCAGATGAGTCCTTTGTCACACCAGACCCTCTGTCTACCTTTAGACATTGTCTTCTCAGTTCAATTTTCCTTTGTCTTTTCGACTTCCCGCGCAAAACAAACTGAACAGTCAATCTGCAACATGAAGAAGATTTTTATAAATCGAAATATTGTTCAATATTAGCTATGAATATGATATAAAATCTTTTCACTTTAACAGCATATTGTGTTGATTTCATATACTTTTATCTATACTCATACAGTCGGATTCATTTCCTTTCTCTTAACTTTATATATATATATATATATATATATATATACACGCGCGCGTGCGCGCGCGCGTGTGTGTGTGTGTGTGTGGGCAGCTTTCTTTCATTTATACATGTAGAATTAAACAAAAGGCACGTCTCCTGTTTGACAATTTTATTAACGATCTTTTTGAACTTTCTGGCCAACTTTTTTTGGGGGAAGTTTTTATCCCAAGTACTTTCGGCACTTCGAAGTGCCATCATCAGGGGTGATGTGTTTATGTTCCAGTTTTTTTACCAGATCTTTCAAGCTGACAAACTTGAAATCAACTGTCTGACATTGGTCAGGTGTTTTATAGCAACAATAAGATTTGGGGGGAGTGGAGGCGCCAACTGTAATGGTTATCGTCATAGAAAATAGACACGCTGACTCAAGTTTAAATCTTGGACGAGACTGTTAGCATTTTATATAGCGCCAATACCCTTGGGAAAGTTATGAATCTAACTCTTATTCCTCCAACTATAGATAAATAATAGGGCAGACTGAGTTCTTTTTTCTTGATACAGTAACCGATCTAGGAGGAGGAAAATTGTGAAATTAAACCTGTTAAACTCCGCTTAAAAATTGACTTTGTGTCATCCTACTCGTGAGGAGGGATTGATAT
>CM042157.1:19164306-19166806 GCA_023376005.1 Doryteuthis pealeii
CTCTCTCGGTGAGTCCGGATTAAAAACAAGCTCTGATGATAATTTTTATAAATCGAAATATTGTTCAATATTAGCTATGAATATGATATATATATATATATATATATATATATATATATATATATATGAAAAATAAAATGGATATGAATCCGACAGTATGTGTAGAAAGTTTGTAGAAAAAAAACAGATGTTAATAGTTATGCTGACAGAAATCTGTTTCGACCATATAAAGCGGTCTTTATTAAAGCAACTATGAATAATAGGAAAGACGAAATAAATAGATCGTTAATTACGAGGCACAAAACGCTCTCAATCAGGGCCGGAATTCGTGATTAACGATCTATTTATTTCATCTTTCCTATCATAGATAGTTGCTTTGATAAAGACCTCTTTATATGGTCGAAACAGATTTCTGTCAGCAAAACTATTAACATCTTGATTTTTTTACAAACTTTCTATATATATATATATATTAAAATTTATCTATACTAACAACATTGCCTGATCTTTGAGATTCTTGAAACACGAGTGATATTTCTCGAACCATCTGATTACTTAACTGTGATCAAATGCGCCTTCACCTTTCGCACAACAAATATTTTGGTTACTCCTGTGGTATTATCTTCCAGTTGGAAATCGTAAAACCTAAGTTCTCGAATTAGCCAACATTTCACGCTCACCTGTTGTGGCTTTCTAATCAGACATAGAATGAAAAATGCGCCAGTGCTCACACTACCTCACTACCACCAAAGAAATAAGAAATAAGAAATTAAAATAAGAAATTTATTTATCAATAGTAGGTACAAGTTATAAAGAATAAGTAAAAGAAAAACTTTATTTTTGTTAAACTACTATTTGCCTAATAGCGTGAAGCTAAGCCATTGACATGACACCCTGAACTACAGGAAATACAACTAAACAAAATAAACTTTAATAATAGCACCAAATGCCTATAATTACTATAAAATTATAATAATAATAAAAGTAATAATAATAATAACACTAATAATAATAACAACAACTTTTTAAATTAAAAAAAATGAAAGAAAAACAAATCCTTGTCCATTTTTTATTTCTATCTTTTATGCTCCTCTCTATCCTTCCCCTCATCCCTGAAAATGTTGAAAAGAAAGTAGAAAAAAAAATAGTAAAAAAAAAAAGAAAAAAAAGTATATATTCAAAGTCTTTTTGTTCATAGAGTTCTGTATAATTAAAAAAAGAGATGGGGTGGGTCAGGGGTAAACATTCTATATAAATTTCATTTTTTCCCCCTTTGCAAGGGGGCGGGAAAGAAATGGTGCAGCTGATGAAAGAGTGATACATTTTTTACCATGTTTTTTTTCTTCTTTTTCTTCATTTCAAATTTACAAAAAATCCTATTTCTTTTCAATTTTCCTCCCTTTCCACTGAATTTCCTTGTTTTGCAGACAATTCCTTTTCCTTCTTGTGTCTTGTCGAATATAATGATACACAATGGGTAACAAACTTTGGCCTGAACCACTTTGATTAGGTAATCTATCTATATATAAAAGGTAGCTTGTATGTATGTATGATGGAAGGAAACTATGAAAATAAAACAATTAACGACAAAGTAAATATATATAAACATTCACTATTATCATATCTTGGTTTTTGAGCAAAAATAATGAAGATTTGATTTATATTCGTGAAGTTAATTAAAAAATGAGATTTAAATGATAACAGCGTGGAATTTTTTTTGTATTTATTGTTGTAAATAGTAGACATTAATTTTTCTCTTCGGAGTGGCTGGATTAGTACAAGGTCTTTTTTACGTGGGGATTTTAATGGGCCATCCTGTTGGGAAACCAACTTATGATTCAGTAATAATGGATTTATGAGACTAAATTTTGAAAAAAATCGGCCCTCCACCCAGGCGATGCTGCATAGCCGCTTCTATTATAAGTAAAGCAAAGTCGGCGAAGTGGCCTATTGTCGATATCAGTCGGGCAGCGAGGGTGACTATCCCCTTTTCACCAGCGCTAGACGGGGGAGATTGTTTTTGCGTCTGGGGTACAGTGCCCCACCTTCCATCAGCACTCCACTTTACTGCACAGATCCAAGTTGTGCTACTCATACGCTGAGTCGATGAGGGTCGGTATCGAACCAGGAACCTTGTGGTTCCAAGGTCGATACTCTACTAACTGAGCTAAACCGATGTACCGCAAACTAGTACGTACGATATTGCAAAACCTTTGGCTCTTTCGATCTTTTTTAAAAAATTTAATTTAATTTATATTAAACATTTTATTTCTATAAATTGTTATACGCAAAAACAGAACTACTGGCAGTCATTGTTTCATTCAATGTTTCTGTTTAAAAGTCAAAGTACAATTAGTCTGGGTTAATTTGATCGAATGTAAAAGAGACCGTGAGATTTCTTGTTTTAGATTTCTTTCTCTTTGAGGCGGGGTCCATATGTGTAGCGTAACTATGTGCATTGAAAGAGAAAGAGGGGAAAAAGAAATAAAAGCAAACAAAG
>CM042157.1:19196806-19201806 GCA_023376005.1 Doryteuthis pealeii
TGGTAAAAGCTAAGAATCTAATTGTCTATAAAAAAAAGTACAGAAATACCTACATTTAGCAGGATTTTTATTTTTTTATTTTTCGCTTACAAATTGACTTTAAAACTTTTCTATTTCAATAATAATTCCACACATTGCATACAAGAAAAATATATAACAATCCAGTGTTATAAGTTTCAATAAGTAAAGTCGACAGAGTGGCCTATACTCGGTATCAGCCAGAAAACGATGGTGTATATATCCTTTTCACTAGCGCTTCACCGAGGAGATTGCTTTTGCATCTGAGGAGAAGCTCAACACTTGACTTCAACATTTAACAAATATTTTCTGGAAGCAAAGCAAAAGTATTATGTCATAAATTCTTTAATGCTCCCTTTTGTATTTTGGTAATTTTTTAATTTATTCTCTGGATCATATTGAAGATATGTACTTGTTGGTTTATGAAATCATATATGCACATGTACCACATGTGATACTATGTTGGCCACGGTACCAAATGTGATACGTGTCACATATGTACATTGACATCGCTAATTTGTGTGTGTGAGAGTGAGGATTCTGTGATAAGAAAATTCTTCAGAGATAGAGATATTGGAGAGAGATATTAGAGAGATATTAGACTTACTTGGTGAGGAGATCTTATTTCTATCTGGCTGATCCTTCTACCATCTACTAGGGTTGCCATCCTGTTGTCTAGTTGGGTTGACGTCTAACTAAAGAAGTTGAGTTCTTCTAAGGGCTTCTTCTGTCCAATGGCAGTGCTTGTTTAAATTAAATGAATTACAAAGACATCTTTATGTTACTTGATCAAGTAGTTTTTATTCTATTTTGCCCATGATCACCGCATGATTTTGTTTACTGACAAGTGGCGAAAAGCAAAATTCAGTTTCTTTCAAAACTGATATGGACTGGGGTGCCTGTTGGTGACTTGGTCCGAAATATCAAATAATTTGTCCAGATGTTTCTTAATTCTTTTCACTTTTGTTAAAAAGAAACACGTTTCGAATAAAAGTCAATGACTTCGAAAATGCTAAATTATATACTTTATAAAATCTTGTTTCTTTTTAAAATATTTAAGATTGTTTCAAAAAAATACAAAAGAAATAATTAAAGGCAAACAATGGCCAAGATTCTATTATCGAATAATAAAAATATCGACTTGTCTTTATATAATTTCAAACCTTAAATAACATCCTTCAGAAAAAGTTCTGTATACAAGATTCACGAATGAAATATATCTATTTAGCTATTGTTGATTTAAAATGAAGCAATTATTCGGTTTTGATAGTGTTCTTTTGTGAATCAAAATTAATCTAATTTTTCCACTGAAAGATACAAACCTTAAATTCCATCTGAGAGACGAAAAGAAAGCTACCTTTTCATCATTGTTAATGACATTATATGCAATCTCCATTTTGCCTTTATACAAGTGAATAAGTTCACATTATTCATGATTTTGATTTATTTTGATTTGAATTATTATGAATAAGACAACTATTGCAATTGAAAACATTTTATTAAATGATATTCATGTTATATACCCCTTTTGTATCGGGTATTTAAATGGCGGGAGGATTATGTCACCTAAATGTTATATCATTTTTATAGATGTATGAAAATAAATATGTTTATCTTATTTTCATGAAAAAATTGGTTAATCTTTTTAAGTACAAGTTTTGATTCGCATACGATTTAACGTTATCGACTCAGGGGAAGATTAAGATTGATAATAACACTATTGCAACAGAAAATTTGTTTGTTTAATGGCATATCAAACTTCGTGGTTTATTTTATGCCAAAACCATCCTTATATAAAAAAACAACCCAGAAGTGATGGTATTGGACTCATCATCATCATCATGTCGCGCTTTCAGCGCGGGTATCCATAACAATCTCTCTCCATCCGTCCCTATCGCTCATCATTCTCGGGAGGTCCTCTATGCAGCATCCTGCATCCGCACAGAGCTGATCAATGTACGTTTTTGCTGGGCGGCCCACACTGGCGTGTTCATGTGCTGGCTTTCACAGGAGGACGTCGCTTATGAGTTCGTCCTTGCTTCTCCAGCAGTGTCCCGCGTGTCTTGTCCGTCTTACTCGGATGGTTTGTGTGATATGTGGCAGGTGGCCGTATATCTGTTTTCTCGTAGGGTGTTGTTTCCATGTCTTGTTCAGGATCACCCGCAGCATTCTTGTGCAGCTCCCATCTAGTTTATTCTCTAGTCGCTTAGTTAGTGTCCAGGTGGTGCAGCTATACAGCAGTACTGATATGACAACAGCCTGGAAGAACGGTCTCTTTAACTTGTCTGTGAGAAAGGATGAATTTGAAAGAATTGTTTGAAAAATGACTTAAAGTATAAAAAAAATGAATACCCACCAAGAATAAAAAAAACCCCAAAAAACAAAAAAAAAACACAACGTCTATGCATGAAATAACTTAACAAGGGTTGACATGCCGTAAAATCCAACTAACCATGAATGTTACTTTAAAACAATAAGCAAAAACTAGTGTTCGGCTAGAAACCACAGGGTTCCTAGTTCGATATCGGCCCTCGCCAACTCAGTGTATGAGTAGCACAAGGATATGCGGTAAAGGAAAGAGGCGATAGTAGGTGTGGCGCTCCACCTCAGATGCAAAAACAATCTCTTGGTCTAACACTAGTGAAAAGGGGATAAACTCCCTCACTGATTACCGACTTTAGGCCACCTCGACGACTTTAGTTTTATTAAGTTATAAGTGTGGATAAGATGTGTAAAGATCTTATCTTTTTATTTAGGGACGTGAAATATATTCTAAGAAGTGCATTGACGTCCTATTAGGATGCTAACAGATGCCGACAGATAAAAGATGTGAAAACAGATCAAAACTCATTTCATGTATGCATGAAGTTCAGTTACCTTTGTAACAAATTGTGACAAGTCACAAATTGTAAACGTACCTGTAAATTGGAATTTTAAATCAAGTTCGTTTGAATTAAAAGCGGAGGTGGGTAACTTTCCATACCCGTTCGGGATTATGATTGACATTTTAGATTACCCCAACTGACCTCTGATACAAACACGTTGTTGCATACTGGCATCAAATTCTATATGTTAGTACAGGGGTTTTCACTGTACCCAAAGCGAAGTATGTTAGTAGTCAGCTACTACCGACTACTGGACTTCAATAAACAACAAATACGTATGTACAAAGAGAGGACCCTTCTTTATTTTCTTCAGTGTGTGGGTGGTGAAGGCGCAGAGCTTACAATGAGTGCCCAAGGGTTGATGATAACTACTACTACTGTTGGGATGGTCTGGCCATGTTGAGGTAAAGAGGTGGACGATCCTCACTGCCCGCTGACAGGGATCGAACGTGTCGACGGTCGCTCCTTGTACTCTGTTCGCTGTCTCATGTCTGACTGTGTAACTAACTGACTCTGTCGGCTAGACCCTCTGGCTTTTTGTATTGACGACATGCCTACACATAACGGACGTTTGTTTTATCTTCTCCCTGCTTCCCTGACCGGAAAGCCCCGCTTTCGTTTTCCCCTTTTTTTAAATATATATTTTTATATTTTTCTTTGTCTTTTTGCCGGAAGCTTCGATTTCCAGCCAAGGACTATACAACAACGTGAGAATAAACTAGTTTAGTTAGCAGATTCGACCCGGCTTTCAATGAGCGTAGACGTTGTTTGTCAGCTCCCGGGTCCATCTCCCACCGCGGCGTAATCATGGGCTATGAAATAAAACTTGATCAAGAAACAAAGTTATTATTAATTAATTTATCAAACAAGCAATGACCAGCCCAGCCTGTAAAAATCAACAAGAAAGAAAATCAATACTCAGCAGAAGCTCTTAAGGGAAGTCAACAAGATAACATGGCGGCCGACGAACTAGACGAGTTCAATGACCTAGACGAAGAATCAGAAGCAACAGTGTAAAAAGTAAAAACTAACGTCTCCTATCTCTAAACTGTCTGTCTGTCTGTCTCACACTCTAGCATTATTTCTTCTCTTTTTTTCCTTCTTCCTCTCTTTCTTTCACTCTTTCTTTTCTTCTTCTTCTCTTTCTTTCTATCTTTCTTTCATTCCTTCTTTCTTTCACTCTTTCTTTCCTTCTTTCTTTCTTTCTTTCTCTCTTTTGTCCTTTCCTTCCTCCTTCCTTCCTTCTTTCCTTCTTTCTCTCTTTCTTTCCTTCTTTCTCTCTTTCTTTTTTCTTTCTCTCTATTTTTTCCTTCTTTCTCACTTTCTTTCTCTCTTTCTTGCCTTTCTTCTTTCATTCTCTCTCTTTCTTTTTCTCTTTCTTTCCTTCCTTCTTTCTTTCTTTCCTTCCATCTTTTTCTCTTTATTTCTCTATTTCTTTCATTCTTTCTTTCTCTCCACTTTTCTTCTTTCTTTCTTTCCTTTCTTTCTCTCTTTCTTTCTTTCTTTCTTTCTTTCCCTCTTTCTTTCTTTCTGGCTTTGCTTCATTCTTTCTTTCTTTCTTTCTCTATTTTTTCCTTCTTTCTCTCTTTCTTTTCTCTCTTTCTTTCTCTCTTTCTGTCCTTCCTTCTTTCATTCGCTCTCTTCTTTTCTTTCCTCTTTCTTTCCTTACTTTCTTCTTTATTTCCACCTTTCTCTCTTTCTTTCTCTATTTCTTTCCTTCTTTCTTTCTCTCCACTTTCTTCTTTCTTTCTTTCTTTCTCTCTTTCTTTCTTTCTTTCCTCTTCTTTTCTTTCTTTCGTTCATTCTTTCTTTCTTTCCTTCTCTATTTTTTTTTCTTCTTTCTCTCTTTTTCTCTCTTTCTCCAGCAATCATATACACCAGAGTAAATGCCTATACAACATCTCTCTTTTAGGTTTAGTTTCATATCAACCATCGTGGGTTATTTACTGCTAAATATCCTTGTAGAATAATAGTGAATGTAATACCGTTACTGGTGTTCGAACTCGCTTACTACGAAATCCCAGTCCAGCACGTTAGCTACTAGGCCCCAAAAATAAAAATAATTAAAAAAGATTCAAATATAGATATTGATTGCAT
>CM042157.1:19206806-19209306 GCA_023376005.1 Doryteuthis pealeii
AAGAAGAGATGGGAGAGATAGATGAGAGATAGAGAGGAGAAAGAAAGAGGAGAGAGAAAGAGAAGGAGAGAGCAGAGACAAGGTAACTCATATAAATATATATATATATAATATATATTATATTATATATATATATAGAGATGAGAGAGAGAGAGAAAGGAAAGAGAGGAGGAAGTACTAATAAGATAGATTAGATACCCCAGTGTATATATAATATATATATTATATATATATATATATATATAGAGAGAGAGAGGAGGAGGATAGAGAGATAGTTTTATAGATAGATAGATAGATATATTTGAGACAAAGATAGAGAGAAGAGAGGAGAGGGAGAGTCAATATGATAAGATTAGAGAGAAAGAAAGAGAGAGAGAGAGAGAGAGAGAGAGAGAAGAGAGAGGCAGAGACAAGAACATATATATATATATAATATATATATATATATATAGAGAGAGCAGAGAGGGTTGAGGGAGAGAGATAGATAGGATAGATAGATAGAAGAAAGATAGATAGATATATGTCAGTGTGTAATGTGTTGTGTGTGTGTGCGCGTGAGTGAGAGAGAGAAGCATTATATATATATATATATATATATATATATATATATATATATATATATTTATATATAGAGAGACGAGAGAGGAGAGAGGAGACGAGAAAGGAAAGAGAGATTGTAGATAGATAGATAATGGATTAGAGTCATGGTGTGTATGTGTGTCGTGCGCGCGTGTCGTGAGTGAGAGAGGAGTAAGTCATATATATGATATATATTATATATATATATATTATCTATATCTATCTACTATCTATCTATATATATATATATATATATATATCTATAAATATATTATATACTGCAAATATATGCACCCTCCAGCTGTGCAAAAGTATTTAAGTTTTTAATTAATAAAATTATTGTATTGAATTTAGAAAGGCTAATGAAACTAAATAAGAATACAGATAAAAAGATTTGAAACAGATGGGATTATTAATAAAAGATTTATGAAACAGAGGGAGTATAATAAAAAATGAAACAACTGAAACTTACTTCTGCCATCACGTCTCATGCTTTCATTGTTATTTTTATTCTAATTTAGTATTATTAGTTAAAAGATGAGAGTTAAAGAATATCAAATGACACTTCATTTATTCTTGTAATGGAATTTCATTTAAGACCTTTCATTGAAGAGATGTTTGCTTTATATTCATTAAAATAAGGACCAAACAGTTAGAAATCAATATATAGCATATATTTATTAAATTTCGATTTGTTATATTAATATGAAATAAGCTCTTCCTCTTTCACCACTGTAACCGCTATTTTCTGTTGTACTATATATAAATATAATTGCATGTTGTCCAGTACTGTAGATATAGTGACAGTATTAATAATGTAAGAGACAATTTTATTAATAATTGAGGTTTTAGATAAATAATAAAATCATGGAGAATTTGATGTCCAATAACTAAGAGAATTGTGACTTGAGTAGGATATAGTTCGGTTACCTAGACAGAAAAACACACAATCTCCATTTTATAATAGAAGAGAATATATATATATATATATATAATATATATATATATATATATAGAGGAGAGAGAGAGAGAGAGATATCAAAGCCCTTTTCTAAGTGAGTCCTCTCATACATATAGCATGAACCGTTTCTTCATCAATCGAAGGTTCTAATTTATTTTGGCTCGTAAATCTTTTTTTTCTCAGCTATTCTTACTTTCAAACTGTCACACATCATTATTTGCCTCTTATAATGACGAGGCCAAAAGCATTTTCGTGTCTTCAACTATCGAAACACTTTAACGATTCTTTCTTTGAATACATTGCTAAAACAAAAATAGCACATCTTACCTGGAGAATCTTTAGCAAATTCTTCAGGTAAGAAGAAGAAAAAAAAGAAAAATAACCTAATTGTGAAGCGCAAATATTATTTTACTCGCAGATATTTGCACGATACTCTAAATTCGTTTTCCTTTTTTTACCGATTTGCCTTCAGTTTAAGCTTTTTGTGGTGGATTTTGGCTGCCCGACTCTTTCTCTCTCTCTCTCTCTTTCTTCTTCTTTCTTTCTTCCTTCCTTTCTGTCTTTCTTTCTCTTTTTTCTCCCCCCTTCCTCTCCTCTTTCTTTCTCTCTCTTCCAAATTCGTTTCCTTTTTTTACTGTTTTGCCTTCGTTTAAGTTTTTTGTGGTTAATTTTTGCTGGATTTGCCCTTCAGTTTTTTTTTGTTGTTGTTGCTGCCCGACTTCTTTCTTTCTTTCTTCTTTCTCTTTCTTTCTCTTCTCTCTTTCTTTCTCTCTCTTCCACTAAATTCGTTCCCTTTTTTTTATTTGCCTTCAGTTTAAGCTGGCTGCCCGTTCTTTCTTTCTTTCTTTCTCTTCTTTCTCTCTTCTCTCTCTCTCTCTTTCTTTCTCTCTCTTCCACTAAATTCGTTTCCCTTTTTTTAGTTTGCCTTCCGTTAGTTTTTTTGGTTTTTTTTCTTTCCCC
>CM042157.1:19216806-19219306 GCA_023376005.1 Doryteuthis pealeii
TTAGGTTTTGCATAGCCATACTTATATTGTTGTTCTGGTATGGGCATCAGGACCTGGGCTGTTCTACGCCTTACGCGGTTTGAATAGTATCAGGCTAAATTTAGGTTTTGCATAGCCATACTTATATTGTTTTTCTGGTATGGGGCATCTGGACTTGGGCTGTTCTACGCCTTACGCGGTTTGAATAGTATCAGGCTAAATTTAGGTTTTGCATAGCCATACTTATATTGTTGTTCTGGTATGGGGCATCAGGACCTGGGCTGTTCTACACCTATTTTATTTTGTCTGGTAGCCCAATTGGGGAAGTCTTACCCTTCTGCAGAGGTGCAGTCGGTGTATTCTAAAGCCGCAGTCGACAGGACGGGCATAAAAAATTGAAACGTGCTTTCAGATTGATTTTGATTGTACGAGATTAAAAAATCTAAAAGATCTGACCAATCCTGAAATCGATTCCAATGTATCACATTCTTGGTTAAATATATAAAACATGACTGATCATCATATGATCATAAATTAAAAATTATTGATTAAAAAATTCATATTTGCGGATATTTTATCGCTGTAAAATATCTTCCTTGTTTGAATTTCAATACGAACATTTTCACCCTTCATTTTCTTTTCTTTTTTCACCTTTTGTTGTTGGCTTTACCACATATTATATTTTCGGATAACCTCTTATCGTTCCATCAGATTGAAATAGAAATAAAGAAGGAGCTACAAATGACAAATCGATCAAATAATAATCTTCAACTTTTTTAGTGAATTTTTAAAAACATTTATTACTGTAATAAAAGACGTACAAGATAATTGTTTACTTAA
Organism: Doryteuthis pealeii; assembly: GCA_023376005.1. Lineage (NCBI taxonomy): Eukaryota > Metazoa > Mollusca > Cephalopoda > Myopsida > Loliginidae > Doryteuthis > Doryteuthis pealeii. The sequence goes on from CM042157.1 coordinate 19,217,626, forward strand.
TCTTAATTCAAAATACTAAGTGTTACCCTTCTGCAGAGGTGCAGTCGGATTATTCTAAAGCCCCAGCCGACTTGACTTGGGCTGTTCTACCCCTTATGCGGGTTGAATAGTATCAGGCTAAATTTAGGTTTTGCATAGCCATACTTATATTGTAGTTCTGTATGGGCATCTGGACTTGGGCTGTTCTACGCCATACGTGAGTTGAATAGTATCAGGCTAAATTTAGGTTTTGCATAGCCATACTTATCTTATATAGTTGTTCTGTATGGGGCATCGGACTTGGGCTGTTCTACGCCTTGCACGGGTTGTATAGTATCAGGCTAAATTTAGGTTTTGCATAGCCATACTTATCTTATTTGTTGTTCTGGTATGGGGCATCTGGACTTGGGCTGTTCTACGCCTTACACCGTGGAATAGTATCAGGCTAAATTTAGGTTTTGCATAGCCATACCTATATTGTTGTTCTGGTATGGGGCATCTATTTCTATTTCTATTTTTCGATTATACCTCCCCTTTGTTTCAAATCTTTTTATCTGCATTCTTATTTAGTTTCTTTAGCCTTTCTAATTTAATATATTTTATTACATTGAAACTCAGATAATTGCCCCCAACCCTCCGGAAGGGCACATATTTGCTCGTTATTTTAATAAGTAAACATCTTTTTTATTCTGATATGGCTCGCCATTTGTTTAGCAGTACCTATCGCTCTATGTGCTTATCGTGACAACATTACAAAGGAAATTTGTTAACCCCCATTGACCAAAAATGAAAGAATACTACTCTTGAAAGGGAGTTTGGTTGATTGATTGGATTTAACGGCATGTAAACCCCTTGAGTTATTTTATGCCGAAGACGTTTATTTTTTATTCATTCTGGGTATTTATTTTTTAAAAAACTAATTTTTTTCCTATTTAACTCATAAATGTGACGCTAACAGCTACTACCACTCCTGGTCAGGGTGGAACTGGAGTAATGGCAATAAAGGGGTACTTCATACTCCCTATAACCCCAGAATTGGAACTTCACCATTAAACACAGTTGAACGTCTAATTAAATAGCCAGCAATAATAAATAAAAGAAAAACAACTTTCGCATAAAGTTACCAAGGGTTAACATGCCATAAAATCCAACAAACCAAACTACTCATACTATTCCCAAGGGTATCACTCAGAATTTGGATTAATAGCGCGACTGGGGTTCGAACTCTCTTACTACGATGTCACAGTTCAGAGCGTTAGCCACTATGCCAGGGGAAACTTCAGGTAGATCCTCGAGATTATATCCAGTTTGGTTTGGTCTCTTTCTTTAATGACATATAAACATTCGGGGTAATTTAATGCCAAAGAAACCCTTGTAGAAGAACAGTAGTGTTTCTATTTAACCCGTAGCTGTTCATCACGTTAGCCATCACACCACGGCTCCTCCCCCGTGTATGTTAATGTCAAAATGTTAAAAACCAAGAAATAAAAGCTTTTCTTTACTTCCTGTAGAAATTGTTATTCTTAAAATTCTGAAATAAAAATCATCATCATCATGTCGCGCTGTTAGCACGGATATCCATGACAATCTCTCTCCATCCGTCCCTATCGCTCATCATTCTCGGGAGGTCCTCTATGCAGCATCCTGTATCCGCACAGAGCTGATCAATGTACGTCTTTGCTGGTCGGCCCACACTGGCGTG
>CM042157.1:19224306-19243079 GCA_023376005.1 Doryteuthis pealeii
AGGGGGTATAATCGAAAAATAGAACGACTGAAACTTACTCTTCCATCACTCTCGTCTTTCATTTTTATTTTTTCTAATTTAAGTATTTAGTTAAAAGAGGAAGTAAAGAATAAAATGACAGTTATTTTTCTTGTTAATGGATTTTATTCAAGATTCATTGAAGAGATTTTTGCTTATATCTATTAAAATAAAACCAAACACTTAGAAATCAATAATACTAAGCACATATTTATCAAAATCACATTTTTAATATCAATATGCAAATTAGCCTTCTCATTCGCACAGTAAACCGCTATTTTGTTGTATATATAAATATAATTGCATGTTGTTAGTATGTAGATATGCTTGACCGTATTAATAATGTAAAACAATTTTATTATTAAGAAGTTTAAATAAAAATAAAACCATGGAGAATATGACGTAAATAACTAAGGGAATTGTGACTTGAGTAGTAATATAGTTTCGGTTACAGACAGACAAACACACAATATCCATTATAATAAGATTTGGATTTTTCGGACTATTGTCCTCATCTTTATTGGTATCTGTAGAACGTTTTGGCCGATGTGCTCGCCGGTCTTCTTCAGGTATTTCTTGTCGAACTCAAGCGTACTCGAACTTGGGAAATTTCTTCGCTGTTTTAGTTTTCGTTGTTTTCTGTGTGCCAATATGTTGCATCTGCTGTTACTGGCTGCCATAAGTTATCTTTCTTTGCTCTTTTTGTGTATACTTCGAGTCCTTGGATATTCTACGCAGTCCTCTATATTGGCAAGACCTCTTCCTCCTACCTTTCTTTATACATATAGCCTATCTCTATCATCTCTAGGGTGTAAAGCCTGTTACATTATCATTAATTTTCTAGTTCTTTGGCCAACCTGTCTGATTAAATTTATTATCATTATCATCCCAAGCGGTTGTTGTATAAGTGTTGCTTTATGGCTGCACCACATAGACACTGACGAGGTGCCTTGAATATAAGATAGATGGGAGCTGCACAAGAATGTTGTGTGCTGTCTGGAAGAAATCGCGTCCCCTATCTCACAGGCCATCCGAGTGAGACAGACAAGACCTGCTGGACACTGCTGGAGGAGCAAGGACGAACTCATCAGCGATGTTCTCCTGTGGAAGCCAGCACATTGTCAGGCTAACGTAGGCCGCCCAGCAAGGACTTACATTGACCAGCTCTGCGCGGATGCTGGATGCTGCGCAGAAGACCTCCCTGGCGCAATGAATGATATAGAAGGTTGGCGAGAGATTGTCATGTATATCCGTGATAATTGCGCAACATTATTATTATTATTATTATTATTATTATTATTATTATTATTGTTGTTGTTGTTGTTGTTGTTTTTCACACCTGCCGTAGCTGGTGGTTCACTGGAGGCTCAGTGACAACAACTCTCCTCAGGTCTCCAGGACTCTTCTGAGTATTCTAGCCGATCTCAACAGTGCCGTAGTTTGGATGGTCTCGATTCTTCCTCTGACTTCCAGTTCACTCATTATTATTATTATTATTATATTATTATTATTTACTCCTTTTGAGTTTTCACATCAGTGTTAGCTGATGGTTTTTCACTGGAGTCTGAGTGACAGCAAGTCTCCTCAGGTCTCCAGGATTCTTCTGAGTATTCTGGCCGATTGCAGCAGTGCAGTGTTCTGAATGGTTTCAATCCTTCCTTTGATATCCAAACATTCCAAACCCTATTCTAATCCTTTTGGGACTGTTCCAAATGCACCAACCACAATTGGTATCACTTTCACTTTCATGTTCCAAATTTTTCAGTTCTCTGGCAAGGTTCAGATAATCGTCCATTTTTTCATTTTCCTTTAGCTTCACCCAGTCATCTGCTGGCACTGCAAAATCCACCAGTTGACAAGTTCTTTCTTTTTTGTTTATCAACACTAGGTTTGGTCTTCTTGCTGGGATAAGGTGATCCGTTTTTATTTCAAAGTCCCAGAGAATTTTATGAGTTTCGTTCTCAAGAACAGATTCTGGTATATGCATATACCATTTTGTTGTGTGGTCAAAATTTGATTTTTTGCATAATTCCCAGGGGATCACCTTCCCAACCCAGTCGTGTCTAGTTTTGTATTCTCGTTGTGCTAGTTTGCTACATTCGCAGAGTATATGGTTTACAGTCTCATCTCTATTCCCGCAAAGTCTACATTTACTATTCCGTTGGGTCTTATCAATTTTCGCTTTGATGTAGTTTGTCCTTATGGCATTATTTTGTGCAGCAATTATAAGTGATTCTGTTTCTCTCTTGAGGTTTCCCCTTCTTAACCATGTCCAAGTCTTTTCATGTGCAATCTCTTCTATTTGTCGTTTGAAGCGTCCATATAATTGTTTTTCTTCCCATTTTTGTTTTCTAGTCTTTGTCGTTTTTCTGTTTGTCCATCTGCCGTTTCTACTATTGTTGGCCGCCATAAGTAGTTTGTCTTTGCTCTTTCTTGTGTAATCTTCAAGTTGTTGGATTGTGGTTTCTACGCATTCCTCTATGTTGACAAGACCTCTCCCCCTTCCTTTCTTGACACATATAATCTATCTCTATCATCTCTAGGGTGGAGAGCCTTGTGCATGGTCATTAATTTTTTCGTCCTTTGGTCAATCTGTCTGATTTCCTCTTTTGTCCATTTTAAGAATGGTCCTGAGTATCTTATAATGGGGACAGCCCAGGTATTAATTCCTTTGATCAGATTTCTGCTGTTAAGTTTTGTTTCTAGAAGTTTTCTAGTTCTCCTGAGATATTCTTTTTTTAACTTTTCCTTTCATTTCTGCTTGCATGATATATCCGCTTCTAAAATTCCTAAGTATTTGTAGCTTTCATTTTCATCAAGAGATTTTATAGTTTCCTGATTTGGTAGTTGTATTCCATTCATTAGTTTTCTTTCACCCCTTTTTATTACAAGCATAGCACATTTTTCGATACCAAATTCCATCCCTATATCCTGGCTATATATTCTAATAGTTTGTACTAGGCTCTCCAATTCTTTTTCATTTTTTGCAAAAATTTTAATGCCATCCATGTACATAAGGTGGTTTATCTTCTCTTGTGAATTACTAAATTTGTATCCCCCGGTACATTTTTTCAGTATATGGTTTAGCGGCATCATTGCAATAATAAAGAGTAGTGGTGATAATGAGTCTCCTTGGAAGATACCTCTTTGGATTTTTACTTCTGCCAGGGATTGTTTTCCAGCTTTTAATTGAACTCGCCAGTTTTCCATGGCTTTTTTAATGAAGTTTATAATGTTGGAAATGTTGTACATCTGTAGGCATTCTAAAATCCAGGTGTGTGGGACCATGTCATAGGCTTTTCTGTAATCAATCCAGGCCATTGCAATATTTTTCCGTTTATTTTTGACTTCTTTAAGAATGTATTGGTCTATATAGAGTAAGTCGTGGGTTCCTCTTTTTCCCTTGCGACATCCTTTCTGTTCTTCTGGGAGAAGTTTCCGCCAATTGAGTGAAAAGTATACATCTTCTCTTATAATAGCAGTTAGAATTTTCCACATCATGTGTAGACAAGTTATTTATCTATAATTGCTGGGGACATTTCCTTTTTGTGGGTCTTTCTGGATTAGTGTAGTTATCCCTTTTGTCATCCATTCGGGTACTTCCGTTTCTTGAAGGCATCTGTTCAGTTGCTGGGCCATTCTTTTGTGGATATTATTATTATTATTATTATTATTATTATTATTATTATTATTATTAATTAAATAATTGGATTAAATGTTGGATATACTAACACCTTTCAGAATGGCACCAACTGGCTTTGGGGTAGATTACACATTGGTGTGGTATGTATGTATTATATGTAAAATTTTCCGGCGCTGTTTTTGAAAACTAAAGATTGAATAAGCCGTCGAAAACTGATGTCGGTCTGGAAACTTTTGCGTCCACACAATATGCATACAGTCATACGTAACTGTGTATTTGAAGTACATTGACACAGATGACAAGATTTAAATAATTCCTAATCAAATATGTGGGCAACGTCATAGCTAGAAGCCTTTATTCACTATAGAGACCGGTTAAAATAATAGCCACACCATGAAAGGAACATTTTTTTGTTGTTGGAGTCTATATCTGCAGACAAAAAAGAATAATGCATCATGTGGTGTTGTCTGCCTCATTATTAAGTAAATGTCCTCTTCGCAATTTTTTGGGAAGACGTCAGAGCATATTAGCAGTAAATAAGACGTATCGGCATTGACTTTTATAAGTTTTATTACGCAGACAGAGAGAAATGGAAGATTATATATATATATATATATATATATACATATATATAATATATATATATGCATATATATATATTTATATATATATGCATATATATATATATATATATATATATATATATATATATATATGTACGTACGTACGTGCGTATGCGACCCCATACACCGGCGGGAAATGAATTCGCGACACTTTGAAGAAAGATGACGATATTTAATCGATAACAGAAATAAGACGAATTGGCATTGACTTTTATAACGTATATTACGCAGACAGAGAGAAATAGATGATTATATATATATATATATATATATATATATATATATATATATATATATATTTATTTATTCATATAGTATGAAACAAAAGTAATAAGATAAACAGGAATATTTTTTATATATGTTATTTATTCTCAACTAGTTTCGACCTAAGGTCATCGTCAGGAGAAAATGTCTTATTTGGAGAAATTGTTTTTAGATTTTTTGAAAGGATCATTATGGAAGAACTATAAAAATTCGAGTGTTTTTGAGCGTTTGACATGCTATTAAAATCCGGGTAGAAGAGTGTGTTAGTAGTAGTAAGTCCATCTGTTCCGTGAAAAACCTCTTTGAGGTGGGTTATTTTTTAAATATATATATATATATATATATATATATATATATATATATATTATATATACGTACGTGCGTATGCGACCCCATACACCGGCGGGAAATGAATTCCCGACACTTTGAAGAAAGATGACGATATTTAATCAATAACAGAAATAAGACGTATCGGCATTGACTTTTATAAGGTATGTTACGCAGACACAGATAAATAGATTATTATATATATATATATATATATATATATATATATATATATATAAGTAAAGAAATAACAAAAGACTTAGAGATTTAGCATTTTAGTCTATTTCAGTAGACTATAATGCTAAATCTCTAAGTCTTTTGTTATTTCTTTACTTATATATTTGCTCTGTGACTCTAACATTAAGAGCACACATTGAGCTCTCAAACTGCGACAGGTTTTTTTTAAATAAAACTCTTGTCTCGTAAGGAAGATTTCTTCTCTTGACTTTTGGATTATATATATATATATATATATATATATATATATATATATATATATATACGAACTTACGTACGTAGGTATGCGAGCCTATACACCGTCGGGAAATAAATTCCCAACACTTTGAAGAATGTTGAAATGTTCTTGGAGTTTCAGTTGTTAAATGATAAAGACAAAATATGTATATTTCTACATTTAATTTAATATAGATATTTTGGTAAAAATGCAGAATAGCGCGCAAAAGATAATATCATTAGATTACGTATAAAAAGCATTACATTTCATTACATATCACAGAAATAACCGAAAACTTTGAAACGTTAAGGTTATTCTACTATTTCTCTGAATGTTTGAGATGAGGCTTGAAGATTAGTATTATCTGCGTTATTCGGACTATTGTCCCCATCTTCATTGTTATTTGTACAACGTTTCGGCCGATATACCCTCCGGCCTTCTTCAGGTATTTCTTGTCGGACTCGGGAACCTTCTTTTCGAACTCTGGAACATTCTTGTCCGAGTCCGAGAAGGTTCCCGAGTCCAAGAAGGTTCCCGAGTCCGACAAGAAATACCTGAAGAAGGCCGGAGGATATATCGACCGAAACGTTGTACAATTAACAATGAAAATGGGGACAATAGTCCGAATAACGCAGATAACACTAAGGTTATTCTACTTCAGGATTTTCCGTAATCTAATATTATTTATACATAAAATGTGATTCTAATGATATCATCTCTTGCGCGCCATTCTACATTTGTACCTTCGTGTTAGGGTTAGGCTAACTTCGGGAGTATCCGTAATCTAATGGAATTTAAATGTAAAATGCGATTCGATAGGCGCGGTTCGTAATGGTTACCGTAGTAGGAAATGGGCACGATGAGACGATTACAAATACTGGACGAGGCTGTTTGCATTTCTCAACGCGCTAATACTCTTGGAAAAAGGTATGAATCCAACTATTCTCACTCCAGCTACGGGTAAATATTACGGCAAACTGGGATATTTAAACTTGATTAGGAAGCCAGTCTAGGAGAAAGAAAACTATGAAATCAAACCTGTTAAACTCAGCTTAAGAAATTGACCGTGTGTCACATCCAGCTCTTTGGAAATGGTCGGTTAATTTATATATCGGTAAGCATTTAATGTTTCATTTAAATTTTGAATATGATTTTGGTAAAATCCCTTAAAATATTTTCAAATTAACTTATAGAATAGAACTAAAATATTTCTTCACTTTGATATGTAATATAATTGAATCAGACAATTGAATCAGAAAATTGAAACTATCACCGGTCCAAGTTGTCCAATATTAAAAAGAAATTAAGACGCGAAAAGGCCAAGTGTTACATAATTATTAGATACCTAATATTTATGTGCAATAGTGTAGAAAACAAGATGGCGTTTTAAGTGCAGCTGACGGCCTTGAAGATTGAGTGACAGGCTTGACCTCAGTCCTAACCCTATCTTCCGGGGATAGCCGTGAGAACCGGTAGAGAGGGCCCTCTCTTCCGGTTTAGATAGTAAGTAAGTTTTAGTCAGTCGGCGAGAAACCACGACGGTGGTGAGTCGTGTTATACACGCTCCGACTCACTCTGCACAGATGTCTGGTTGGAGATTTAAAAATAAAGTAAGATCAAAGCAAATCGGAGTCTTGTGTTATTACCTCTAAAAACTAACAATGACACAGGGCTTCTGATAAAGAGAAATCCCCAATAGAAGACCAGACCCGAAGTCCCCAAGAAAGTCCAGACCTTAGAAGATTCCAGACCAGGACAAGATGTTATAAGATTCCAAAGACGCCCAGAAGAATAGAGTAAGAAAGAAGTAAGTAAAGAAGTAATGAAGAGGGTATACAACACAAGTTTTATCGAATAAAACTCTAGAAAACGAATATTATAGACAGATTCAAAATTTCCTTTTATTTTTCCTACTTTTTATTTATTTATTCATTTATTTATCTATTTATTGATTCATCAATCTATTTATCTAACTATCCATATAGCTAGCTCACGATCACAATCAGTAAATATCTATCTATCTATCTATCTATCTATCACACCTTGTTTAAATCTATTTGTCTATCTGTCTGTCTCCCTGTCTGCCCGTCACTGAATATTTATTTGTCACAGTTTGTTCATCTATCTATCTATCTATCTATCTATCTATCTATCTTCATAAGTATACACATATTTATCTATCTTTCGCTGCTTATTCATATCTATCTATCTATTTTTTCATACGTATACATCTATTTATCTACCTATGGCAGTTTAATCATATCTATCTGTCTATCAATCTCTCTCTCTCTCTCTCTCTATATTATATATATATATATATATATATATATATATGTTGTATATTGAAGATATTTAAAAGAAGGGGAAAACGGAAATAGGGTCTTCCGGTTGGATCGAGGCAGGGAGAAGACGAAAAGAGTAACAAAGGACTTTTTTCCGGGTAAAGCGAACAAAGAAGGATGGGTCACAAAAAGTTCGGAAATATATTTGTCCGCTGATAAAGATAACAAAAGAAAACGCGTAGGTGTTTGATATATATAAAAGGAAGTCAGGGAACCCAGGTCAGTTAGAGAGTCAGACAGGAGACAGTCAGACAGGGGACGGTGAACGGAGCACAAGGAGCGACCGTCGACACGGTCCGTCGCGGCCAAGAGCGATGAGACGCCACCAGGCACCCCTTTACCCAACATCGCCAGTCATCCCCGCTGTATAGTAGTCATCGTCAACCCTTGGGCATTCCTATTGTCACGCTCGCCACCCACCAGCCGAGAAGAAGAAATAAAGTCAAAACTCGTACTATACGCATGTGCTGTGAATTTCATTAAGCGACCACTACATATATCGTCTAGGGTTAGTGACGATACCCGCTACGTGTGCAGATACTCGAAATAGGGCCGTAAATTTGAAGCCGCTATATAACATATAGCCATTTGATGCCAGTATGCAACATATATATATATATATATATATATAATATATATAAATATATATTATATATATATATATATATATATATATATATATCTTCATACGTATACATCTACTCATCTATCTATCGCAGCTTATTCATATCTATCTATCTATCTATCTATCTATGCGGTATTATGGAATTAGATGGTTCAAAAATGAAACTATCACCTGTTAAAGTTTTCCGATATAAAAAAACAATGACATTCATACACGAAACAAACAAGTTTGATCGAATAAAACTCTAGAAAAGAAAAAAACAATTTTATTTACAGATTTCCTTTTATTTCTTATAATTAATTTTTTTTTCCTCACCCTCCTATTAACTCGAAGCCGCCCAACCGTCCATTGCAGAAAATAAATCCAAACCCTGCAAACCGGCATTTCTTCACGGCACTGTAAGTAGAGATTTCTAAAAATAAGATTTCAAAGCGTGACCTTGCCCCCCGGGATCTGGACTCTGCGCATCGCAGAGCCATTGGCCACAGCACATATTCTTATGGGATGTGCAGAAGCAGGCGAATCGATTATCAATAAAACAGATCAATAAACTAAATCTGGCAATCGGAATAACACGGACAGGGCATAGGAAAATCGAAGGTGCCATTCGAATTACGCACGCAGGCACGCATGCGTGCGCACACACACGAGAGCGCATGCGCGAACACACACGCACACACACACACACACACACACTCACACATACGCACGAGTGCGCAAACGCGTGGATGTTTGAAGTTAAACAGACCATTCTTATTCCATGTGAAGAATCACGCTTGTCTTCGCAGTTATTAAATGGGAATTCGTTTAGTGCTAGCCACTAAATAATGGTTCTTCCAATTACGGCACAGACGGACCATGCCATTCGAGCTTAAAAGGAATTCTTTATTTGACGCAAAGAACCTTTGTTCAGAAATAAACACATATTTATAAAGATATCGATCAGCTGTACTATCTATCTCTCTATCTATCTGAGGTGGTATGTCCATATCTATCTATCTATCTATCTATCTATCTGTCATGCTCTGTTTGTATCTATATCTCGTCCATATTTATATCTGCTGGTCTGTTAAAATATATTTTTCCCATATCTATCTATCAATCTATCTCTCTATCTGTCATGGTCTGTCTGTATCTATATTTTGTCCATATCTATCTATTTATATATCTGAGGTGGTCTGTCCATATCTATCTATCTATCTATCTATCTATCTGTCTATCATGCTCAGTTCGTATCTATATCTCGTCCATATTTATCTCTGGTAGTCTGTTCAAATCTATATTTTCCCATATCTATCTATCTATCTATCTATCTATCTGTCATGGTCTGTTCGTATCTATATTTTGTCGATATCTATGTATGTATCTGTGGTAGTCTGTTCATATCTATCTATCTATCTATCTATCTATCTATCTATCTGTCATGGTCTGTTCGTATCTATATCTTGTCCATATTAATCTATCTCGGGTGGTGGTCCGTTCATTTCTATATTTTCCCCATATATATATATATATATATATATATATATATATATATATGGTATTTGTGGAAAAGGTGACTTACCAGAAAAAAGGGTCACAATGGTTAGTTTCACAATGTATAAAGTGCTCAATACGTGAGTAGAACAAATTTATTATAATATTGGTACACAGTAATAACCTACTCTAGTTTCAACATAAGGATCTTCAAGGTTAAATCCTCTGGATTAATCAAGATATTGCACGTGTATATATATATATATATATATATATATATATATATATATATATATATATATATCGTGTCTGTTCATATCTATCTATCAATCTATCTATCTATCTGTGGTGGTCTATTCATATCTATCTATCTATCTATCTATCTATCTATCTGTCATGGTCTGTTCCTATCTATATCTTGTCCATATCTAAATATCTCTGGTTGTCTGTTCATGTCTATATCTTGCCTATATCTATCTATCTATCTATCTATCTATCTATCTATCAATTTATTCATCTGTCGGGGCCTGTTCATATCTATCTATCTATCTATCTATCTATCATGGTCTGTTCGTATATATATTTTGTCCGTATCTCTCTCAGGTGGTCTGTTCCTATCTATATCTTGTTCATATCTATCTATCTATCTATCTATCTATCTATCTATCTGTGGTGGTCTGTTCACATTTACCTATCTATCCATCTATCTATCTATCATGGTCTGTTCGTATATATATTTTGTCCGTATCTCTCTCTGGTGGTCTGTGCCTATCTATACCCTGCCCATATCTATCTATCTATCTATCTATCTATCTATCTGCTGTATCCCGAGATATAGGATATACAGAAATGATAATAAAACAGTGAATATGTTAACAATAACAATATTGGTTTTATTTATTTTTCACTGACAGGGAAATACAGTGGATGGTTTGTGATTAGAGTTTGGCTGATGATAGGATACACGTGTGTCTCCTACTCGGTTCTGATCTACTCTCCAATCTTTTCCCCCTCCTCTTCAGAGATTCCGGTTCGAATCGTTAGGGGGAGATAACTCTCCCTAACACTATCTATATGTGGTTGTCTGTTCATATCTATCTATCTATCTGTCACGGTCTGTTCAAATATATATTTTGTTCGTATCTCTCTCTGGTGGTCTGTTCCTATCTATATCCTGCCCATATCTATCTATCTATCTGTGGTGGTCTGTTCATATTTATCTATCTACCTATCTATTTGTCATTGTCTGTTCCTATCTATATCCTGCCCATATCTATCTATCTATCTATCTATCTGTCATATATATATATCTACATATATATCTATCATGGTCTGTTCGTATCTATATCTTGTCCATATCTATCTTATATATTACGATCCATTCCCATCTATCCACAAATCTAAGTTATCTATACGTATTTATCTATTTTACTCTCGCTTTTAATATTCGATTGTGATGGACTCTCCAGTCGATCGACGTATGAGTGTTCATATAATGACCTGTCCACATAGTGATTTGTTTATAGTGGTGAAGGCTTGTGTTGGACCATCCACACTTTTTGGTACAGTCGATAAGAAAGAATTGGTGCATCAAGGGTTGCCACAAACCCAATCAACGACCGACCTCAGGAATTTTGAATTCAGAGTTATCCCTCTCCTAGACTGGTTACCTACCCAAGGCTGAAGGACCCAGTCTTCCCTACTATTTAACCCATAGCTGGAGGGATTTTGAATTCAGAGTTATCCCTCTTCTAGACTGGTTACCTACCCAAGGCTGAAGGACCCAGTCTGCCCTACTATATAACCCATAGCTGGAGGGGATTTTGAATTCAGAGTTATCCCTCTCCTAGACTGGTTACCTAACCAAGGCTGAAGGGCCCAGTCTGCCCAACTATTTAACCCATAGCTGGAGGGAATTTTGAATTCAGAGTTATCCCTCTCCTAGACTGGTTACCTACACAAGGCTGAAGGGCCCAGTCTGCCCCACTATTTAACCCATATCTGGAGGGAGAATATATGGATTCATACCTTTCCCAAGGGTATTAGCGCTATGTGAAATGCCAACAGCTTCGTCTAGGAATTGAACTCGAATCAACGAGTCCATTTTCCACGACTCTAACCACTAGCCCACGGGCCTCCATTCGATTGTATTGTATATCATAATACATTTTCGATTGTTGTTTGCTCCGTTTCCCAAAACATTTTAAAATGTTTTCTTTCCACCATCTTTGTTTGTTTCAGGGTGATAAAAACCACCATTCCCTTTGCAATAAATCTAGATTTCTTTTCCCTTCCATTTCTAGCGCTTTAGAATTTACCGCTCGTAGGTATATTCTAATGTGCAAAGCAAACTTTCAAAAGCCAACAGATACTTTGTCATAAAAAAGAAGCCATTTTGTTTCTCTTCGAGTACAAAAAGCGAACTGTATATTAGATTTTTTTTTCAAAAAGATGTTATGATTTAATCCATTGTATATCTTGATATTGTGATTTGAATATCTCCCAAGGTGATAGCTGATAGTGATAATACTGCTTATAGTTCATCATCTACTTTCTTTCTTTTGTCTTACTTCCTTTCTTTTCTCAAATGATCTCTCTCTCTCTCTCACTCTCTCTCTCTCTCTCTCTCTCTCTCTCTCTCTCTATATATATATATATATATATATATATATATATATATATATATATATATCTCTATGTCTCTTTCTGTCTGTCTGTCTGTCTGTCTCTATCTATCTATCTCATATCCTGGGGAATTCAATCCGTTGTATATCTTGATATTGTGAATTGAGTATCTCTCAGGATGATAGCTGATAGTAATAATACTGCTACAGTTGAATATTATTTCTTTATTTTTTCTTCGTTTCTTTTCTCAACTGGCCTCTCTCCCCTCTCTCTTCTCTCTCTCTCTCTCTGTCCATCACTCTCTATGTTTCTTTCTGTTTGTCTGTCTGTCTATCTATCTATCTGTCTATCGCGTGTCCTGGGGAGATTCAATCCCTTGTTTATCTTGATACTGTGATTTGAGTATCTCCCAAGGTGATAATACTGTTTAGAGTTGACAATCTTCTTTCTTTCTCTCCCCCCCCCACTTCTCTCTCTCTCTCTCTCTGTCTCTGTCTCTGTCTGTCTGTCTCTATCTATTTATCTATCTATCTATCTATCTATCTCGTGTCCTGGGGATTCAATCATTAGTATATCTCGATTTGAGTATCTCCCAAGATGACAGCTGATAGTGATAATACTGCCAACAGTTGATCATATTCTTTTCTTTCTTTTTTCTTCCTTTCTTTTCTCAACTGGCCTCTCTCTCTCTCTCTCTCTCTCTCTCTCTCTCTCTCTCTCTCTCTTTCTATGTCCATCTCTTTCTATGTTTCTTTCTGTTTGTCTGTCTGTCTGTCTATCTATGCATCTATCTCGTGTCCTGGGGAGATTCAATCTCTTGTCTATTTTGATATTGTGATTTGAATATCTCCCAAGGTGACAGTTGATAGTGATAATACTGTTTAGAGTTGATCAACTTCTTTCTTTCTTTTTCTTCCTTTCGTTTCTCAACTGGTCTCTCTCTCTCTCTCTCTCTCTCTCTCTCTCTCTCTCTCTGTGTCTCTCTCTCTGTCTCTGTCTCGATCTATCTATCGATCAATCTATCATGACCTCTCATGAATTGTAACATTTTCTCATATGTGTCAATGCATCTAACATATTTATTGACATATATAATCTTGCTTAAAAATGCAAATATTTCACTGCATCGAATTGTAACGAGCATCTGTCCCTAATTGGGGAATCCCCCCGTCGTCGCTAACGTGCTGGGCTGCGACCTCGTACATTTTTACCAACTCTTCCGCACGAGCAGGATGTGACACAAACTCAATTTCTCAGACGGAGTTTAACAGGTACCTTCTAGACTGAGTGCCTAACCAAAGTTAAAGAACCCAGTCTGCCCTGCTATTTACCCATAGCTGGAGGGAGAGCAGGTGTATTCATATCTTTCCCAAAGGTATTAGCACTACGTAAAATGTAAACAGCCTCGTCTAGGATTTGAACTCGTGTCGACGAGTCCATTTCCTAAGACTCTATCTATTACACCACGCTGCCACCACGTAGTAAGAGAGTTCGAACTCCAGTCGCGTTATTACGTTCACTTTAGGACTAATGCCCTTGGATCACACTCACCCCAGCTATGGTTTAATAGTACAACTACTGTTCTTCTACAAAAATGACTTTGGCATTAAATAACTCACGAATGTTGATGTGCCATTAAACAAAGAAACCAAAAGGAACGTGTTCCCTATATAAGTAAAGTAAAGTCGGGGTTGCCTAAAGTCGATATCTGTCAGACAGCGATGGAGTCTATTCCCTTTTCACTAGCACTAGACCAAGGAGACTGTTTGTGTGTCTGAGGTGGAGCACCAAACCTACCATAATTTACCAAACAGATCCCTGTGCTACGCTGAGTTGGCGAGGGCCGGTATCGAACCAGGAACTTTTCGATTCCTAGGCAAGTGCTCTACTGACTCTGTGATTCGTAGTTTACTTACTGTATTTGACGGCATATAGAACTCACTTTTTTCAAGAATTTTGGCTCAAAAATTGCCCTGCGTCTTATACATCGTAGGTACAGTTTGAGACCTCCCGTAGGCCTAGGCTAATCTTCTCTATGATCCTCACTAACCCAGCTTATGCTCAGTACTTTTACCTACCCTAAAAGGCCAAATTGCTTTTATACAGCTATGTTTCTGCTTGTGTAAGTCACAGCTATACTTTTTTCAACAATATATGCTTAAATATACTAAAAACTTTTTTTTCCTGAATTTAACCTGCTGAAATGGGGGTGCGTCTTATATGCCCGTGCGTCTTATATGCCGTAAAATACGGTAAACATTTTCGCATTCGAATGTTATTCCGTCTATCAAATTGTGGTCGACATTGTGGCGTCTATGTTTTGTATGAAGCAAGCACTGGTCAAACGGAAATGTTTCAAGTTCGTAAACAAAACATTAAATTATTTCCGCGGAATAAAGCCAGCGTTTGCAACGGGAATAAATCGTTACTCTTTGTAGGATTCACAGTTTATTCATCACCCTACCCTACTGTTGTCAGGCGTTGAATTCGACTGCCGTATTGTTGGCATTAGCGCGTCGTCACTGTACTAAATTGCAATAGTTTTATCTTCGTTGTAAGGGATGACAATAAAACCAAAGTTATCCTCCAGAAGTTTATTGAAATAAATTTCAAGCTTCTTAACTTCGAGAGAGAGGGTCAGTTTAATTAAATATATTCAGTCTTTAGGACTTTCGGTCCTTCAATTAAATTTCTGGGCGACAAGCTTTTTCAGTTGGTAAATATTAAAGCTAGTTTTTTCCGACACCAACTACACGAGGTCCCGCTCGGCCGACTACTGACCCCAATCACCTCATCTTCTCCGCGTGACTGCCTCCAGGACTAACTGACGACTGACCTGTCTGAAGCCCTCGGTTCTTTTATATTCATAGCTACACCCACGTATTTTTATCTCTTGATCTGATAACGGGCAGGTGTTAAAACTTATTTGTTTATTAAAAACCGGAAATTCATATTTCCCTTTGTACAATATATAACAGTATCCGCTTCGAAAGTGCTAAGACTACAGGAATCACAAAAATGGGTGTTCTGAGTATGAGACTAAACTCAGTATACCGCCCAGTCGGATAAGGCGTTAGAATGCACCGACTGCACCTCTGCAGAGGGGTAAGACTCCCCCATTTGAGCCACCTGTTAGCCGTGGGTGGCGACCCGTAATGCTTAAGGATAGAACCCAGGTGGATGAGCAGTTCATGACTTGCAATACTCCACTTTGACCCTATCTTGGGCTAGACGGGCAGTCGGAGAGGCCCCCTCCGATCAATCGGCTGGTCACGTCAAGCCCTAGCCGCTATATGATTTTCCAGCCCTATTGCGCTTATGGCAAGCCCCAACCCCTTTTTATCATATGGGTGCTAGAAGGCGGTGGCTGAGGGTCTACATGTCCTGGGAATGACGTTAAACTCTATCTGATGGTGAGGTTCCAGTTTTGGAGGTTTGGGGAATGTGGAGCACTCTTTCATCACTATTGCTCCCTGGTCCACTCTGACCCGGAGTGGTAGTACCTGTTAGGGTCCCATCTATGGGTTAAATAGAAAACATGAGTTTATAAACAATATTGTATTATCCATTTTATCAAAATTATTTCCAAACTTTGCTAGCATTAAACATTTTTTTTACCAATAGAAGTATTCGGCATAAAATAACCCAAGGGGCTGACATGCCGTAAAACCCAACCAACCAAACCAAACTAAACTCAGTATAGTGGTGAGGCTCAAATTCTAGAGGAGTGTAAAATCACACCTTAGGAAATTACACCTTAGGGTATTTCCTCTATATACATATAAGGGGCCGGGTTAGCTTAGTCGGTAGAGCGTTCGACTTGAAACCACAAGGTTCCTAGTTCGATACCGATCCTCGCCAACTCAGCGTACGAGTAGCACAGGGATCTGTGCAGTGAAGTAAGGAGCTCATGGTAGGCGTGGCGTTCCACCTCAGATGCTAAAAGACAATCTCCTTGGTCTAGCGCTATTGAAAAGGGGATAGATTCCTTCCCTGATTGGCTGATACCGACTTTAGGCCTCCCCGTCGACTTTACTTTTTGCATATAAGAAATAGCGGAGTATTAGTTCGAAGCTAACACGTATCCATAGAATTGCATTGGGTTATTTCGAAATAATTACCCAACTGTGAAGATTTCGGTAAGGAAATGGAAAGTCAATGTAACAAAGGAATTTAACATCTAATTAGTTTGGTTTGTTTTACGGCATATCAACTTCAGTGGGGTCATTTTAATGCCGATAACAATTTGGAATAAATCCATTCTTAATGGATACTCATTTTTTTTTATAAACACATTTTTCTATATTTAACGATAGATGGGACTCTAACGAGTACGACCACTCCGGGTTCAGAGTGAACCAGGTGTCATGATGATTAAAGGTGCTTCACATTCCTCAAACCTCCAGAGTCTAGGCGAAGGAAAAACTCTGAATTCAAACCTGTTAAAATTCTGCTTAAGAAATTGACTTTGTGTCGTATCCTGCTCATTGCGGAGGGGGTGGGAAAATATTGTTTGCACCTTTCCGTCGACTTAAGGACGATGGCGTAGTGTCCAAAAATAACTAAATAAATGGTATAATATATATATATATATATATATATATATATATATATATATATATATGCATTTATAAAATTTGATCTTTGGTCATATACTTTTGATACGGTAGAGTTTGGTAGTAACTAATACCTAATAATATTCATCTTGTGTGTATAATGTTCTTCAAAGTATGAGTAGCACAAATATCTCTGCGTTAAAGAAAGGAGCTGATGATAGGTGTGGCGTTTCACCTCAGACAAAAAAAAACAATCTCCTTGTTCTAGCGCTAGTGAAAAGGAGATAGACTCATTCGCTGTCTGACTCATACCGACATTAAGGCCGCCCCGACGACTTTACTTACTTTTTAGATATGATTACAATTCTAGTATCTTTGTTTAAGAAGAAAATTAATTTTTCGTTTCAGAAATGGCTTATTCAAAACCTTCCATGTTCTCTTTCACATGGGTTGCCCAGATTCGTTTCTGTTGTCTTATTATAATGGAGATTGTGTGTTTTTCTGTCTGTAACCGAAACTATATTCCTACTCAAGTCACAATTCTCTTAGTTATTGACATCACATTCTCCATGATTTTATTTTAATCTAAACCGCAATTATTAATAAAATTGTCTTACATTATTAATACTGTAAACTATGTCTACACACTGACAACATGGAATTATATTTATATATACAACAAAATAGCGGTTTACAGTGTGAACGGGAAGGCTAATTTGCATATTGATATTAAAAAATCGAATTTGATAAATATGTGCTTAGTATTATTGATTTCTAACTGTTTGGTTTTATTTTAATGAATATAAGCAAAAATCTCTTCAATGAATCTTAATGAAATCCATTAACAAGATAAAAATAACTGTCATTTTATTCTTTACTTCCTCTTATAACTAAATACTTAAATTAGAAAAAATAACAATGAAAGACGAGAGTGATGGAAGAGTAAGTTTCAGTTTGTTCCATTTTTTATTATACTCCCTCTGTTTCAAATCTTTTTATTATACTCCCTCAGTTTCAAAATCTTTTTATCTGTATTCTTATTTTAGTTTCATTAGCTTTTCTAATTTATACAATATTTTATTACATTTAAACTTTAATACTTGCACCCTACGGAGGGTGCATTATATTTGCTAGTTTCTATTAAACTGTATCGAAGGTCAATACAACGGCGCAGGATACGTTATTTATGAGAATTGGGTGCTACCGATTTTCCATCGATAGACAAATTCGAAACAGAAATTCCCAAAATTTTAGCGATAGAAACAACATTAATCCCATTGGACTTGAACTTTGTCTTTATCAAAAAAAAAAACATAATAATTCAATTGCTACGCCGTCCATTTAAAATCAAGTGAATAAATACATGAATTTTATTCTTTTACGATTGTTATTTCCACACGATGATATGTTTTGCGTTGGTTGTGTTAACAAAATCTAACCTCTAGGCTTTAAGAAAAAATCAACTCTAGGCTTTAAAAAACATCTATACCTCTTGGCTTTTAAACCAAAAATCTAACCTCTAGGCTTTAAAAAAATCAACCTCTTTATTTAAAATCTAACCTCTTAGGCCTTTAAAAAAATTCTAAACCTCTTGGCTTTAAAAAAATCTAACCTCTAGGCTTTTAAATAAACTCTGTTCGGCTGGGGCGTTAGAATGCATCCGACTGCACTCCTGCAGAGGGTACAGACTCCCTGTTCGGCTCCGGGTGGCGACTGTGATGTTAAGGATAGGAGCTCAGATCAGCATGAGGCAGTTCATTGACATGCATTACTCACTTGGCTCTATCTTGGGCCAATGGAGACGGAGATCTCTCTCTTTT
>CM042157.1:19243089-19267326 GCA_023376005.1 Doryteuthis pealeii
ACATCCTTATATATCTTATTATAATGAGATTGTGTGTTTTGTCTGTCTGTAACGGAAACTATATGACTATACAAGTCAACAATTCCCTTGTTATTTACATCACATTCTCCATGATTTTATTTTTAATTTAAACTTCAATTTTAATAAAATTGTTTTACATCATTAAGACTGTTGACCATATGGACATACTAATAACATGCAATTGTATTATATATACAAAAAATGGTCGGTTTACAGTGTGAATGAGAAGGCTAATTTGCATATTGATCTTAAAAAATTGATTTAAATAAATATATGCTTAGTATTACTGATTTCTAATTGTTTGGTTTTATCCGAATAAATATGAGCAAAAATCCCGGGATAAAATCTTAAAAGAATCCATTAACAAGAAGAAATAAAGTAAATTTATTCTTACTTCTATTTTCACTAAATAGTTAGATTAGAAAATTTACCAATGAAGACGGGAGTAATGGAAATGATGGAAGAGTTAGTTTCAAAGTTGTTCTATTTTTCAACATACCCCCTCTGTTACAAATCTTTTTATCTGCATACTTATTCAGTTTCATTAGACTTCCTAATTTAACATGATATTTTATATATTAAAATTAAATACATGCACCGAGGGTGTATTTATGTGCTAGTATATATATTATATATATATATATATATATATATATACAAGGTGTTATATATATATATATATATATATATATATATATTATAGGAGAGAGAGAGAAGAGAAAGACAGAGACAGAGAGAAGAAGAGAGAGTGCACCTGTTTCCTATAAAAAACGCAACACAGATAAGATTCTTTTAATGTTTTTTGTATTGATTATTGCTGTCGCCTTACCAGATTTCTTGTTTGGTTTGAATTTATACAACAATTGTCCAACATTCTCTCCGCCAAGGAATTTCCACTCGTTTTTATTTATTTTTGGAACGGTATAAATGTGAAACATGTTTTGAATGATGGCAAGACTAGTTCTTTATATTTTCAAGAATTACAGTTAAGACTAATATACTCGTGGTCAATTCAGGATGGTGTAGATATCTAATAGACAAAGAAGTACAACCTTCTTGTCTTGGCAATAAAATATTTGATCTGAGAATAAATAGAATCGATTACCACTTATCTCTCAAGTGGGTCTAAAACTGACCGTATAGTGAAAGAAAGGTAGAAAGAAGAAAGAAAGGAGGAAAGAAAGGAAGAAAGAAAGAAAGAAAGAAAGAGAAAGAAGAAAGAAAGAAAGAAAGAAAGACAAGAAGAAGAAAAGAAGAAGAAAAAAGGAGAAAGGATAGAAAGGAAGAAAGGAAGAAGATAGAAAGAAAGGAAGAAAGGAAGAAAGAAAGAAAGAAAGGAGGAAAGAAGGAAGAAAGGAAAGAAAGAAAGAAAGGAGGAAAGAAAGGAAGAAAGAAAGACAAGAAGAAGAAAGAAAGAAAGAAAGGAAGAAGGAGAGTAGAAAGGAAGAAAGGAAGAAAGATAGAAAGAAAAGGAGAAGGAAGAAAGAAGAAAGAAAGGAGAAAGAAGGAAGAAAGAGAAAAAGAAAGAAGACAGAAAGAAGAAGAAAGACAAGAAGAAAGAAAGAAGAAAAGAAAGGAGGTAGAAAGGAAGAAAGGAAGAAAGATAGAAGAAAAGGAAGAAAGAAGAAGAAAGAAAGAAAGGAGGAAAGAAAGGAAGAAAGGAAGAAGAGAAAGAAAGAAGAAAGGAAGAAGAAAGAAAGAAAGAAAAAGAAGAAGAAAGAAAGAAAGAGACAGAAGAAAGAAAGAAAAAGAAAGAAGAAAGGAGGTAGAAGGAAGAAAGGAAGAAAGATAGAAAGAAAGGAGAAAGGAAGAAAGAAAGAAAGAAGAAGAAGAAAGAAAGAAGAAAGAAAGAAAGAAAGAAAGGAAGAAAGGAGTAGACAGGAAGAAAGGAGAAGATAGAAAGAAAGGAAGAAAGGAAGAAAGAAAGAAAAGAAAAGGAGGAAAGAAGGAAGAAAGAAGAAGAAAGAAGAAAGAAAGAAAGGAAAGGAAGAAAGAAAGAAAGAAAGAAATGAGAAGGAGGTAGAAGGAAGAAGGGAAGAAATAGAAAGAAAGGATAGAAAGGAAGAAAGAAGAAAGAAGGAGGAAGAAGAAGGGAGGAAAGAAGAAAGAAAGAAAAGAAAGAAAGAAAGAAAGACAAGAAAGAAAGAAAAGAAAGAAAGAAAGAAAGCGAAGAAAGGAGGTAGAAAGAGAGGAGAAGATAGAAAGAGAGAAAGGAAGAAAAAAGGAAGAAAAGAAGAAAGAAGAAAGAAGAAAGAAAGGAGTAGAAGGAAGAAAGGAAGAAGATAAGAAAGAAGAGAAGGAAAAAGAAAGAAGAAAGGAGGAATATAAGAAGAAGGAAGAAGAGAAGAAGAAAAAAGAAGAAAGAAAGACAAGAAGAAAGAAGAAAGAAAGAAAGAAAGAAAGGAGGTAAAAGGAAGAAGGAAGATAGAAAGAAAGGAAGAAAAGAAGAAAGAAAGAAAGAAAGAAGGAGGAAAGAAAGGAAGAAAGGAAGAAAGAAAGAAAGAAAAGAGAAAGAAAGAAAGAAAGAAAGAGACAAGAAGAAAAGAAAGAAGAAAGGAAGAAAGGAGGAAGAAAGGAAGAAAGAATAGAAAGAACGGAAGAACGGAAGAAAGAAGAAAGAAGGAGGAAGAAAGGAAGGAAGGAAGAAAGAAAGAGAAAAGAAGAAAGAAAGAAAGAAGAAGAAAGGAAAGGAAGGAAGAAAGGAGTAGAAAGGAAAGAAAGGAAGAAAGATTAGAAAAGAAAGGAAGAAAGGAAGAGAAAGAAAGAAAGAAAGAAGAGGAAAGAAGGACAAGAAAGAAGAAGAAAGAAAGAAAGAGAAGAAAGAAGAGAAAAGAAAGAAAGAAGAGACAAGAAAAAGAGAAGAAAGAAAGGAAGAAAGGAGGGAAGAAAGGAAGAAAGATAGAAAAGAAAAGGAAGAAGGGAAGAAAGAAGAAAGAAAGAAGAAGAGAAAAGAGAAAGAAAGAAGAAAAGAAGAAAGAAAAGAAAAGAAGAAGAAAAGAAGAAAGACAAGGAGAAGAGGAAGAAAGGAAGAAGATAGAAAGAAAGAAGAAGGAGAAGAAAGAAAGAATGGAGGAAAGAAAGGAAGAAAAGAAGAAAGAAAGAGAAAAGAAGAAAGAAAGAAAGAAAGAAAGAAAGACAAGAAGAAGAAAGAAAGAGGAAGAAAGGAGGAAAGAAAGGAAGAAAGAATGAAAGAGAAGAAAGGAAGAAAGAAAGAAGAAAGGAGGAAGAAAGGAGAAAGGAAAGAAAGAAGAAAGTAAAGAAAAAACAAGAAAAGACAAAGGAAGAAAGGAAGGTAGAAGGAAGAGGAAGGAAAGATAAAGAAAGGAAGAAAGGAAGAAGAAGAAAGAAGTGAAGAGAAAGAAGAAAGAGAAGGAAGAAAGGAAGAAAGAAGAAGAAAGAAAGAAAGAAAAGGAAGGTTGCTTAATTCAGTTGCATAAGATGATACAGAAAAAAACAGACAAAGAATAAAGTTAAATTGTAAAGTTAAGTAAAAAGTAAAGATCACGGGTGGCCCTAATGTCGGTATCAGCCAGACAGCGAGGGAATCTATCCTCTTTTCAATAGCGCTAAACCAAGGAGACTGGTTTGTGTCCTAAATAGACAAAGCAGTACACCTCTTGTCTTGGCAATAAGAATATTTATCATTTTTTAACCGCATTCAAAATGTTTCACTTGTTGCATACCCACCGTCGTAGGACACGCCGGGAATACAATGCATAGTGATTGTATCCCAGCCCCTACCGACGCGGTGTGTGCAAGTAAGGAGCTGATGGTAGGTGTTGCGGCTCACTCAGACGCAAACAAGTCTCCTTGGTCTAGCGCTAGTAAAATCGGGATAGACTCCCTCGCTGATTGGCTGATACCGACATTAGGCCACCCGACGACTTTACTTACTTACTTTTTTTATTAACCCCTAGAATAGGCTTAACAGGTTTGTGTCAAAAAGGTATCGAGATTTTTTGAACTTTTTAACACACGTTGTATTCTGAAAAAAAATAACGTTCCATTCATTATTTTTTTCAGAATACAAGGTGTGTAACAAAAGTAGCAAGTTTAAAGCTGTATTTTCCAAGATAGAAATGAAGTTAATTTTCCATCGCTTGGTATAAGCGATGGAAAATTCAAACCAGCTTTAAACCAACTTTATATATATATATAAGGTGTGTCAAAAAGTATCAAAATATTTTGTACTTTTAGAGACACCTTGTAATCTGAAAAAAATAACGTTTCATTCATTCTTCATTTCTATCATGGAAAATACAGCTTTAAACTTGGTACCTTATTTGCACACCTTGTATTCTGAAAAAAAAAATAATGAAAGGAACGTTATTTTCTTTCAGAATACAACGTGTGTTAAAAAGTTCCAAAAATCTCGATACCTTTTTGACACACCTTATATATATATATATATATATATATATATATATATATATATATATATATATATATATGAGTATGAAAAGGTGAAATGAAAACACCACACAATGCTGTTAAAGAGAAAACAATTTATAACATAATCATAGCTGATATTAATCAATATTTCGATTTTACAAAAATCATCTTCAGAGCCCGTCTACTCCGTGGTGTGTGTGTTGACTTTTATCTCCGATCACAAACACCACGGAGTAAAGGGCTCAGAAGATGATTTTTGTAAAATCGAAATATTGATCAATATCAGCTATGATGTTGTTATAAATTGTTTTCTCTTTAACAGCATTGTGTGGTGTTTTCATTCCATCTTTTTCATACTCATACTGTCGGATTCATTTCCTCTCTTTAATTATATTATATATATATATATATATATATATATATATATATATATATTACAAGGATTAAAAAAGGTCAATATGTACAACAATTTACCCATTTTTTCAGATAGGTGATAGAAGTAATGGGTTCATGCCTTTTGCAAGAGTATTAGCGTAAAAGTGCTTCGTCTAGGATCTGAACTCTACTCGGCGTGTCCATTTACTAAAGGATAACCGTTGTAGAATGATTTTTTAGAAAAATAGATTTATGTCTCAAAACTCTCACGAGTTTAGGGTTACATTTTCTAAAATAATATTTTAAATGTTTAAAAAAAATAGAACAAATCCTAAAATAAATAAAAACTTTGTTATGTTTTTTCTCTTTCATTCTTAACCAGTTTTCATTCTTATATCACGTTAATTTTTTTATTGTTAATTTTTCTTGTTCACGTTTTCTTTTTCTTTTTGTTTACTTCTTTCCTTTCATTCTTTTATTTTTCATTTTCATTCATTTTCCCTTCTTTTCTTTTTAAATAATCTGTTTTTCTTTTTTTTCTCTTTTTCTTTCTTATATCGCGTTAATTTTATATTCTTGTTGTTAATTTTTCTCGTTCACATTCTTTTTTTTCTTTTTTTCTCTTTCATTCTGAACCAGTTTTCATTCTTATATCACGTTAATTTTAAATTCTTCTTATTAATTTTTCTTTTTCACGTTTTCTTTTCCTTTTTGTTTACTTCTTTCCTTTTCATTCTTTTATTTTTCATTTTCATTCATTTTCCATTCGATTCGTTTTAAATAATCTGTTTTTCTTTTTTCTCTCTCTTTTTCATTCTTATATCGCGTTAATTTTATATTCTTGTTGTTAATTTTTTCGTTCATATATTTTCTTCCTCCTTTTCATTCTTTTATTTTTTATATAATTTGTTTTCCTTCTATTCCTTCTAAATAATCTGTTTATCTTTCTTTCTTTTTATCCATATTTTTATATGAACTTTTTCTTAATTTGGTAAGAAATTTGCTGAATTATTTTCCTCTTATCCCGTCTCTTAATCCTCTCTCCCCTATTTTTCTCTCACTTCCTGTTGTTCCTAATTCCCTTGACTCCCGGTGATGGACCGAGTACTTTTGATATATATATCATCATCATCATCATGTCGCGCTGTTAGCACGGATATCCATGACAGTCTCTCTCCATCCGTCCCTATCGTTCATCATTCTCGGGAGGTCCTCTATGCAGCATCCTGTATCCGCACAGAGCTGATCAATGTACGTCTTTGCTGGTCGGCCCACACTGGCGTGTCCATGTGCTGGCTTCCACAGGAGGACGTCGCTTATGAGTTCCTTCTGCAAGATATTTATACAGAAGTGCACATGCCACAAAGGAATGACATGCAGGAATCCATGGGTAGCAGCGTGGTGGATGTGAGAAACGGCAGATGATCCCAAACTGGGATAATGGCGGGGCTCATAAGATGCTGGGCGGAGGAACCCTAAATGGGTCAACGGCCAGGATCAAACAGTTCAGATAGGAAACTACTGCTCCTCATCTCTAAGACTAGCGCCTATTGATGAGTCAACAGCCACCGATAGATATCAATGACATCGAAAGAAATATATATATATATGTATATATATATCAGTCATCCATAAACACCGTGTTCCGACGTTCCACGTCTCTTCAGTGTGGCTAGACACAACAATTACTTCTGGCCGGGAGATAAATCTGACTGACTTTTCATCAGTCCGGTTCCTTAACATCTCGACCGAAGGCTGCTGCCAGCATACGACGGTGTATATATTTTACGATTACCAGAGATCTTAAATCTGTAAACAACAGACGAACCTTGCTTTATTACGCTAGCGGTGAAAGTCAATTAAAGTAACTTCTATAGAGTTCTACCGTTTTTTGGTAGCATGTATATAATCCATACGTTATCCTTTATGGTCAGGCGCCGATATTTGTGAGGAAAGCTGTTGGCCTCCCGCAAGGGAAATACATCTATGTCCGAAAGAGAAACGTGAAATCGCTCAATATCGACAGCTTGGGCAGGGCCTTGCAGCTGACTATGGTGCCCTTCAAACAACAAATCATTACAGCTGAAGAGAATCTAGAGAGCACAGGACAAATAAAAGGTGAGGATTGTAAACAGGATAGTTACAGATGTTTTAAGGATTAAGTGGTTAAGTCGCCCGTCCCTTCATTCTTATTTAGTTTCATTAGCCTTTCTAATTTGATATATTTTATTACATTAAAACTTAAATACTTGCACCCGATGGGTACATATATTTTCTAGTTATATATTAAAAAAAGACAATATTTTGTATTGAATAGCACTCAAGAATTGAACATAGTATAAAATACAATTCTATATTTTACATCAAAATAATAATAAATACACATACACATTTCTTTTCCCAAACTTAAGGGAAAGAAATTAAAACAAACACACAACACAATCCTTTTCCCAAACTTAAGGAAAAGAGATTAAAAACGAACACACGAACACAAATCCTGTTCCTAAATTTAAGGAAAAGGGATTAAAATAAATGTTTACACAAAAATCAAAATCGATTGGCTAGGTTGGTATTGCTCTCAACTACGTCCGCGCGTTTGCGTCAAAAATTAATTACTTTTCGATCCTATCTTCTAATTATAAAAAAACGGAGAAAAATCAACAAACAGACTTCATCTCACGTACACACTGGACACATCCGACGACCACAAACAAACACACGAACCCTGTCTCGCAGCCAGATAGAACAACGACCAAGAAACAGGTGTTCGAACGAACGATTCTACTGCCTCAACAAAATTACTACTACTACCATTGTTCTTAGCACTACATCAAGAATCCGTATCCAGCAGGTCGTGTATACAAATTTGATTCTCATTTCTGCCCACATCTAAACGAACTTTTCCAAACTTAACACAAGAACTTTACTTTACACATATCATATCTACACTTTTCCTTTTGAACATTTCCCATATTATTGCAAATTTGATTATTTTTAAACAGAACTATTAACCCCCACCACACTAAAAATTCTTGAAAACGTTTTTACATACCTTGTTGTTTTTTTGTTTAATCTGTTTTAATAATCTTTTTTTTCCACAAAACAAGAAAAAAGTAACTTACCTACAAAAGAAAGAAAAGAAAGAAAATATTAGACATTATTAACACAAAGTGAATTTAATTACAAATAATTAAAGGAGAATGAACAATTTTAGTTTGTTGGTTGGTTTTGAAGGCTGTCACAGTGCAAGTGTAAAGAAAAAAGAAGGTAACTATGATGTTGTTTGTTAACCTGTCACTTAATTCTTAATATTTCGGGATGAAAAATCCCATCATCATCAGAAGAATACTCGAACTGAAGTGGTGCTAGCAAATGCTCAACTTGTTCTGTCTGGGTCTTTCCAATTGTGTGTGTATGGTTGAGGGTGCTTGTGTGTGTAAGTGTGTGTGTGTGTGTGTGTGCGCGTGCGTTCTTATATCTGTGTGTCTGATCATTTCTTTTTATTTTATTTTAATTATTATTCCAGATTTGATTTGCCTCTAAGTAAGATTGTTTTTTTTTTTGTTTTTTTTTTGGGGGGGGGTATTAACAGGATCCTTTATTTTAATGTCATGTCAACCTCCTAGAGTTATTTAAAGCCTAGAGATTATATTTTTGATTTGGTTTGGTTTGTTTTGTTTTACGGCATATCAACCTCAGTGGGTCATTTAATGCCGATAAAGTTTTGAAATAAATCAATTCTTAATGGATAATACAATTTTTTATAAATACATTTTTCTATTTAACGCATAGATGGGACCCTAACAGGTACTACCACTCCGGGTCAGAGTGGACCAGGGAGCAATGGTGATGAAGGGGTGCTCCACATTCCCCAAACCTCCAAAACTGGAACCTCACCATCAGAGTTTAACGTCATTCCCAGGACATGTAGACCCGCAGCCACCGCCTTCTAGCACCCATATGATAAAAAGAGGTTGGGGCTTGCCATAAGTGCAATAGGGTTGGGAAAATCATATAGGTGCTAGGGCTTGACGTGACCAGCCGATTGATCAGAGGGGGCCTCTCCGACCGCTCGTCTAGCCCAAGATAGAGCCAAAGTGGAGTATTGCATGTCATGAACTGCTCATCTATCTGAGCTCTATCCTTAAGCATCACAGGTCGCCACCCACGGCCAACAGATGGCTCCATTGGGGGAGTCTTATCCCTCTGCAGAGGTGCAGTCGGTGCATTCTAACGCCCCAGCCGACAGAGTTATTTAAAGCCTAGAGGTTAGATTTTTTAACCAACCAACCAACAAACATATCAATCGTGTGGAAATAACAATCGTAAAAGAATAAAATCATGTTTATTTATTTATCTTTATTTCAAATGACGGCGTCAGCAATTGAATTATTATGGTTTTTTTTTATAAAGACAAAGTTCAAGTCCAATGGGATTAATGTTGTTTCTATCGCTAAAATTGAATTTCTGTTCGAATTTGTCTATCCATGGAAAATTTGTAGTCACCCAATTCTCATAAAATAACGATCTCTGGCGCCGTTGTATTGACCTTCGATACATTAATAGAATAACAGAAACGAATCTGGGCAACCCATGTGAAAAAACAAAAAAACCTGAAAGGTTTTGAAGAAGCGATTTCCGAATCGAAAAGTTAATTTTCTTCTTAACCAAAGATACTAGACTTATAATCATATCTAAAAAGTAAGTAAAGTCGTCGGGGCGGCCTTAATGTCGGTATGAGCCAGACAGCGAATGAGTCTATCCCCTTTTCACTAGTGCTAGAACAAGGAGATTGTTTTTTTTTGTCTGAGGTGGAGCGCCACACCTATCATCAGCTCCTTTCTTTACCGCAGAGATAATTGTGCTACTCATACTTTGAAGAACATTATACACCCAAGATGAATATTATTAGGTATTAGTTACTACCAAACTCTACCGTATCAAAAGTATATGACCAAAGATCAAATTTTATAAATTCGTAAATATATATATATATATATATATATATACCATTTATTTAGTTATTTTTGGACACTACGCCATCGTCCTTAGTCGACGGAAAGGTGCAAACAATATTTTCCCAACCCCCTCTGCATGAGCAGGATACGACACAAAGTCAATTTCTTAAGCAGAATTTAACAGGTTTGAATTCAGAGTTTTCCGTCGCCTAGACTCTGGAGGTTTGAGGAATGTGAAGCACCCTTTAATCATCATTGACACCTGGTTCACTCTGACCCGGAGTAGTCGTACTCGTTAGAGTCCCATCTATCGGTTAAATAGAAAAATGTGTTTATAAAAAAAAATGAGTATCCATTAAGAATGGATTTATTCCAAATTGTTATCGGCATTAAATGACCCACTGAAGTTGATATGCCGTAAAACAAACCAAACTAATTAGATGTTAAATTCCTTTGTTACATTGACTTTGCCATTTCCTTACCGAAATCTTCACAGTTGGGTAATTATTTCGATAACCCAATGCATTCTATGGATACGTGTTAGCTTCGAACAAATACCCCGCTATTTCTTATATGCAAAAAGTAAAGTCGACGGGGAGGCCTAAAGTCGGTATCAGCCAATCAGGGAAGGAGTCTATCCCTTTTTCAATAGCGCTAGACTAAGGAGATTGTTTTTTAGCATCTGAGGTGGAACGCCACGCCTACCATGAGCTCCTTACTTTACCGCACAGATCCCTGTGCTACTCGTACGCTGAGTTGGCGAGGATCGGTATCGAACTAGGAACCTTGTGGTTTCTAGCCGAACGCTCTACCGACTGAGCTAACCCGGCCCCTTATATGTACATAGAGGAAAAACCCTAAGGTGTGATTTTACACTCCTCTAGTATTTGAGCCTCACCACTATACTGAGTTTAGTTTGGTTTGGTTGGTTGGGTTTTACGGCATTTCAACCCTTTGGGTTATTTTATGCCGAATAGTTCTATTGGTAAAAAAAAATGTTTAATGCTAACAAAGTTTTGAAATATTTTCATTTTTAATGGATAATACAATTTTGTTTATAAACTCATGTTTTCTATTTAACCCATAGATGGGACCCTAACAGGTACTACCACTCCGGGTCAGAGTGGAACAGGGAGCAATGGTGATGAAGGGGTGCTCCACATTCCCCAAACCTCCAAAACTGGAACCTCACCATCAGATAGAGTTTAACGTCATTCCCAGGACATGTAGACCCGCAGCCACCGCCTTCTAGCACCCATATGATAAAAAGAGGTTAGGGCTTGCCATAAGGGCAATAGGGCTGGGGCAATCATATAGGTGCTAGGGCTTGACGTGACCAGCCGATTGATCGGAGGGGGCCTCTCCGACTGCCCGTCTAGCCCAAGATAGGGTCAAAGTGGTGTATTGCAAGTCATGAACTGCTCATCCACTTGGGTTCTATTCTTAAGCATTACGGGTCGCCACCCACGGCCAACAGGTGGCTCAAATGGGGGAGTCTTACCCCTCTGCAGAGGTGCAGTCGGTGCATTCTAACGCCTTATCCGACTGGGCGGTATACTGAGTTTAGTCTCATACTCAGAACACCCATTTTTGTGATTCCTGTAGTCTTAGCAATTCGAAGCGGATACTGTTATATATTGTACAAAGGGAAATATGAATTTCCGGTTTTTATTAAACAAAGAAGTTTTAACACCTGCCCGTTATCAGATCACGAGATAAAAATACGTGGGTGTAGCTATGAATATAAAAGAACCGAGGGCTTCAGACAGGTCAGTCGTCAGTTAGCTCCGAAGGCAGTCACCCGAAGAGAGAGGGAGCTGATCGGGGTCAGTAGTCGGCCGAGCGGGACCTCGTGTAGTTGGTGTCGGAAAAGCTAGCGTTAATATTTACCAACTGAAAAAGCTTGTCGCCCAGAAATTTAATCGAAGGACCGAAAGTCTAAAGACTGAATATATTAATTAAACTGACCCTCTCTCTCGAAGTTAAGAAGCTTGAATTTATTTCAATAAACTTCTGGAGGATAACTTTGGTGTTATTGTCATCCCTTACAACGAAGATAAAACTATTGCAATTTAGTACAGTGACGACGCGCTATGCAACAATACGGCCGTCGAATTCAACGCCTGACAACAGTCGGGTAGGGTGATGAATAAACGGTGAATTCTAGAAAGAGTAACGATTTATTCCCGTTGCAAACGCTGGCTTTATTCCGCGGAAATAATTTAATGTTTTGTTTACGAACTTGAAACATTTCCGTTTGACCAGTGCTTGCTTCATACAAAAAACAGACGCCACAATGTCGACCACAATTTGATAGACGGAATAACATTCGAATGCGAAAATGTTTACCGTATTTTACGGCATATAAGACGCACGGGCATATAAGACACACCCCCATTTCAGCAGGTTAGATTCAGGAAAAAAAGTTTTTAGTATATTTAAGCATATATTGTTGAAAAAAGTATAGCTGTGACTTACACAAGCAGAAACATAGCTGTATAAAAGCAATTTGGCAGTTTAAGGTAGGTAAAAGTACTGGGCGTAAGCTTGGGTTAGTGAGCACCATAGAGAAGATTAGCTTAGGCCTACGGGAGGTCTCAAACTGTACCTACGATGTGTAAGACGCAGGACAATTTTTGAGCCAAAATCTTTGAAAAAAGTGCGTCCTATATGCCGTCAAATACGGTAAGTAAACTACGAATCACAGAGTTGGTAGAGCACTTGCCTAGGAATCGAACATTTCCTGGTTCGATACCGGCCCTCGCCAACTCAGCGTAGCAGAGGGATCTGTGAGGGAAAGCACGGTAGGTTTGGTGCTCACATGAGTATATATATATATTACAAAGTTCCTGTCAACTTGTGTATGAGTAGCACAAGGATTTGTGCGGTAAAGTGAGGAGTTGATGGTAGGTGTGGTGCTCCACCTCAGATGCACAAACAATCTCTTTGGTCTAGTGCTAGGGAAAAGGGGATAGACTTCATCGCTGTTTGACTGATACCGACTTTAGGCAACCCCGTCGACTTACTTTACTTATATAGGGAAAACGTTCCTTTTGGTATCTTTGTTTAATGGCATATCAACATTCGTGAGTTATTTAATGCCAAAGTTATCTTTGTAGAAGAACAGTAGTTGTACTATTAAACACTAGCTGGGGCGAGTGTGATCCCAGGGCATTAGTCCTAAAGTGAACGTAATAACGCGACTGGAGTTCGAACTCGCTTACTACGGGGTGGCAGCGTGGTGTAATGGCTAGAGTCTTAGGAAATGGACTCGTCGACACGAGTTCAAATCCTAGACGAGGCTGTTTACATTTTACGTAGTGCTAATACCTTTGGGAAAGGTATGAATACACCTGTTCTCCCTCCAGCTATGGGTAAATAGCAGGGCAGACTGGGTTCTTTAACTTTGGTTAGGCACTCAGTCTAGAAGGTACCTGTTAAACTCCGTCTGAGAAATTGAGTTTGTGTCACATCCTGCTCGTGCGGAAGATTTGGTAAAAATGTACGAGGTCGCAGCCCAGCACGTTAGCGACGACGGGGGGATTCCCAAATAAGGGACAGATGCTCGTTACAATTCGATGCAGTGAAATATTTGCATTTTTAAGCAAGATTATATATGTCAATAAATATGTTAGATACATTGACACATATGAGAAAATGTTACAATTCATGAGAGGTCATGATAGATTGATCGATAGATAGATCGAGACAGAGACAGAGAGAGACACACACACAGAGAGAGAGAGAGAGAGAGAGAGAGAGAGAGAGAGAGAGAGAGAGAGAGAGAAAGAGACCAGTTGAGAAACGAAAGGAAGAAAAAGAAAGAAAGAAGATGATCAACTCTAAACAGTATTATCACTATCAACTGTCACCTTGGGAGATATTCAAATCACAATATCAAGATAGACAAGAGATTGAATCTCCCCAGGACACGAGATAGATACATAGATAGACAGACAGACAGACAAACAGAAATAAACATAGAGAGAGATGGACATAGAAAGAAAGAGAGAGAGAGAGAGGGGGGGGAGAGACAGGCCAGTTGAGAAAAGAAAGGAAGAAAAAAGAAAGAAAGAATATGATCAACTGTTGGCAGTATTATCACTATCAGCTGTCATCTTGGGAGATACTCAAATCACAATATCGAGATATACTAATGATTGAATCCCCCAGGACACGAGATAGATAGATAGATAGATAGATAGATTGATAGATAGAGACAGACAGATAGACAGAGAGAGAGAGAGAGAGAGAGAGAGAGAGAGAGAGAGAGAGAAGATTGTCAACTCTAAAACAGTATTATCACCTTGGGAGATACTCAAATCACAGTATCAAGATAGACAAGGGATTGATATCTCCCAGGACACGAGATAGACAGATAGATAGTTAGACAGAGACAGACAAGAGACATAGAGAGAGAAGGAGACATAGAGAGAGAGAGAGAGAGAGAGAGAGAGAGAGAGAGAGAGAGAGAGAGAGAGAGAGAGAGAGAGAGAGAGAGAGAGAGACCAGTTGAGAAAAGAAAGGAAGAAAAAAGAAAGAAAGAATATGATCAACTGTAAGTAGTATTATTACTATCAGCTATCATCAGGGAGATTCTCAATTCACAATATCAAGATATAGCAACGGATTGAATCCCCTGGATACGAGATAGATAGATAGATAAATACAGACGAAGAGACAGACAGAAAGAGACAAAGAGAGATGGACATATATATATATATAATATATATATATATATTTATATATATATATAGAGAGGAGAGAAGAGAGAGAGAGAGAGATAGAGAGAGAGAGAGAAGAGATAGAGAGAGAGAGATAGAGAAGAGAGAGAAGAGAGATAGAGAGAGAGAGATCAGTTGAGAAAAGAAAGGAAGAAAAAAGAAGATACGAGATAGATAGATAGATAGATAGATACAGACAGACACACAGAATGAGACATAGAGAGAGAGGGACATCTTATTATAATGGAGATTGTGTGTTTTTCTGTCTGTAACCGAAACTATATTACTATTCAAGTCACAATTCCCTCAGTTATTAATGTACCTTTCTCAATGATTTTATTTTTTATTTAAACCCCAATTATTAATATAATTGTCTTGCATTATTAATACTGCTGACTATATCTACATACTAACAACATGCAATTATATTTATATATACAACAAAATAGCGGTTTACAATTTGAACGGGAAGGCTAATTTGCATATTGATATTAAAAATGTGATTTTAATAAATATGTGCTTAGTATTATTGATTTCTAATTGTTTGGTCTTATTTCAATGAATATAAGCAAAAATCTCTTCAATGAATCTTAAATGAAATCCATTAACAAGAAAAATAACTGTCATTTTATTCTTTACTTCCTCTTTTAACTAAATACTTAAATTAGAAAAAATAACAATGAAAGACGAGAGTGATGGAAGAATAAGTTTCAGTGGTTCTATTTATCGATTATACCTGCCCTCTGTTTCAAACCTTTTTATCTGTATTCTTATTTAGTTTCATTAGCCTTTCTAATTTGATATAATAATTTATTACATTAAAACTTAAATACTTGTACCCGGAGGGTGCATATATTTGCTAGTATATATATATATATATATATTATATATATATATATATAAAGAGAGAGAGAGAGGGGGGGGGTGAGAGAGAAAGAGAGATCATTTGAGAAAAGAAAGGAAGAAAAAAAGAAAGAAAGAAGATTATCAACTCTAAACAGTATTATCACTATCAGCTATCACCTTGGGAGATATTCAAATCACAATATCAAGATATACAATGGATTAAATCATAACATCTTTTTGAAAAAAAATCTAATATACAGTTCGCTTTTTGTACTCGAAGAGAAACAAAATGGCTTCTTTTTTATGACAAAGTATCAGTTGGCTTTTGAAAGTTTGCTTTGCACATTAGAATATACCTACGAGCGGTAAATTCTAAAGCGCTAGAAATGGAAGGGAAAAGGAATCTAGATTTATTGCAAAAGGAATGGTGTTTTTTATCACCCTGAAACAAACAAAGATGGTGGAAAGAAAACATTCTAAAATGTTTTGGGAAACAGTACAAACAACAATCGAAAATGTATTATGATATACATAAATCGAATGGAGGCGCGTGGGCTAGTGGTTACAGTCGTGGAAAATGGACTCGTCGATTCGAGTTCAATTCCTAGACGAAGCTGTTGGAATTTCACATAGCGCTAATACCCTTTGGAAAGGTATGAATCCATATATTCTCCCTCCAGATATGGGTTAAATAGTGGGCAGACTGGGCCTTCGCGCTTGTGTAGGTAACCAGTTCAGAGGGGATCTGAATTCAAAATTCCTCCAGCTATGGGTTATATAGTAGGGCAGACTGGGTCCTTCAGCCTTGGGTAGGTAACCAGTCTAGAAGAGGGATAACTCTGAATTCAAAATTCCCCTCCAGCTATGGGTTAAATAGTAGGGAGACTGGGTCCTTCAGCCTTGGGTAGGTAACCAGTCTAGGAGAGGGATAACTCTGAATTCAAAATTCCTGAGGTTGGTCGTTGATTGGGTTTGTGGCAACCCTTGATACACCAATTCTTTCCTATCGACTGTGCCTTCACCACTATAAACAAATCTCTGTGTGGATATTCATTGTATGAACACTCATACGTCGATCCAGAGGAGAGTCCATCATAATCGAATATTAAAAGCGAAAGTGAAATAGATAAATATGTATAGATAACTTAGATTAGTGGATAGATGGGAATGGATCGTAATATATAAGATAGATATGGACAAGATATAGATACGAACATACCATGATAGATAGATATGTATAAAGATATATATATGAACAGACCATCACAGATAGATAGATATATAGATAGATAGATAGATATAGGCAAGATATGAACAGGCCACCAGAGATAGTTAGATATGGACAAAATATAGATAGGAACAGACCATGACATATAGATAGATAGATATGAACAGACCACCAGAGATAGATTGATAGATAGATATGAACAGATAAGATATATATATATATATATATATATATATATTATATATTTATATATAATATAATATATATATACACGTGCAATCGACTGCAATTAACCATATATTGATTAATCCAGAGGATTAAACCTTGAAGATCCTTATGTTGAAACTAGAGTAGGTTATTACTGTGTACCAATATTATAATAAATTTGCTCTACTCACGTATTGAGCACTTTATATTTGCTATATCGCTGTCTTATCATTGTGAAACTTGCATCAACTAACCATTGTGACCATTTTTTCTGGTAAGTCACCTTTTCCACAAATACTATATATTATATATATATATATATATATATATATATATATATATATATATATATATATGGGGAAAATATAGATATGAACGGACCACCAGAGATAGATAGATAGATATGGACAAAATATAGATACGAACAGACCATGACAGATAGATAGATATATAGCTAGATAGATAGATATATAGATAGATAGATATGGAAAAATATACATATGAACAGACCACCAGAGAAAGATAAATATGGACAAGATATAGATACGAACAGATCATGACAGATAGATAGATAGATAGATAGATAGATAGATAGATATGAACAGAACACAAATATTGATAGATATGGAGAAAATATAGATACGAACAGACCATAACAGATAGATAGATAGATAAATATGGGAAAATATAGATTTGAACAGACCACCAGATATAAATATGAACAAGATATAGATACGAACAGAGTATGACAGACAGATAGATAGATAGATAGATAGATATGGACAGACCACCTCAGATAGATAGATAGATATGGACGAAATATAAATACAAACACACCATGACAGATAGATAGATAGATAGATAGATAGATAGATAGATATGGGAAAAATATATTTTAACAGACCAGCAGATATAAATATGGACAAGATATAGATACGAACAGAGCATGACAGACAGATAGATAGATAGATAGATAGATAGATAGATATGGACATACCACCTCAGATAGATAGATAGATAGATAGATAGTACAGCTGATCGATATCTTTATAAATATGTGTTTATTTCTGAACAAAGGTTCTTTGAGTCAAATAAAGAATTCCTTTTAAGCTCGAATGGCATGGTCCGTCTGTGCCGTAATTGGAAGAACCATTATTTAGTGGCTAGCACTAAACGAATTCCCATTTAATAACTGCGAAGACAAGCGTGATTCTTCACATGGAATATAGAATGGTCTGTTTAACTTCAAACATCCACGCGTTTGCGCCTCGTGCGTATGTGTGAGTGTGTGTGTGTGTGTGTCTGCGTGTGTGTTTGGCGCATGGCGCTCTCGTGTGTGTGCGCACGCATGCGTGCCTGCGTGCGTAATTCGAATGGCACCTTCGATTTTCCTATGCCTGTCCGTGTTATTCCGATTGCCAGATTTAGTTTATTGATCTGTTTTATTGATTAATCGATTCGCCTGCTTCTGCACATCCCATAAGAATATGTGCTGTGGCCAATGGCCCTGCGATGCGCAGAGTCCAGATCCGGGGGGCAAGGTCACGCTTTGAATCTTATTTTTAGAAATCTCTACTTACAGTGCCGTGAAGAAATGCCGTTTTGCAGGGTTTGGATTTATTTTCTGTGATGGACGGTAGGGCGGCTTCGAGTTAATAGGAGGGTGAGGGAAAAAATATTATAAGAAATAAAAGGAAATCTGGAAATAATATTGTTTTTTTTTTTAGAGTTTTATTCGATCAAACTTGTTTGTTTCGTGTATGAATGTCATTGTTTTTTTATATCGGAAAACTCTAACAGGTGATGTTTCATTTTTTTAACCATCTAATTCCATAAATACCGCATAGATAGATAGATAGATAGATAGATAGATATGAATAAGCTGGCGATAGATAGATGAATAGATGTATACGTATGAAAGATATATATATATATATATATATATATATATATATAATATATATATTCATATATATAATATATATTAATATAATATATATATAATATATATATATACTATACTAGCAATATATGCACCCTACGGGTGCAAGTATTTAAGTTTTAATGTAATAAAATATTAAATTAGAAAAGGCTTAATGAACTAAATAAGAATACAGATAAAACGATTTGAAACAGAGGGAGTATAATAAAAGATTTGAAACAGAGGATAGTAATAAAAAATGGGGACAACTGAAACTTACACTTCCATCACTCTCATCTTTCATTGTTATTTTTTTCTAATTTAAGTATTTAGTTATAAGAGGAAGTAAAGAATAAAACAGTTATTTTATCTTGTTAATGGATTTCATTTAAGATTCATTGAAGAGATTTTTGCTTATATATTCATTTAAAATACCAAACAGTTAGAAATTCAATAATACTAAGCCATTATTTATTAAATTCGATTTTTTAAATATTAATATGCAAATTAGCCTTCCCGTTCACACTGGTAAACCGGCTATTTGTTGTATATATAATATAATTGCAGTGTGTCAGTATGTAGACATAGTCAACAGTATTAATAATGTAGCACAATTTTATTGATAATTGAGGTTTAGATAAAATAAAATCATGGAGAATGTGATGTCAGATAACTAAGAGAATTGTGACTTGAGTAGGAATATAGTTTCGGTTACACGACAGACAGAACACACAATCTCCATTATAATAAGATATATATATATATATATAGTATATATATATATATATAGTATATATGTGTGTGTGTGTGTGTGTGTGTGTGTTGTGTGTGTGTGTTGCATACTGGCATCAAAATGGCTATATTGTTATATAGGGGCTTCAAAATTCAGGGCCCTACTTCGAGTCATCTGCAACACCGTAGCGGGTATCCGTCACTAACCGCTAGACGATATATGTAGTGGTCGCTTAATGAAATCTACAAACACATGCGTATAGTACGAGTTTTGAATTTATTTCTTCTTACTCGCTGTGGGTGTGAGGCGTGACAATGGGAACCGACCAAGGGTTGACGATGACTACTACTATTGCTGGATGACTGGCGATGTGGGGTAAGGGGTGGCTGGTGGCGTCTCATCGTTCTTGGCGCCGCACGGACCGTGTTGACTTGCGCTCCTTGTGCTAGCGACGTTCACTGTCCCTGTCTGCAACTGTCTCCTGTCTGACTCTCTACTGACTCTGGGATCGCTTGACTTCGCTTTTATCAACACACTACAGCGTTTTCTTTGTTATCTTTATCAGCGGACAATATATTTCCGAACTTTTTTGTGAGCCCATCCTTTTGTTCGCTGTTACCCGGAAAAGTCATTGTTACTCTTTCGTCTTCTCCTGCCTCGATCCAAAAGCGGAGACCCTATTTCTCGTTTCGCTCTTTCTTTTAAATATGCTTCATATTACACATATTATATAGTAAGTATATATATATATATATATATAAGTATGAGAGAGAGAGAGAGAGAGAGAGAGAGAGAAGAGAGAAAGAGTGATTGATAGACAGATAGATATGAATAAACTGCCTAGATAGATATAGATGTATCGTATGAAAAAAAATAGATAGTGATAATAGATATGAATAAAGCTGCGAAGATAGATAAATAGGTGTATACTTATGAAATAGAGATAGATACATACATAGCATACATACATAGGATAGATGAACAAACTGTGACAAAATAATATTCAGGCGACGGGCAGTAAGGGAGACAGACAGATAGAACAAATAGATCTTTAACAAGGTGTGATAGATAGATAGATAATAGATAGATTTAACTGATTGTGATCGTAAGCTAGCTATATGGATAGTTAGATAAATAGAATTGATGAATTAATAAATAGATAAATAAATAAATAAAAGAAAAGTTAAAAAAAAGAAAAGAAATTTTGAATCTGTCTAATAATATTCGTTTTCTAGAGTTTTATTCGATAAACTTGTGTTGTATACCCTCTTGCATTACTTCTTTACTTAACTTCTTTTCTTACTGACTATTTTATGGCCGTTTTGAATCTTATAACATCTTGTTTTGGTCTGGAATATTCTAAGGTCTGGACTTTCTTGGACTTCGGTCTGGTCTTCTATTGGGGATTTCTCTTTATCAGAAGGCCCTGTGTTATGTTAGTTTTGAGAGGTAATAACACAAGACTCCGATGCTTTGATCTTACTTAATTTTTAAATCCCCAACCAGACATCTGTGCAGAGTGTCGAAGGCGTGTATAACAGCGACTCACAGACCGGTTGTGGTTTCTCGCCGACTGCTAAAACATACTTACTATCTAAACGGAAGAGAGGGCCCTCTCTACCGTTCTCACGGCTATCCGCGAAGATAGGGTTAAGACTGAGGTCAAGCCTGTCACTCAATCTTCAAGGCCGTCAGCTTCACATAAAACGCATCTTGTTTTCTACACTATTGCACATAAATATTAGGTATCTATAATTATGTAACACTTGGTCTTTTCGTGTCTTAATTTCTTTTTAAATTGGACAACTTGAACCGGTGATAGTTTCAATTTTCTGATTCAATTGTCTGATTAAATTATATTACATATCAAAGTGAAGAAATATTTTAGTTTCTATTCTATAAGATAATTTGAAAATATTTTAAGGGATTTTACCAAAATCATATTCAAAATTTAAATGAAACATTAATTCCTACCTATATATAAATTAACGCGACCATTTCCAAGAGCTGGATGTGACACGGAAGGTCATTTCAAGCTGAGTTAACAGGTTTGATTTCATAGTTTTCTTTCTCCTAGACTGGCTTCCTAATCAAGTTTAAATATCAATTTGCCATAATATTTACCCGTAGCTGGAGTGAATAGTTGGATTCAACCTTTTTCAAGAGTATTAGCGCTTTGAGAAATGCAAACAGCCTCGTCCAGTATTTGTAATCGTCTCATCGTGCCATTTCCTACTACGGGTAACCATTACGAACCGGCGCTATCGAATCGCAATTTTACGTTTAAATTCCATTAGATTACGGATACTCCCGAAGTTAGCCTAACCCTAACATGAAGGTACAAATGTAGAATGGCGTGCAAGAGATTAATCATTAGAATCACATTTTAAGTATTAATAAATTAGATTACGGAAATCCTGAAGTAGAATAACCTTAGTGTTATCTGCGTTATTCGGACTATTTGTCCCCATTTTCATTGTTATTGTACAACGTTTCGGTCGATATACCCTCCGACCTTCTCAGGTATTTCTTGTCGGACTCGGAACCTTCTCGGACTCGGGAACTTCTCGGACTCGGACAAGAATGTTCCAGAGTTCGAAAGAAGGTTCCCGAGTCCGACAAGAAATACCTGAAGAAGGCCGGAGGGTATATTGGCCGAAAACGTTGTAACAAATAATGAAGATGGGGACAATAGTCCGAATAACGCAGATAATACTAATCTTCCAAGCCTCATCTCAAACATTCAGAGAAATAGTATAGAATAACGTTTCAAAGTTTTCGGTTATTTCTGTGATATGTAATGAAATGTAATGCTTTTTATACGTAATCTAATGATGATATTATCTTTTGCGCGCTATTCTGCATTTTTACCAAAATATCTATATTAAATTAAATGTAGAAATATACATATTTTGTCTTTTATCATTTAACAACTGAAACTCCAAGAACTTTTCTTCATCATCTTCAAAGTTTTGCGAATTTATTTCCCACAGTGTATAGGCTCACATACGTACGTACGTAAGTTCGTATATATATATATATATATATATATATATATTATATAAATATATAATATATAATCCAAAAGTCAGAGAAGAAATCTTCCTTTACGAGACAAGAGTTTTTATTAAAAAAAACCTGTCGCAGTTTGAGAGCTCAATGTGTGCTCTAATGTTAGAGTCACAGAGCAAATATTCTTATTATAATGGAGATTGTGTGTTTGTCTGTCTGAAGCCGAAACTAAATCACTACTCAAGTCATAATTCCCTTAGTTATTGACGTCACATTCACCATGAATTTATTTTTATTTAAACCTCAGTTATTGATAAAAATTGTTATACCTTATTAATACTTTTGACTTTATCTACATTCTTATAACATGCAATTGTATTTATATATGCAACAAATAATAGCGGGTTACAGTGTGAACAGGAAAGCTATTTGCATATTGATATTAAAAGTATTAATTTTATTAAATATGGCGCTTGGTATTATTGATTCTAATTGTTTTGTTTTTTTCTTCATGAATATGAGCAAAAAACTCGGGGATAAATCTTAAAAGAAATCCTTTAATATAAAGAAATAACAGTTAATTTTATTCTTTACCTCCTAATTTAACTAAATAGTTAAATTAGGAAAATTCAGCAATAAAAGGGAGGGAGTGATGGAAATGATGGGAAGACTTAGTTTCAAAGTTGTTCTATTCTTCGATTATACCCCTCTGTTTTCAATCATTTATTTGGGATTTTTATTTAGATTTCAAGAT
This sequence comes from Doryteuthis pealeii, assembly GCA_023376005.1. Classification (NCBI taxonomy): domain Eukaryota; kingdom Metazoa; phylum Mollusca; class Cephalopoda; order Myopsida; family Loliginidae; genus Doryteuthis; species Doryteuthis pealeii. Next base: position 19,266,261 of record CM042157.1, read on the forward strand.
AGTTTTTCAAATTTAACATATTTGCATTACATTAAAATTCAAATACTTGCACCCGGAGGGTGCATTATATTTTGCTAGTATAAAGTAAAGAAATAACAAAAGACTTGGATCTTTAGCATTATAGTCTATTGAAATAGACTATAATCTAAATCTCTAAGTCTTTTGTTATTTCTTTACTTATACTATAGTTATAGTAGTACTATATAATTTATTATACATTACTATATGATATATGTATAGTGGGTAGACCTTTATCATCTATATTGCTCTCTGTCTGCATAATTACTTATAACGATAGTCAACGGTGATACGGATCGGTTTTTGTAATTCTCTGTTAAGCGATTTAAATATCGTCTGCTTCTTTGGTCAAAGTTGTCTGTCACGGAATGTCATTTCCGCGGCGGTGGTATGCGGGTCGCTATACGCACGTGTACGTACGTGTATGTATACAGGAGCTGAGCTATACACCTATCAGGTATAATAGGGTATAACGTATATTATGTATATATTAGTATGTAGATAAATTATAAAGGGTTAAGTTTAAAAAATAACATAGGGTGTTTTCACGGAACAGATGTGGACTTGCTAGCTACTTTAACACGATGCACACTCTCGTTCTACGGCATATTTTAAATAGGCATGCGTCGGAAACGTGACCCAGTACACAGAAATTAAAATTACTCCAATAGTTGCCATGGATATGCGTAGACCGTTGTTAAGGCAGCATAGAAGTGCTCACTTTCAAGAAAAGTGTATAAACAATTTCTTCTGAAATAGTAAATGTTTTCTCTGACGAGCTGACCTTTTCGGTCGAATACTAGGATTGACGTAATACAATAATTACATTAAGGTATGATTCGATTCCCTGTTTGTCTTATTACTATTTGTTTCAGGTCCACTACTTAGTACATAATATATATATTACTATATACTATTAGAATATCCTTGTAAGGAATGGAGTGGGTGTATTGTTTGATTGGATGTTAGCGGGGCTAAGGTAGGGTAAGTATTATAATATATATATATATATATATACAGTCTATTTCTCTGTGTGTGCGTAACATGT
>CM042157.1:19267426-19279926 GCA_023376005.1 Doryteuthis pealeii
CAAACGAGAAAAAGTCATCTCTGTATGTACATTTCAGCCCACCAGGCCTCACCAGCAGAGCTATAGACAGGGCAGTGCTTTGTGCGTGATTCGAACCCTACCTGTCAGGCTGACAGGCAGACATTCTAACCACTACACTAGCTGGCTTCCCATAATTTTCTCGTTCATTTTAAACTGTATGTATATCGCACTTTTGGGTGACTTATGGCACGATAGTATGAAGTAGTCAAACAGTGTGTTTTGAAAATGGCGAAGGCCTACAATATATATATATATATATATATATATATGTGTGTGTGTGTGTGTGTATTCCCATTACTCTGTCTGTCTGTCTGTCTGTCTGTCTGTCTCTCTCTCTCTCTCTCTCTCTCTCTCTCTCTCGCCCCCTGTCTCGATCGGGACATTGTTCCTGGCAGATCTTCCGCACGACATTAAGAATCCGCACAGAGCTGATTAGTGTAGGTTTTGCTGCTTGATGTCCACAGAGAAACGTCACTTATGATTTCGTCCCAGCCGTGTCCAGTATGTTTGATTTACTTGAATAGTTGATAATATAGAATGTACTTGGTTGTACGGCTGTAAGCGAATGCTTCCAAGATTTGTACAAGACACCACCCAAACTGCAAGTATTTCGTTAGAGTCTAAGTGGTGCAGCCATACAGCATATATATTTAATAACCACTTCGCACGGACAGGATGTGACACAAGGTCAATTTCTTAATCTTTTGCCTAACCAGGAGTAAATTTATAGCTCCGTTTGGTTTGTTTGGTTTGTTTGGTTTGTTTTGTTTTACGGCATATCAACCTCAGTGGGTCATTTAATGCCGATAAAGTTTTGAAATAAATAAATACTTAATGGATAATACAATTTTTATAAACTCATGTTTTTTTCTATTTAACCCATAGATGGACCCTAACAGGTACTACCACTCCGGGTCAGAGTGGACCTGGGAGCAATGGTGATGAAGGGGTGCTCCACATTCCCCAAACCTCCAAAACTGGAACCTCACCATCAGATAGAGTTTAACGCCATTCCCAGGACATGTAGACCCGCAGCCACCGCCTTCTAGCACCCATATGATAAAAAGGATTGGAGCTTGCCATGATGGCAATAGGGTTGGGAAAATCATATAGGTGCTAGGGCTTGACCTGACCAGCCGATTGATCGGAGGGGCCTCTCCGACCGACCGTCTAGCCCAAGATAGGGCCAAAGTGGAGTATTGCATGTCATGAACTGCTCATCCACCTGGGTTATATCCTTAAGCATCACGGGTCGCCACCCACGGCCAACAATTGGCCTCATTGGGGGAGATTTACCCCTCTGCAGAGGTGCAGTCAATGCATTTCACGCCCCAGCCGACAGGCGGTTATAGGTCCGTGTGCATCTCGTGAGTTTATGAGAGTCATCATTGCTATAACAAATAGCATTGCTGAAAGGGAATCTCTGTGGAAGCTCCCACCTTGGATTTTCCTCAGCTGAGGGTGTGTTCCTGCTGTTAATTCCACTTTCCAATTTTTATATCTACTTATTTATTCATTTTTACTTATCTATTTATTATTCATTGTTTTTATCTTCTTTTTTTCTTTTTTACCGGTCTGATGGTCGCATCATTGAGAAACTCACAGTGACCAGACGGCGTTGGTTCTATGTCAACGCCCTTCTAACCTAATATATATATATATATATATATAATATATATATATATATATATATGAGGGTAAGTAAACAAACAAATGGTTTATTTTTATGGCTTTAAGCCGACAATTTTTGGGGATATGTGCTTAATTGAAGTCATACCTAATTTTGAAAATTAATTATTTAATAATTAATGAATTTAGGCGGGCATATATGTTCAAATGTAACGCTAAACAAGTTGAGAAAATGTCACTCCCGGAATAGGTCGAAATGTACAATCAGGATTGACATTTTCTCGACTTGTCTAGCCTTACATTTGAACGTATATGCCCGCCTAAATTCATTAATTATTAACTAATTAATTTTCAAAATTAGTATGATTTCAATTAAGCACATATCCTCCAATATATTCTAAGTTCTAAGATATTGTGCAATTAAGCACATATCCTCCAATATATATATATATATATATTATATATATATATATATATATATATATATATAGTGTTGAGATAACACTGTATTCAATTTCATTCTTTCATTTTTATTATGAATGCACATTAGGTTGTGGTTTATGAAATTAAAATTATAGTTGGTTAATAGATCCTGTTGTACCATGTAGTTCATGGTATTGCATAATTTAAAATCTTGTATGTGTTCATATATTCAGTTTTTAATGTGTCTCGAAGTTTCCTCGGTGTAGGTAGACCTCGTCAATTAACGAAAGTGTTTGGATTTCAAAAACGTCCGCAAGTGGTGTAAGTGGTTTGCAAAGACGACGTTGTTAAACGCCTTAGCAACGACCTGGCAGGTGAGCTGGTATATACATTGATAAGGTCTACCTACACCGAGGAAACTTCGAGACACATTAAAAACTGAATATATGAACACATACAAGATTTTAAATTATGCAATACCATGAACTACATGGTACAACAGGATCTATTAACCAACTATAATTTTAATTTCATAAACCACAACCTAATGTGCATTCATAATAAAAATGAAAGAATGAAATTGAATACAGTGTTATCTCAACACTATATATATATATATATATATATATATATTATATATATATATATATATATATTGGAGGATATGTGCTTAATTGCACAATATCTTAGAACTTAGAATATATTGGAGGATATGTGCTTAATTGAAATCATACCTAATTTTGAAAATTAATTAGTTAATAATTAATGAATTTAGGCGGGCATATACGTTCAAATGTAAGGCTAGACAAGTCGAGAAAATGTCAATCCCTGATTGTACATTTCGACCTATTCCGGGAGTGACATTTTCTCAACTTGTTTAGCGTTACATTTGAACATATATGCCCGCCTAAATTCATTAATTATTAAATAATTAATTTTCAAAATTAGGTATGACTTCAATTAAGCACATATCCCCCAAAAATTGTCGGCTTAAAGCCATAAAAATAAACACATTTGTTTGTTTACTTACCCTCATATATATATATATATATATATATATATATATATATATATATTAGGGCGTTGACATAGAACCAACGCCGTCTGGTCACTGTGAGTTTCTCAATGATGCGACCATCAGACCGGTAAAAAAGAAAAAAAGAAGATAAAAACAATGAATAAATAAATAGATAAGTAAAAATGAATAAATAAGTAGATATAAAAATTGGAAAGTGGAATTAACAGCAGGAACACACACCCTCAGCTGAGGAAAATCCAAGGTGGGAGCTTCCACAGAGATTCCCTTTCAGCAATGCTATTTGTTATAGCAATGATGACTCTCATAAACTCACGAGATGCACACGGACCTATAACCGCCCTGTCGGCTGGGGCGTGAAATGCATTGACTGCACCTCTGCAGAGGGGTAAATCTCCCCCCAATGAGGCCAATTGTTGGCCGTGGGTGGCGACCCGTGATGCTTAAGGATATAACCCAGGTGGATGAGCAGTTCATGACATGCAATACTCCACTTTGGCCCTATCTTGGGCTAGACGGTCGGTCGGAGAGGCCCCCTCCGATCAATCGGCTGGTCAGGTCAAGCCCTAGCACCTATATGATTTTCCCAACCCTATTGCCATCATGGCAAGCTCCAATCCCTTTTTATCATATGGGTGCTAGAAGGCGGTGGCTGCGGGTCTACATGTCCTGGGAATGGCGTTAAACTCTATCTGATGGTGAGGTTCCAGTTTTGGAGGTTTGGGGAATGTGGAGCACCCCTTCATCACCATTGCTCCCAGGTCCACTCTGACCCGGAGTGGTAGTACCTGTTAGGGTCCCATCTATGGGTTAAATAGAAAAAACATGAGTTTATAAAAAAATTGTATTATCCATTAAGTATTTATTTATTTCAAAACTTTATCGGCATTAAATGACCCACTGAGGTTGATATGCCGTAAAACAAAACAAACCAAACAAACCAAACAAACCAAACGGAGCTATAAATTTACTCCTGGTTAGGCAAAAGATTAAGAAATTGACCTTGTGTCACATCCTGTCCGTGCGAAGTGGTTATTAAATATATATGCTGTATGGCTGCACCACTTAGACTCTAACGAAATACTTGCAGTTTGGGTGGTGTCTTGTACAAATCTTGGAAGCATTCGCTTACAGCCGTACAACCAAGTACATTCTATATTATCAACTATTCAAGTAAATCAAACATACTGGACACGGCTGGGACGAAATCATAAGTGACGTTTCTCTGTGGACATCAAGCAGCAAAAACCTACACTAATCAGCTCTGTGCGGATTCTTAATGTCGTGCGGAAGATCTGCCAGGAACAATGTCCCGATCGAGACAGGGGGCGAGAGAGAGAGAGAGAGAGAGAGAGAGAGAGAGACAGACAGACAGACAGACAGACAGACAGAGTAATGGGAATACACACACACACACACACATATATATATATATATATATATATATATATATTGTAGGCCTTCGCCATTTTCAAAACACACTGTTTGACTACTTCATACTATCGTGCCATAAGTCACCCAAAAAGTGCGATATACATACCAGTTTAAAATGAACGAGAAATTATGGGGAAGCCAGCTAGTGTAGTGGTTAGAATGTCTGCCTGTCAGCCTGACAGGTAGGGTTCGAATCACGCACAAAGCACTGCCCTGTCTATAGCTCTGCTGGTGAGGCCTGGTGGGCTGAAATGTACATACAGAGATGACTTTTTCTCGATTTGTTTACGCTTTACATTTAAACCGATATGCACGCCTAATTCATTTAGTTATAATTAATTAATTAAAAAAATTAGGTATGTCTTTAATTGAGCACATAATCTCCCACAAATTGTCGGCCTACGCCATTTTCAAAACACATTGTTTGACTACTTTATATATATATATATATATATATATATATTTATATATATATATATATATATATATATATATATATATATATATTAAGTTGGGAGGGCGTTGACATAGAACCAACGCCTTCTGGTCACTGTGAGTTTCTGAACGATGCGACCATCAGACGGGTAAAATAGAAAAAAGAAAAAAAGAAGATAAAAACAATAAATAAATAGATAAGTAAAAATGAATAAATAAATATATATAAAAATTGGAAAGTGAAATTAACAGCAGGAACACAAACCCTAAGCTGATGGAAATCCCAGGTGGGAGCTTCCACAGAGATTCCCTTTCAGCAATGCTATTTGTTATAGCTATGATGACACTCAATCATAAACTCATGAGATGCACACGGAGCTATGAATTTACTAAATCACGGGACAAAAATAAATCACCTTGTGTACATGGATGTTATCAAGATTTCGGACAAAAATAAAAATAACTAGAAACTCTTTCACATCTATTAATCTATCAATAATGGAAATTCGCTTCCGGTTTTTGTCTGTAACAAAAACTACGTCACTGCTTACGTGAAACCACCTAAAATCGTCATAACATAGAATAAATACATTCAAAATTTGAGCATGCAATGTTAGACAGTTCTCATTGGTTTTTTAAACAAGTTTTAATAAATACATACCTTGTATTATCTATCTATATATAGTTTGTTTTATTTTAATAGATATTCAAAGTTATCAGAACTAAGTTTCCATTTCAATTTTTTTTTTTACTCCTTTAATAAATCTATTTTATTTTTTTACTCCTTTAATACATATGATGATTTTTACTTTACTTATGATACAAACTCTCTGATATTAAATTTTCAACTCCCATCACCTCAGGCAATATCTATTTTACGTCTCCCAGAGGGCGTTTTTTTATTGTGCTAGTATTAATAATGGAGAATAGGTTTCTATTTGTCTGTAACAAAAACTACGTCACTGCTTACATCACAATTACCAAAGTCGTCAATACATAGAATATAGTACAATTATTACCAATGAAATAGATAAAAGTTATTCCTTATAATTCAACCTTTGAATCCTTTACATTATAATAAATAAACTATATATTATTTAAATAAATGAACTATATAAACTATGAAATTGATTAAAAATTGTATTACTTTAAGTGGAAAAAAATTATTTGCGAAATTTGTAATAAATCTTTAAAATTATTTTTTACACTCGCCTCTTTTTCAGTAACAAGAAGTTAACAAAAAGTTTACAAATAAATAAATACGATTTTGTGTAAAATTTCTGCGTAAAATATTCAAAATAATTATTTAATTAATAATCAATAGATACACACAACATTTTATTTGAGGAGGAAAGATCTAACCTTCCATTTCAAATTATTTAATTTTTTTTACTCCTTTAATAATTTGGATAATTTTCTTTACTTATGGTAAAAACTCTCTGACATTGAATTTTTAACTCCCACCTCCTCAGACAATATATTTCAAAAATTATTTTTTTACTCCACCCGGAGGTGTTTTTTTTATTTTGCTAGTACCATTAAAATATTTAGAATGACTACTATACTCAGACTAAATATTCTAATGGTCACCAGGGATCCCCAAACTATGGCCTGCGGGCCGGATCCACCTCGCGAAGGCATTTTATCAGGCCCACCGACGATACTTGAATTTGTTTGTTAAAACGTACGAAGTGCTAGACATTCTTATACCAGAATGGGAAATGTGGAGTACCCTTCATATGGATGTTGCCCTCCCGACTGACCACCGAGTGAAAATGAAAGAAAGCGAAAAGATTAACAAATACTTGGACCTTGTCAGAAAACTGAGAAAACTGTGAAACATGAAAGTGAAGGTAGTACAAATTGTAGTTGGCGCCCTTGGAACGGTCTCCAAAGTTCTGGGAAAGAATTTAGATGAATTGGAAATCAGAGGAAGAATCGAGACCATCCAAACTACAGCACTGTTAAGATCTGCTAGAATACTCAGAAGAGTCCTGGAGACCTGAGGAGACTTGCTATCACTCTGCCTCCAGTGAACCCCCGGATACGGCAAGTGGAAAAATCAATAATAATAATAATAATAATAATAATAATAATAATAATAATAATCTATTGATAATGGAGAATCGCTTTTTTTCGTTTTTTGTCTGTAACCAAAATTACGTCACTGCATACGTCACATTACCCAAATCGTCATACCATAGAATAAATACACTCAACATTTGAACATGCAGCATTAGACAGTCCTCATTTGTTTTTTTTTTAAAACAAGTTTTAATAAATGCATGACTGGTATTATATATCTATATATAGTTTGTTTTATTTTAATACATATTCAAAGTTTACATTTCAAATTGTTTTATTTTTTAATCCTTTAATGAATTTGATGATTTTACTTACTTCGGGTACAAACTCGCTGACATTGAATCTTTTACTCCCACCCCTCAGGCAATATGTTTCAAAAATCTATTTTCACATCGCCCGGAGGGTGTATTTTATTTTGTACTACTACTACTACTACTACTACTACTACTACTAATAATAATAATAATAATAATAATAATAATAATAATAATAATAATAAATAAAACACTAAGATAATAAGTTAGATATAATAGAATAAATAAACTGATAAATCACAAAATTGATACAATATAGCCGGGTTAATAACCATGCAGTATAACTAAAAAGCCCTTCCGAGAATGCTCCACGAACTCGATTACCCTTCCTCCTATGGCCGATACAAACAAAACATAAGAGGTATACCCACCATGTCGTAATCACGTAGCCGCATAGCAGGGAAACTGACAATTACCAAGCGTTGTTGACTCTATGTCTACGCTATCCTAACTTAGATATAGATTCACTATTGAGCACTCTTAATTTATATATATATATATATATATATATATATATATATATATATATATATATATCACTAACGCCCACGCGCACCCGTATACGTGCCCACACAATCGCACACACAGAGACTGAGAAAGAGACACGCAGGTGTTTCTCATGTAAGTAAAAGTAAAAGTAAAGTCGTCGGGGCGGCCTAAAGTCGGTATCAGCCAATCAGCGAGGGAGTCTATCCCCTTTTCAATAGCGCTAGACCAAGGAGATTGTTTTGGCGTCTGAGGTGGAGCACCACAGCTACCACCAGCCCCTTACTTTACAGCAAAGATCCCTGTGCTACTCATACGCTGAGTTGGCGAGGACCGGTATCGAACTAGGAACCTTGTGGTTTCTAACCGAACGCTCTACCGACGGAGCTAACCCGAGCGAAATGAAAATAAACAATATTACATGTTATGGTACACGAGTCCATTACAGCTGGTGTGAGATATAAGCAAATTACTAGCTGTGTTCTTGTATGCTTATAGACGCTCGCAACGGAAGTATACTTTTCTTGTATATACAAATGTTTGAGTCGTTTAACAGTGATTACGCCGAAGCCGTCAGAACAGTTTGCACAGACGTGCAGAGATACTGCCTGCAATGATGTGAGAAAGGAATGCCCTGTAAGTAATACATGTGGGCTATGAGGGGGGGGCTAAATTCTGAATATTTGTTTTTATTGAAATCTATCCCGAATGGCGTTACAGAGAACCTATCTTGTCATTTCGTAGGTTTAGGATTGTTTGGCACGAGTCCACAAATTTGCAGGTGAAGAGACGATTTAATCTGTTCACTTTTATTAGAAGGAGTGAAAAAGTTTTGCAATGACATGATTACGTTTGGCACTATTGGGTAGCTCCGAAGGCTTTTGCTCCGGGGTCGTGAAAGAGTCAAACTACACTATTTCTCTCTTCTTCTTCTTCTTTTCTTCTTCTTCTTCTTCTTCTTCTTCTTGAGATTTTCTTCTTCTTCTTCTTCTTCTTCTTCTTCTTCTTCTTCGAGGTTTTTTCTTCTTCTTCTTCTTCTTCTTCTTCTTCTTGAGCTTTTTCTTCTCTTCTTCTTGATGCTTCTTCTTCTTCTTCTTTCTTCTTCTTCTTCTTCTTCTTCTTCTCTTCTTCTTCTTTCTTCTTCTTCTTCTTCTTTCTTCTTCTTCTTCTTCTTCTTCTTCTTCTTCTTCTTCTTCGCCTTCTTATTCTTTCCTCATTCTTCTTCTTCTTCTTCTTCTTTGAGCTTTCTTCTTCTTTCTTTGATGCTTTCTTCTTCTTTCTTCTTCTTCTTTTCTTCTTCTTCTTCTTCTTCGAAGTTTTCTTCTTCTTCTTCTTTGAGGTTTTCTTCTTCTTCTTCTTTGATGCTTTCTTCTTCTTCTTCTTCTTCTTCTTTCTTCTTCTTCTTCTTCTTCTTCTTCTCGGAAGTCTTCTCTTCTTTGAGGTTTTCTTTCTTCTTTTGTCTTCTTGAGGTTTTCTTCTTTCTTTTCTTCTTTGAGGTCTCTTCTTCTTCTTCTTTCTTCTTTGAGGTCTTCTTCTTTCTCTTGTGTTGTTGCTAAGTGTAGATATCTATGGACTGTCACTACATACATAGCACTAAATACCTTAGAAAGGTATGAATCCATATATTCACCCTCCATGTACGGGTAAATAGTAGGGCAGACTTGTCTCTTTACCCTTGGATAGGTAATCAGTCTTGGGGGAAGTAAACTCTGAATTTCAAACCTATTAAACTCACCTAAAAATTGATCTTGTGTCACATCCTGCCTCGTTGTTAGTAAATATGTACATTAAGGGGTCGTTAGCTCAGTCGGTAGAGTGTTCGGCTATGAATCACAAGTTTCCTGGTTCGATACCGGCCCTCGCTAACTCAGCGTATGAGTAGCACAGGGATTTTTCCGGTAAAGTGAGGTGCTGATGGTAGGTGTGGCGCTCCAGCTCAGACGCTAAAATAATCTCCTTGGTCGAGCGCTAGTGAAAAGGGGATAGACTCCCTCTTTGTCTGGCTGATACCGACAATAGGCCGCCCCGACGACTTTTACTATTATATAAATCACTATAATCATTATTATTCCTTTGTCTTTGTTACATTCCCATTGGGATAAAAACTAATATTACATGTCATGGTACACATCTATCGCGAATAGTGTTACAAATATCTATTTGTAGTCATGGCACAAGGCCAGACATTTGCAGGTGGAGAGTGCTTGTTATCTGTTCAGTTGATTACACTGTTATTAGAATGAGTGAAAAGTTTTACGATATCATGATTACGTGTGGAAAAATTCGAAAGCTCTGAATGCTTTTGCCGGTGTCGTAAATGTGACAAACCACAATTCTTCTTCTTCTTCTTCTTCTTTCTTCTCTTCTTCTTCTTTCTCTTCTTCTTCAGCTGCTGCTGCTGCTTCTTGGTATATATATATATATATATATATATATATATATATTATATATATATAGAGAGAGAGAGAGATATGAGAGAGAGAGAGAGACTGCCACAACATACATTAAAAGTATTAAAAATTTGGTGCACAAGGAATGCCAAAAACCCAATCAACGACTGACGTCAGGTTTTGCAAATTTTAGATTTTTCATTCTCCTAGACTGGTTTACCTATCCATGTATTTGATATATATATATATTTATACATAATATATATTATATATATATATATATATTATATATATATATATATAATATAATATATATATATAATATATACTGTCGCTACATTACATTAAAAGTATTAAAGAATTCGTGAACAAGGAGTGCCACAAAACCAATTAACGACTGACATCAGGTTTTTCAAATTCTTTTCTTTCTCCTAGACTGGTTACCTATCCATGGTATTGATATATTGATATATATATATATATAGAGAGAGAGAGAGAGGGAGAGAGAGACTTGTTGCTACACAAGGAATGACACAAACCCATTCAACGACTGACCTCAGGTATTACAAATTCTTTTCCTTCTCCTAGACTGGTTACCTATCCATGGTATTGATATATAATATATATATGACTTTGTCTAATTACATACATTAAAAGTATTAAAGAATTGGTGCACAAGGAATGCCACAAACCCAATCAATGACTGCTCTCAAGTTTTGCAAATTCAGACTTTTCCTTCTCCTAGACTGGTTACCTATTCATGGTTACACACACCCACACACACACACATATATATATATATATATATATATATTGTGTGTGTGTGTGTGTGTGTGTGTGTGTGCGTGCGATGGAATATATCTAAATATTTCGTCTAATTTTCCTCATAGAAATATTCCTCACTTATTTTCTTTTCGCTCATGCCGGTGCAGACCGCAAAATAAAAAATTCCATGAAAAAAAAAAAGCTAAGGACAATATTTCCTTTCTCACATCAGCAAACGTGTGTTATCTCATTCTTTGGTTTAAATGCTAAGCCATTCCAATACGATCCTTTTCCGGTAAGACAGCGTGTCAAAATTCAAAATAAACTAAATATTGTATCGCTGAGTTCATCCTTTTGAAGCAGCTGCGCATAAGACCCATCTGTAAGGATTTATAATCCGTCAAACTGTTCTTGTGTTATTGATAACCGACTTCGATAGAGAGCGAAAAGCGAGCAAAAAAGCATGGAGCAAGCGGCTTCTGTTGTGTCATCTTGCTAGTTGGTCGAGCCTCAATGTCTGAGCGGTTGAAGAGGACCCTCCAAACAATCGGCTGACCACGTCAACATGGCCCTAGCGCCTATATGATTGCCCTAACCCTATTTCACTTATGACGACCCCTAATCCTTTGCATCATATAAGTGCTAGAAGTTGGTGGCGGCACGCTCTCCGTAGCGGACTGTTCATGTCTGAAGTCACCCTGGCGCAACACCATGAAGACAAGAGGTCCAGAAGAAAGCGGTGGCAACAAAACACCGGCACATCAACATCTTCAGGGACAGCCTTCACGTCTGTGGACGAGAATTTTTTCAAACATTGGACTTCACAGTCACAGGAGGAGCTATAAACTTCAGGGGGCACAAGAACATATATATATATAATATATATATATATATATATATAATATATATATATATATATATATATATATATATATTTACCAACCTGTCCGCACGAGCAGGATGCGACACAAGGTCAATTATTTAAGCGGAGTTTAACAGGTTTGAATTCAGTTTTCTTTCCCTTAGACTGGTTACCTAGCCATGGTTAAAGAGTCCGGTATGCCCTGCTATTTACCCATAGCTGGAGGGAGAATTGGATTCATACCTTTCCCACAGGTATTAACGCCATGTGAAATGCCAACAACTTCGTTCAGGAATTGAACTCTGGTTGACGTGCCCATTTCCTGCGACTCTAACCATTAGACCACACGCCTCCCTCTATATAATATTTCGAGACTGCAATGCAGATGAATTGCCCTTATGACAAGCCCCAATCCTATTTATCATATATGTGCTAGAAGGCAGTGGCTGAGGGTCTTAGTGACCTGGGCATGACGCAAAACTGCATCTAATGGTGACGTTCCGATTTTGGAGCTTTTGGGAGTGTGGAGTACAATTCTATCACCATTAATCCCAGATCCACCCTTTTAAAGAATGGTAGTACCTGTTAGGGTTCTATCTATGTGCTAAATAGAAGAAAAG
>CM042157.1:19284926-19287426 GCA_023376005.1 Doryteuthis pealeii
AAAGGTGTTATAGGCATTTTAGGATGTGTGTACTGTATTGGAAATTATTTTTTTTAAAGGATGGTTTGTATTGTTTTATGTATAAAGCTTCTAGTATTTGGAGTTTTTGTTTATTTTTTTCTTTGTGCAGAATGTGTGGATTTTCCGTTCGAATATTTCGGTAATTAGAGTGGGGGCATGAATGTAATTTTAGGTGTTCTGAAATAGAGCTATTGTCTGTTAAATGGAGGGTTAGACGCCTTGACAATGTGGTTGAGGTGAATCCAATGTATGTATTATCATTTTCTGGGAGACTATATATATACAAGGTGTGTCAAAAAGGATTTTGTGTATTTCTTGTCACACCTTGTATTCTGAAAATAATAGCGTTCTGTTCATTTTTTCATTTCTATCTTGGTAAATACAGCTTCAAACTTGCTACTTTTTAAACACACCTTGTATCCTGACAAAAATTAATGAAAGGAACGTTATAATTTTCAGAATACAAGGTGTGTCAAAGAGTAAAAAATCCCGATACTTTTTCGACATACGTTGTGCATATATATTATATCTTTCTTAAGTAAGGGTTCCAACCGCTAGCGTAAAAAGCAAGAATCGTCTGTTGCTAACAAGTTTTAACGACTCTGGTGATTCTGTAATATATATATGTATATGTTTATCAGTTAAAACGCGGCTCCTTAATACCAGCTTTCGACGGCCGAGAGGTTAAGGAATCGCGCTGATGAAAAGTCTGTCGGGTTTCGCTCCTGGCTAGAAGTAGTTGATGTGTCTAGCCACACTGGTAAAACGGGAAACAGCGAAATACGGAGTCTGTGGATGACTTATATATATATATATATATATATATATATATATAATATATATATATATATATATGAGGGAAATAGGATTGGAATGAATCCGACAGAATGAGGTAAAATAAGGAATGAAAGAACAAAACTGAGACAAAAATGTGTAGTATATTTCGCTGGAACGTTAAGTTCCGCTTCCTCAAGCCTTTATTGAATCATTAGGATCATACACCACAAAACTTACCCACCCACCTACTTCCCCCTTCTATAAAACACTTGTATGATCCTAATGATTCAATAAAGGCTTGAGGAAGCGGAACTTAAAGTTCAGGCGAAATATACTACACATTTTTGTCTGAGTTTTGTTCTTTCATTCCTTATTTTTCTCTCTCTCTCTCTCACACACACACACACACACACACACACACACATATATATATATATATATATATATATATATATATATATATATATATACTCATGTGCTAGTTTTTCTTGGCTTCTTAGCTGAAGTTGCTCCCTTCATCAATGAAACTAGTTATTTTGTCATTTACTAAATTAGTTAAGTTTGGTACAAGAGCATTGGTTTTGAGCAACCATTGAAAAATATCGAACTGAATTACAATGATCTAGTAGCCTAGGACGCTAAACACTACACTACGCGAGGCGTCCTCGTGTTCTCTTTTATGATTGCTTTTTACTATTGAGTCCATATCGTCATTTTCTCTCGACTTTTATATCAAGGTGCGTGAAGTGAAAATTAAATATTGCTTCCAACTTGATTTGAACCCGTGTCACGTAATCTTTGGGAGCCTGCCTGTCGTGAACGATGCTATACAGAGTTAAAATGAAATAAAAAATAAAAATGGTGAAATTAAATTCGACTTAAAATAGCCAAAGCAAAAACCCTAAAATAAAGAGAAAATAAAGATTCTTCGCTGATTTTTTGGCGACTAACTGTTCCTCGCGTGTTTATTTTTTAAAAGAAAATCTTTCTTTTTTTTTTCTTTTATGAAAACAACTCCAGACAGTGTCGATCGTTCTCTGCACAAACCCAAAACATTATGAACTTCATGACTTTTACAATTGAGATGCGATACAATAAGGTAGGTCGATTTTTCACTTTATTAGAATATCAAACTGTCCATCTATGCGAAAGATTTGTGTTAGTATACTGAACACTGATATCAAAAATTAGATTACTTGCACCATTGTTTGAGGAAATAGCATCAAAGATCGTCTACTAAAATGTACTAATGTTACATAATCTATGCGGTTGCATAAGATTATTGTCAATCCCCTTTTAATTCTGAGGGGATGACCCTTTTCATACCATGGCCGGGTTCTTCCATGGAAAATTACAGAAGACCGCCAAAATACATGAAGTCACGTGAGACCTTTTTGAATCCCCAGTTTGCAGTTGGACGCCAGGCAGTGAGGATGCACTGCCGAAACTGTGACTCACTCTGCATACGCGCGCTATGTTAGTTAGAAGATGTCTGGTGGGGATTTAACAATAAAATAAGATCAAAAGTAAATCGAAGTCTTGTGTTTATTACCTAAAAACTAACAATGACACAGGGCTTCTGATAAGAAGAAATCCCTAACAGAAAACCAGACCCGAAGTACCCAAGAAAGTCCAGACGTTAGAAGATTCCAGACAAAGTCAAGATGATAGAAGAAATACCAAAGACGATCAGAATACCAAA
>CM042157.1:19297426-19299926 GCA_023376005.1 Doryteuthis pealeii
GGCATCCCGAGAGGGATCCAACTGGCGATTCAGTAATAATGCATCTTTAAGACTAATTTTTTTTTTTTGCTGCCCTGCACCCGAACAACGCCGGGTAGCCGCTGCTAATATGTATATAAAAGCAAACACAAAACTCAGTGAAGCGTAAAAGAAAATGTGGTTTGAAGATTTGATCACCAATGCAAACCCCAATATAACTAATCGCATCAAATATATAAAGGGACTGGTTGTCACTTGATACCCAAGAAAAGTCACCGTACGCTGCTAGTATTTTGTTGTTGTTGTTGTTGTTGTTGTTGTTGTTGAAAACTCCGTCAAAATAATGCGGGCTTTCCAAAAAAAAAACTTCGATTAGTTTTCCCCGTTCGGAAACCATTGACTCTAGTAAAACTCCAAGCGCTAAGCAGTAATCCCAGTACGACAAATAGCAAGAGTGAGGACATCGTGAGTGACTGGAGTGCTTCTATTTCCATTATTGGCGCTTCTAATACACTGCTACTTAGACAGAGTTCTGCGAGGCGGCAGCCAATGTCGGCAAACTTACAAGAAAGACGCAGTGCCACTCACTTGCTCTCCCAACTCTCCCCCCCTCTCTCACACGCGCGCACGTTTTTTCCACAACTATTGCAACGACTCGTTCTATTAGAGAGACTATTTCTACAGCTACTACTGTATTGTAGATTAATGTTATTTCTTCTTTAATAGATGTTCCCACTACTGACTGCTAATACTACAATCACTACTACTACTACTACTACTACTACTACTACTATCATCTTCAGAGTGATCTGAGGTTCTTTTAACTCTTACGAACGTGTGTTCGATTTCTGTACTTGATCATTTTTGACCTGAAGAGATGATGGACTTTTGGGGATAAGTTTTTAAAAAAAAAGAAGAAAAAATCCCAAAAACAAAAAACAAAAAAAAAAAAAACAAAAAAAACAATACAAACAAAATTACCCCAAGTGATGATACCGTTTTTTATTTATTTATTTATTTACTTTTTCTATATTAATTTTGAGTTTTAATATTTTAGCAAAGTGAAAGAAAAAGGTTTTAGCACAGTGAAAAGAAGAAGAAAAAGGATAAGAAAAAATGTAAGAAAGCCGACAAAAAAAACGTTATAGAATCTTCTAAGAGAGAGAGAGAGAGAGAGAGAGAGAGAGAGAGAGAGAGAGAGAGAGAGAGAGAGAGAGAGAGTTAATGGAAACGGGGGTCAATGAGAAAATATTAGGCTCCCTAAAGTACGACCCCTTCTAAAAGAAAAAAAAAAACAAATAAAAAAAAGAAAAGAAAAAAAATCCTTTAGAAAGAGGGAATAAGTTGTTTGTTTCTTTCTTAATCTTGTCCAAACCAAAAGGATATTTTTTTATAGAGTTTTTTATTTTCACCGGATTGTTTACTTTATAGTTTGTTTGTTTTTCTTTTTCTTTTTTTCTTGGAACTGAATAGATACTAGCTTGCTACTGTATATTGTAAAAAGCGTAATCAGTCAGAACAGAGTTTATGACATTATCACAACTATAAAAAAAAACAATAAACCGCTTATTCACTTATCAATTGCTTTTATATTGAGTAGATAAGCTTTTCTATCTATCTATCTATCTATCTATCTATCTATCTATCCATCTCTCTCTCTGTCTATCTATCTATCTATCTATCTATCTATCTAGTTTCTAGTATTGGTATCTTTTCGCAAAAATAAACACCCACACAAGTTTGTCCAACTCTGAAAACTCCAAACATATATAACCTGTATCCTAACAATCTTTTTTCTATTTATATAAAACTATATACGCCCATTCCTTCGTATGCAAATCTATCAATCTATCTATCGATCTATCGATCTATCTATCTAAATGCGCATAAGCTTCCTTTAAAAGATTCCTTTGGATAGCGCTTTTAAACCAATAATATTTTTACACACTTCTAAGTTATATACTTTCAGTGATATATTTATTTTTTAAGTGGAATTTTAATTATAAAGCTACATAATCTTTATTTCTTTGGGTTTTGGATTTTAGCTAGTTTTAGAATAAAGTAAAACTTTCTCTACTTGATTTAAAGAAAAAGAAAGAAAGACGTATAAGTCCGAAAAAGCTATTTAGTCTCAAGAAATATTGTGACGTAGGCTTTTTTTTATTAAAAGAATACATTTAAAAATTATTATTATTATTATTATTATTATTATTATTATTATTATTGTTATTATTATTATTGAAAAATACATTGCTGCTATTTGGAATCTGTTTATACCCAAAAATCAACTTTGATCTGTTCTGTGTAAAATAACGCATCCTGTTGTGTGCTGTTATCTTTGAAAAGTAAAGAGAAAAGAAAAGAGAAAAAAAAAAAAAAGATGTCACACACTACACACTTCTCTTAACCGCATTCTCATATCACAGATAGAATCACATAGAGCGACAGAACAATACAAACCCAAAAGTTAACCTCGCACATTCACAGATACACTCAAACGTTCAGTTTCAGTAAACATTCT
>CM042157.1:19307426-19329926 GCA_023376005.1 Doryteuthis pealeii
TACATATATATATATATATATTATATTTTTTATTAAAAAGTATCGAATTTTATGCGATACATGCATTGTAATTGCCTTCAAGCAAAAATATAATATATACTTTATCAACAATGCTTCTAAAAAACAAACACCCAAAAATCTTATTTACATATATATGTATATGTACATGCATATGTATATATATATAGTGATAGTGATTTTGATGTGGTACGTAGTTATATTAATAGTTAATTACACGGAAAGTATATCGCCGATTCGAGTTCAATTCCATTTGAGATATTTGGTGTTTATTCGTAGCACGTCCGGTGTAAACACATGCATGCCCCCAACTTTCCTGTCACTACTTTCATGCAACCCAATACAATCAGTTGTATTTTACTTGATGAGGAGATGGGTGACACTAGCCCAGACGGCTGCTCAGAGAACGTCCCGATGAACTTGGCGTGTTACACCGGCGATAATTTGCTTAGTTGTATGATAATTTATTGATGGACTTATCTCAATGTAAAAATAAAGCTCGCTTTTATTAGAGACGAACACGCAACAAAAACAAAACGGTATCAATGGGACTATGTTACACTTATTCACACACACACACACACTCACACACACATACACACACACACACACACACACACATACACACACACTCAATCTCAAAAAAAGTGTGGATAATATCTAACTTCTTATCTCTTTATAAACAGAGGGAAATCAGTCATGTCATTTAAATTCTTTCTTCTTTTCTTAATCTTATTATAATGGAGATTGTGTGTTTGTCTTTTAACCGAAACTATATCACTACTCAAGTCATAATTCCTTTTGTTACTGATGTCACGTGATTTGATTTGATTTTAACCTCAATAATTAATAAAATTGTTTTACATTATTAATAGCATTGGCCTTATGTACATACTAATAACATGCAATTGCATTTATATATACAACAAAATAGTGGTTTACAGTGAACGGAAGGCTAATTTGCCAATTGATATTAAACACTTGATTTTAATAAATATGTGTTTGGTATTATTGATTTCTAATTGTTTGGTTTTATCGTTATGAATATAAGCAAAAATCTTGGGTATAAATTTAAAAAGAAATCCATTAACAAGGAGAAATAACTGTAATCTTATTCTTTACATCCTATTTTAACTAAATAATTAAACTAGGAAATGTTAGCAATGAAAGACGCGAGTGATGGAAGAGTGAGTTTTAGTTATTATACTTTTCGATTAAACCTCTGTTTCAAATCTTTTTATCTGTGTTCTTATTTAGTTTCATTAATCTTTCTAATTTGGTATATCTTATAACATTAAAAGTTAAATATTTGCACCCGTATTTGCACCCATATATGGGACCCTAACAGGTACTACCGCTCTGGGTCAGAGTGGACCTGGTAGCAATGGTGATAAAGAAGTAATTTTTTTAACTCATCTTTCAAAACAGATTTTAAACAACCACAATGTGAAACATGTCAAACACCCCTGACAGTTAAACACTTATTCATGGAATGCAGGTTTTTTGCTCACATCAGAAATCGTTATTTTAAAGCAAACAATATGAAAGATCTGTTTGAAAATGTCAACATTGAGGATATTTTCTCCTTTTTGAGGGAAATAAAATTATACCATAGAATATAGACATGAAACAAATCAATGCCATACAATATAATCCCCAATAATGCTAATACATTGTTAAAACTAATTACTAAAAGTATATATATGAATACACAATATGTATTTCACCCTAACCGTTAGGCATGACATAACCCCGGACGGATTGATATGCCGTTAAAATCAATAAACCAACCAACCAACCAACCATCATTTTTTATCTATTTATCCCATAGTTGGGAACTTAACAGGTACTACCACTCCAGATAAGGGTGAACCTGGGAGTAATGGCAATGAAGGGGTAATCTATCCTCCTGGGAGCTCCAGAATTTAAACCTCACAATTAAAGGTAGTCTAAGATCATACCCCGGACACTAAAACCCTCAGCTACTTCCTTCTTGCGCACCTATGATAAAAAGAGCAATAGGTCTAGAAAATCATATATCTACTTGAGGTGATCAGTTTGATGCAAAGAATGAATTATGTGACACAAGTTCATTTTTATGGGTAGTATAAACCTAGGTAGTAATATCTCATCCACAGAAAACGATGTTAATATACGAATAGGAAAAGCATGGTCGGCCACAAACAAATTATCAGTCATATGGAAATCCGATCTCACTGACAAGTTAAAGAGACAATTTTTCCAGGCTGTGTTTATGTCAATACTGCTGTATGGCTGCACCACTTGAACCCTAACGAGGCGTCTTGAGAATAAGTTGGATGGGAGCTGTACAAGAATGCTGCGTGCAGTCTTGAACAAGTCGTGGAAACAGCACCCGACAAGGAAGCAGCTGTATAACCACCTGCCCACCATCTCACAAACCATCCGAGTGAGACGGACCAGGCATACAGGACACTGCTGAAGAAGCAAGGACGAGCTCATAAGCGACGTTCTCCTGTGGAAGCCAACACATGGACATGTTAACGTAGGCTGCCCACCAAGGACCTATATTGACCAACTATGTGAGGATGCTGGTTGCTGCACAGAAGACCTCCCAGTGTGTGTGTGAGAGTAAGTAAATAAACAATGTGTTTATTTGATATGGCTTTTCGCCGACAATTTTTGGAGGGTATGTGCTTAATTGAAGTCATATCTAATTTAGAAAATTAATTAGTTAATAATTAATGAATTTAGGCGGGAATATATGTTCAAATGTAAGGCTAAACAAATCGAGAAAATGTCAATCCCTGAATGTACATTTCGACCTATTAGGTCTCATTAGCAAGGTTATAGACATGGGAGACTGCTCCGTGTGTGACTTGTGTGTGTAAAAAATATCGAAATTTTTTGTACTTTTTGACGCACCTTGTATATTGTATTCTGAAAAAATTAAAGTACAAAAAATCCTGATACTTTTTTGACACACCTTATATATATATATATAACGTTCCATTCATTATTTTTTCAGAATACAAGGTGTGTCAAAAAAGGAAACCAAGTTATAAAGATAGAAATGAAGAATGAATGGAACGTTATTTTCTTTTAAGAATACATGGTGTGTAAAAAAGTACAAAACATCTCGATACATTTTTGACACACCTTGTATATTATAACAGTCTCGTCGTTTTTTTTTTGTGCCTTTGTGTTACCATAGATTTTATTTGGGAATTTAGTCGAAGTAAATACTGATTACTATATAACACTTATAACTTTATAACACGTGGTCAAACGGGGATCTAATATTCACGTTAGCAGTAACTTTCTATTATGCGTCCTTATATACCTGTAAATATATACACAAACTGAAATATAGGAACCATTAATAAAAATGAATAAATGAATGAATAAATAAATAAAAAAATAAAAAGATCACGTCGGTGGGGCTTAGAATACGCTAACTGTATTTCCTACAGAGAGGGAAGAACCGTGAGTCCTGGATATCACACTAAGAGTCCTGTAGTATTCCTTGGTAGAAAGATTGTCATATCAGTTACTCCTTGCTTACGGCCATATCACGCTGAGAACACCGGTTCTCGTCCGATCACCGAAGTTAAGCAACGTAGAGCCTGGTCAGTACTTGGATGGGTGACCGTTTGGGAATACCAGGTGCTGTAAGCGTCTTTAAAAGTGGGTGACTCGGGTGCACTACATCACATGCCAATGATGCTGATACCATTTTGATTTAGTGCGTCCTGGGACGCAGCTATTTGCTTTGAATGACGCCCGAGAAAACTTATGGGTCCCAACTAAAGCCGTCTAACTCTTACCTAGTAACCTATCCTGTGTAATTCGTTTCTAAGAAACTATGGAAATGTATTTACAGTTAGCTCGAAATGGTGAGGGAAGAAAAAAGAAAAACACTGGGACGCATGGATACGATTTTACTGCGTTTTTTTAGATTTTTGTGCGTCAGGGACGCAGGACGAGTACCTATCAGCATCACTACATGTGACAGTTTGGCTCCAGCTAAGGGGTTAATTCATGGGGAGTGTGAGGTACGTCTGCGTTATCCCATGAACCCTCTGACTTGGAATGGTAGTACATGTTAGGGTACTGTTCGGGTCAAATACATTTGTTTAGATATTATTCTTATTTGATAAAACTTGTGCAAATCCCATCCCCTAAAAGAACGTTTCTTATAAAAAAACTACAAACAAATGTAAATGAACGAGAGTGTTTGTTTGTACCTCGTGATTAACGGTTTTTTATGCTGTCTTTACTCATAAATATAGTCGCTTTGAAAAATACCACTTTATTAAAAGGTCGAAACAGATCTGTCAGCAAACTAATAACATCTTTTGTTTTTTTTTTTCTAAAAAAATTCTATTCAAACAAATGTAAATAGGAATCTACAATGAATGCGAATTTTAACCTCTGTGCATGAAATAACCCTAGATGGATTGACGTGTCGTTAAATTCAATAAAAAATGACCTGGATAGTAAAAATAAAATAAAATAAAAAAACAGAGCAAAACAAAAGCAAAAAAAAAAAGCGATCCCTATGGTTTGGCTAGGTTTGTTTTGTTCTACGGCATATCAACCTCAATGGGTCATTTAATGCCGACAAAGCTACGCCAATAAATTTGCATGGGAAACCTTCACCAACTTCACGTGCATCAAAAATTTGGTAGAAATCATTTTCTTGCTAGATTTATCATTAACATTATGTGCATCTACAAACTGGAGAATTGATTAACATTAAGGACAAAGGAGCCTACAAAGTCACAAAGTGACAATCTATACATATATAAAGGGCATCTATACATATATAAAGGCAGTTGTGTGTATGTATGTCCAGATGAAATCTATACATATATAAAGGGCAGTTGTGTGTATGTATGTCCAGATGAAATCTATACATATATAAAGGGCAGTTGTGTGTATGTAGATGAAATCTATACATATATAAGGGCAGTTGTGTGTATGTATGTCCAGATGAAATCTATACATATATAAAGGGCAGTTGTGTGTATGTATTCCAGATGAAATCTATACATATATAAAGGGCAGTTGTGTGTATGTATGTCCAGATGAAATCTATACATATATAAAGGGCAGTTGTGTGTATGTATGTCCAGATGAAATCTATACATATATAAAGGGCAGTTGTGTGTATGTATGTCCAGATG
Organism: Doryteuthis pealeii; assembly: GCA_023376005.1. Lineage (NCBI taxonomy): Eukaryota > Metazoa > Mollusca > Cephalopoda > Myopsida > Loliginidae > Doryteuthis > Doryteuthis pealeii. Next base: position 19,312,613 of record CM042157.1, read on the forward strand.
AAATCTATACATATATAAAGGGCAGTTGTGTGTATGTATGTCCAGATGAAATCTATACATATATAAAGGGCAGTTGTGTGTATGTATGTCCAGATGAAATCTATACATATATAAAGGCAGTTGTGTGTAATGTCCAGATGAATCTATACATATATAAAGGGCAGTTGTGTATATGTGTATGTCCGGAGGAAACTTCGGAAATAAAACAATTAACGACAAAGTAAATATATATACACATTAAATATCACCAGGGCTTGGTTTCTGAGCAAAAATAATGATGGTTTGATTTATATTCATGAAGATGATTAAAAAATAATAAAACATATAATGATAACAGCATGGATTTTTTAAAAATATAATAAAGGCGAGGAATCTGATCCCAATAGAATCAATGTATAATTATAACAATTTCTTATCTGAAAATGTTTTAAAACAAAAGTAACGGGTCTGTAATGAATATGTATAATAAGATCTCTTAGATGGTACCCTAACATGTACTACCACTCTAGTTCAGAGTGAACCTGGTATTACATAATGAATTTGAGTAGCGTATTCATTTTGTAATGTATTGTAAAATATATAGATTTTAAAGTTAATGTTTTATTTAGAAGAAACCACAGAAAAACACTAGGGATTTTACTGACAGATTTTGATCTCTGCTTAACATTTGACAGGACATTTTCATTGGTTTAAAATGTCACGTGAGTTGGGAACGTCAGGGAATTTATTTAAGGCGCTCCTCGGAAGCAGGCGCAAAAAAATAAAATGACGTCCTCTGATTCTTCCCTACGCCTTGAAGTATTCGATCTCGGCAATAAAAATGTATACAGAAAATAAATTGAGACTTCTTGTTCTTCATTAAGAACAAAGGAAAAGCGTAGATATACCCGAGACAACCCCAAGACGAGACCCAAAGAAAAGAGAGAGTGAGTAAGAGAGAGAGAGAGAGAGAGAGAGAGAGAGAGAGAGAGAGAGAGAGAGAGAATTTAACCTGGCCTCCAGAGACGAGAACGTTGAACTCAAAGTTGAACTGACTTAGGAACTTAGCTTATTGTTGTGAATTTTGTTTTCCCTCATCTACATTCAGTGACCCTAACAAGGCTATAAAATAAGAGTAAAAACATAGGGATGACCTACAGTCAGTATCTGCCGGGCAGCGAGGGAGTCCATCCCCTTTTTACTAGCGCTAGACCAAGTAGACTGTTTTGGTGACTGAGGTGGAGCGCCACACCGACCATTAGCTTGCTTGACCGCACAGATCTCTGTGCTCCTACTCATACGCTGTTGGGAAATGCTGATCGAACCCGGAACCTTATGGTGCCTAGTCGGACGCTCTGCCGACTGGGCTAAACAGAGCTTTACCAATTAACACGAGACTGATTTTGCCACTCCACTTCAACAAGTTACTCAGCCATGGTGACAGTGGGCCGTGAATTCAGAATTGCCCTTCTCCCCAGAGAGAGAACCCAGTCTATATGTGACGTTACTGGACAGAGTTTAAGACGTATATACGTTTATTAGTATATTGCATAATAATACATATCCACATAATACGTCAGGTATATAATAGAGAGAGAGGGGTGAGACAGACAGACAGATAGACAGAGACCGGGACAGAGACAGACAGACAGACAGATAGATAGATCGATAGATAGATAGAGATGGGGTGTTACTTTTAACTTCTCTTCTAACTCACTGCTTACTTCGTCTAACTCGGCCGCTATCTGTCTTCTCGGGTTGATTCATTCTTTTTTGAATTAATCAATTAACAAAAACGACTTGGTGTTTACTTTGATAAAGCCATGGTGACAGTGGGCCGTGAATTCAGAATTTTCCTTCTCCCAGAGAGAGAACACAGTCTATTTGTGACGTTACTGGACAGAGTTTAAGCAGTATATATGTTTATTAGTATGTTGCAAACTCATACATACCCTCATAATACGTCGGGTATATAATTAGAGAGAGGGGGGAGACAGACAAACAGACAGACAGAGACCAGGACAGAGACAGGCAGACTGACAGATAGATCGATAGATAGACAGATTGAGGTGGGTTGTTACTTTTAACTTCTTTTCTTACTGGTTCTAACTCGCTGCTTACTTCGTCTAACTCGTCCGCTGTCTGTCTTCTCGGTCTGATTCTTCTGGGGATGCGTTTCCGTGTTGAGCTGGTCATTCTTTTGTGAATTAATCAATTAACAAACACGACTTGTTGTTTACTTTGATAAAGCTTTATTTCCAGAACCCAGCCCATGATGATTCCGCCGCGGGGGAGATACCGACTCAGAGCGGTCACAAAAACGTCGGCGCTCCTCGAAAATCGAGTCGTATCTGAAACTAATTCTCACGCGTCTGTAATAGCACATTCTTCAAGGGGTCAAGTAAAAAAGGTTACTAACCGCTAATAACTGTCGAGTAACTTTCCTCTGGACCCTATTATTCTAAGTCTAACGGAGCATATTTAAAATATTCTAACTACAGGTACGTACATAAATCATAAGCTGATTATGATTATGTAACATTACTTCTTGTATGGGCTCGCCAACTCAGCGTGTGAGTAGCACAGGGATCTGTGCGGTAAAGTAAGGAGCTGATGGTAGGTGTGGCGCTCCACATCAGACGCCAAAACAATCTCCTTGGTCTAGCGCTATTGAAAAGGGGATAGACTCCCTCGCTGACTGGCTGATACCGACTTTAGGCCGCCCCGACGACTTTACTTTACTTACTTCCTGTTTTAATTATTGGTTCATCTGGATCTGGATATCTGTCATACTGGATCTAGTTAGCTGGATCTGTTGGGCTAGCTAACAATATCTCTGTTCTTTTATTATCTGTAACTACTTGTTTCTTGGGATGACTTGTCTTGTGTCCTTGCTTAGTTTTTTAGTTAACGAACACAAGACTTGATTGTTTTCAGAGCTCTTTATCTTCCAGTCAAAACTTCACATTCGAGAAATTGCCCCAGAGGACTGGCCGCATCTTGCCTCTGTCCCTTTTGAAACAACCAGCCAACTCTCCCAGTCCGTCTCCTTCCAACACCCCAGCAATACCCAGCTTTCTCCCCATCTCTCTCATTCTCACTCTCGTTCTCACCTTGTTCTGTCCAATCAAAAACCAATGTCACTGACTTTCACGTCATCACTCACACATCTACTTATTCTGGTTATTTTCTATTATCACGCTTTTGAATACTTCCACATTCATCCCACGTCATCCGACCGCTGATGTTACATACTGATTACACACTTATTTTTTTACATATTTACCCATAGCTTGAGGGAGAAGAAATGGATCCATAACTTTCCAAGGGAGTTAGCACACATTGAGATACAAACAGCCTTGTCCAGAATTTGTACTTGGTTCTCCAAATGTGTTTTCTGTGATGATAATTATGATATCCCCCGCCTCCTCAGTAATATCATAATCTGTGCTTGCCTAGAGACAAGGGTGCTAATGGGGGTTTCTATAGAAGATATACACAAATTAGTGGCTAAACTTACACATCGTCGTCAAAATTAAAACGGAAGATTTTGACGGCGATTTGCAAGACTAAAATAATTTTGAAATTAGAATTAATTTTTAAAATCTGATTCAAAATACTTTACTTGGTAAGTCAGGTTAATAATTGTTTTATTTCATTTATTTAACGAATCTTGAAATATTTTCTAAACTTAAATATTTATGTGCAGTTTAGGTAATATTTCAAGATTCGTTAAATAAATGAAATAAAACAATTACTAACCTGACTTACCAAAAAAAAAAAAAGAAAGTTAAGTAGGAAAAAAGAAAAAAGAAAAAAGAAAAAAGAAAAAAGAAAATAAATAAATAAAAAAGGGAAATATTTTCTATTTTATTTAAAAAGAAAAGTTCGTGAAATTTTTTTACCATTTTTGAATCGGATTTCAAAAATTAATTTTAATTTCAAAATTTAGTTCGATGTGTTGCAAATCGTCGTCAAAATTTTCCGTTTTAATTTTGATTTGCAAGTTTAGCCCCAAAAGTAATAAGAATAATAAGAGACTATAATAAGAGAATAAGAGAATGATAAGTGTAAGGTTAATGGAGATTGAAACCTCACCATTAAAATCACTTTACCAGGACACTTAGACAAAGGTCAGGAGTATACAGTCAAAACATTGTGAACTGATATGATGAAAATAAAAAAGTAAAGTCCGGGTGGCCTAATGTCGGTATCAGCTATTTCTTTTTATACTTTTCCCAAATGTTGATTAAACTTCAATAGCGTACACACAAATACTCCTCCTCCTCCTTCTCTTCCTTCTCTTCCTTCTCATCATCATCATCATCATCATCATCATCATGTAGCGCTGACTAGCATGAATTGCCATGACTCTCGCTCGCCAAACGCCCCTATCGGTCATTGCTCCTGGTAGGCTCTCTGCGCGGCATCCAGACCCCCACTGGTATGTCCATGCGTAGGTGTACACACTAGAACGTCGCTTATGAGTTCGTTTTTGCATCTCCAGCAGTGTCCGGCATGTCTTGTTCGCCTCACCCGGATGGGTTGTATGATAAAAGGCAAGTGACCGTACAGCTGTTTTTTTTGTGTGGGAGAGGGTACATTTCCAAGATTTATAATAAGTGATTATTTTTGTTGTGGCATGAAATTATTGTGGCATCCAATGATTGAGACCTAATGACAAATTGTCTATCCCCTTTTCACTAGCGCTAGACCAAGGAGATTGTTTTTAGCGTCTAGAAGTGGAGCGATACCCCTACCATCAGCTCCTCACTTTACTGCATAAATGCTTGTGCTATTTATGTTACGCTGAGTTGGCGAGAGCCGGTATCGAACCAGGATTTTTGCGTTTTGCCTAGTCAAGTGCTCTACCGACTGAGCTATACTGGCCCTAGTCCATTACGTAAAAAAGGAAGTGATATTTGGCATGTTGTTACTTACTAAGCTTTGTTTAGTCGAGAACGGAGGACTTAATTATGTTTACAGCGCCTGTTATTATTAGTAAGCAGTTACTCATTTAAGAGCTGAACAGTCTTATCACTGCTTAAATTCAGTGATCTAACAGGAACTGTTGCCTTTAGTGTCACGTGACTTATTGTTTTGGTATGTTAATTGTTCGCAAAGTTTTAAACAACAACAACAACAACAACAACAACAACAGCAGGAACAAAATTAATCAGTTTTTTCCTGATTACAAGCGTTACCACAACACTCAATAAGTCCCGGGTTTGAGATATAGATGGCGCCACTAATTAAAAAAAAAGTATCCCCCCCCAAAAAAAAAAAAAAACTGACCTGAAGGTACTGTTGCTTATCTGATACAAAATGCAAAATATACCATATCCCCAACCTCAATTCTTTTCAGGAACACCGATAGTGGTAAGATTGGGGTACTTACTACTCGCATAAATCTCCAAATGGGTTTGAAATGGGCTCCTTAGCCTTGGGCGGCAACCCATCAACTCAAGAAGTCCGACACAGAACCTCTGTTGCCTTCAAGAAAAGGCTAAGGGAGTAAACCCCGAAAATAAATCAGGAGCTGGAGTCCCTAAGGTGGTGTGATGCTGGAATCCAGTGCTACCCATTAACTTCTGCGACACTACCGTTGCCAAACCGCATTGGTACCTTACCTTTCCTTTGGATCACAACGGTAGTGTGGAGAGGGGGATTTTCTGCACGGGCAACTGCTCATCCGCCATATCAACCCGCCCAGGCTATGCAGTTCAAGTTAACAAAAACCTTGACACTACTCCATCGTCTTTCGTAGACGGAAGGATGCCAACAACTAACCTTCGAATGGCACGTGTCAAAATCGGATTATTAGTTTACAAATTACAGTTATTTGTGTGAAGCTACTGTTGCAAATTAAAAAAAATAATAATAAAAAAACAATGGAAAATCTGAATTTCGCGTATTGATAAAGCACTGCTTTCTGATGAGGAAATATACTGTTTAAGTAAAGCAATGGCTTGATAAGTGTTATTTGGGCTCTGCTCCGTTATTTTTGGTAACACATTGTCTGGTAAAAACAGTGTTTTATTTCAAGTGAGTTCGCTAGTGCAATGAGTTTGATACTTAATTGGCGTCCCGACAGTCTTGTGCTAACATGACTAATTTTAGTAAGAAGACCCTGTTATAACTTGTTAAAAAAGAGTTAAAAGTATTTCATGAAAAGTTTATGAATAGTTAACAAAAAAAGAAGAGAAAAATGTAATTTACGATGTTTGTTTATGTATAGATTTAATACATTTAAAGAAATAACAAGAGTTACTCGCTAATGAACGTCCAGGGAAGGAATATTAGATTGAGGACAGGCGGGAGATTTTTTTTACGCAAACAACCACTTAGAGAGATCAAGAGTAGACACAGAAGGTTTTCAAGAAGAAGGTAACGGAAAAAGATTTGGAAGAAGGAAGAGAAAATGTTATGACTATTGGATCGGAAAATGCTGAGACAGTAAGATTTTTTAGGATCAGGGGTTATTTTGTGGAAGAAATAAGAATTTATTTTCTCTCCGTGGAATGAAAAAGATGTCTTTGAAAAGATATGTACTTATTTTGTTGTGCCTTGTGTATGTTTAAAAAAAAAACAGAGTCGTTCACCTTAAGGAAACTGAGTACAGAGAAGGAAAATATTAACTTATATTTTATTGTTTATCTTTACGTTTTGCTCGTGTGTTGGAACAAATTATTTAATGAAACAACACCCCACGAGAAAACAGCTATACGGCCACCTGCCACATATCACCCAAACTATCCGAGTAAGAAGGACAAGACACGCTGGACACTGATGGAGAAACAAGGACGAACTCATAAGCGACGTCTTCCTGTGGAAGCCAGCACATGGGCACGCCAGTGTGGGCTGACCAGCAAAGACGTACATTGACCAGCTCTGTACGGATACAGGATGCTGCAGAGAGGACCTCTCGAGAATGATGAGCGATAGGGACGGATGGAGAGAGATTGTCATGGGTATCCGTGCTAACAGCGCGACATGATGATGATGATGATTTAATGAAATAATTATTTCAAGTTATATAGACTGTTCAATTTTCTTAAGTGTAATACTTTTTTATATTAAACTTTTTTAAACTACATCTTACCAACATTATTTTGTATTTTTCCTGAATTTTTTTTTTTTTTAAAGAACGGTCGTTTTCGCCGCCTTTTATTTACCACTTGTTGCTAAGGTGACTGCACGAATAAAAAGTTTGATATTAAAAAATGAAGTTCAAGCAGAAACATTTCGTGACAGCCACAGAATAATTCACTAGTTTTGTTAGTTCGATCTCGATGATAATTCCTTAAATGCGACTAGAATAAACTATAAATAAGTCGACGACGGGGCAGCCTGAAGTCGGTATCAGCCAGTCAGCGAGGGAGTGTATCCCCTTTTCAATAGCGCTAAACCAAGGAGATTGTTTTAGCGTCTGAGGTGGAGCGCCACACCTACCATCAGCTCCTTACTTTACCGCACAGATCTCTGTGCTACTCATACACTGAGTTGGCGAGAAACGGTATCGAACTAGAAACCTTGTGGTCTCTATTCGAACGCTCTACCGACTGAGCTAACCCGTCCCCTTAATCGTCGGGGTGGCCTAAAGTCGGTATCAGCGAGACAGCGAGGGTCTATCTCCTTTTAACTAGCGCTAGACCAAGGAGATTATTTCAGCGTCTGAGACGGAGTGACACACCTACCTTCAGCTCCTCACTTTACTGCACAGATCTCTGTGTTACTTCTACGCTAAGTTGCCGAGGGCCGGTATCGAACCAGGAACCTTGTGGTTCCTAGACGGATGCTCTACCAACTGAGCTAAATTGGCCCCTAAAAAAAAAAAAAAAAACACTCAGTTTTGCAGACCAGTACTGCTGGAGTGAGTTTGATTTTCTCGTGGTGTCTCTTTTTCGTGTCAGGCAAAAACAAACTTGCTAAATTCCAGTGGCCGACTCATAATACTATTTACGTAGACAAACTAACTAGTGTAATGAGTATGGCGAGCACAAGACGCTACAATGAAAATTTATAGACTAAGCGAGGTCACGTTGTTTAAACAACAGCCCGAATTTATGGGAGAAAGAAAGAGAGAGAAAGAGAAAGAAAGAGTGAAAGAGAAAGAAAGAGAGAAAGAGAAAGAGAAAGAAAGAGAGAATGAATGAAAGAGAGAAAGAAATAAAGAAAGAAAGAGTGAAAGAAAAAAGAAAAAGAGAAGAAGAGAAAAGAGAGAGAAAAGAGAGAAAGAGAGAGAGAGAGAGAGAGGAGAGGGGAGAAAGAGAGAGAGAAGAGAAAGAGAAAGAGAAGAAGAGAAAGAAAGAAAGAAAGAAAGAAGAAAGAAGAAGAAAGAAAGAAAAAAAAAGAAAAGAGAAAGAGAGGGAAAGAGAGAGAAAGAGAAAAGAGAGAAAGAAGAAAGAGACAGAAAGAGAGAGAAAGAGAGGGAAAGAGAGAGAAAGAGAAAAAAAGAGAAGAGAAAGAGAGAAGAGAGAAAGAGAAAGAAATAAGAAAGAGAGAAAGAAAAAAGAAAAAGAGAAGAGAGAAAGAGAGAGAAAGAGAGGGAAGAGAGAGAAAGAGAGAAAGAGAAGAGAAAGAGAAAGAAAGAGAGAATGAATGAAAGAGAGAAAGAAAGAAAGAAAGAAAGAAAGAGAGAAAGAAAAAAAGAAAAAGAGAAAGAGAGGGAAAGAGAGAGAAAGAGAGAGAAAGAGAGGGAAAGAGAGAGAAAGAGAAAGAAAGAGAGAAAAGAAAAGAGAAAGAAAGAAAGAAAGAAAGAGAGAGAAACAGAAAGGAAGAGAGAGAGAGAGAGAGAAAGAGAAAGAGAGAGAGAGAGAAAGAAAGAAAGAAAGAAGAGAAAAAGAAACAGAAAGAAAGAAAGAAGAGAGTGAGAGAGACAAAGAAAGAAAGCAAAAGAAAGATATGAAAAAAAATTCTACTAAACCAAATAGGGGTGGTTGTCCTCGTGGTGTAATAGGTAACGTGCTGGACAGCGGTATCGTAGTAAGTTTAAACTCCAATCAATTTCAGACGAATACACACGGGAAAGGTATGACCCCCCTCATTCACCAGTTATGTGTTAAATAAGTAAGTAAAGTCGTCGGGGCAGCCTAATGTCAGTATGAGCCACACAGCGAGGGAGTCTATTCCCTTTTCACTAGCGCTAGACCAAAGAGATTGTTTTTGCGTCTGAGGTGGTGCGCCACACCTACCATCAGCTCCTTAGATTACCGCACAGATCCCTGTGCTACTCATACGCTGAGTTGGCTAGGGTCGGTATCGAACTAGGAACCTTGTGATCTCTAGCCGAACGCTCTATAGCGCAACTAATGTTCTTCTACAAGGATGGTTTTGGCATGAAATAATCCACAAAGGTTGATATGCCATTAAACAAAGAAACCTAACCAAACTAAACCAAATCAAAGTTATCTAGATTTCATCGTTTCTAGTGCAATATTATTCAATAAAAACAGATATTATTAATTATTTGTATAGTAAATATATTTTCAAAGCAATGTTTTTCTTGGTCACAAGATTTTGGTAATAAATAATACCTAATGCTATCTGTTTTTAAGGAGTAATATTTTACTATATATATTTACCAACCCCTTCCGCACGAACAGGATGCAACACAAGGTCAATTTCTTAAGTGGGGTTTAACAGGTTTGAATTCAGAGTTTTCCTTCTCCTAGACCGGTTGCCTAACAAAGATTAAAGAGCCCAGTCTGCCCTACTATTTACCCATAGCTGGAGGGAGAGTAGGATTCATACCTTTCCCAAGGGTATTAGCGCTAAGTGAAATGCAATTATCACGTCCAGGATTTGAACTCGCGGCGACGAGCCCATTTCCCATGACTTTAACCATTACACCACGCACTTCCTAAATATAATGTTTTACTATAAGTAATGAAATTTGGTTATATTTACTTTATATGAATTTCTTAAATGAAATAGCAGGCGTGTGTATTCACCCCCAATCTATCCATCGCGGGTAGGATGCGACACAAGGTTAGTTTAAACCGGAGTAAAGCTAGATTACATTCAATATTTTCCTTCTCATAACCTGGTTGCCTAAACAAGGTTTAAGAACCCAGCGTATCCTGCTATTGACCCAGAGCTGATTGTCCCGTTGGTTTATCTGTTTTTAATGTCATATCAACTCGCGGGGTTATTTAATGCCGAAACCATGAAATAGAGCAAGAGTTCTCGGCCTTCCTTGTTTTTACCTATAGAACGTTTTGATTTCTATTTTAATTTGTTGATCTCCCATAACCAGTCGATGTTTAAAAGTTCTACGTTATTTTCATAATTAAATACTTTTTGCTTCTCAAGACCCAGAAAATGTTAAATGGTCTCCGGGGTCCATATGGCCCCCAGTGGAGATCCTCTTTTGTAAAGAACAGTAGTGGAAATACGTAACCCATAGATGGGAAAGCAGCCGGATTCGTGCCTTTTCGAAGTGCAAACCTAAACGCCAGCATCCTCTTTCTTGTTGGATAATTTTTGGATATAAGGTGTGCTACAATACACCACTTAAATTTATAGACTAAGCAATTCACGTGGTTTAAACCTCAGCGAATCAACAGCCCCAAATGCGTGGCTGGTTGGCTACTTGATCACTGATACTGAGAGACATCCATTTGCAATCATTGACGAAGAACTTGTAAGACCGAGGAGCACCAATGAACAACCAAAGGATTCTTTACCTGTAGATCGAAACTACGCTCTGCTTCACACAAAGGTTCTCCACTGGCCCATAAAATTGTAACACGTAACCCATAGATGGGAAAGCAGCCGGGTTCATGCCTTTTCGAAGGGCATTATTGTGATTTTAAACGCCAATACCCTCTTTCTTAATTTGAGCTCGAGTCATCAATTCAGTTTCCAAAGGAAATAACCGTTACACTAAGTGCGACATTATTGTTAATTGGCTGTTGATTGATTTTAACGGCCGTCTGGTGTTAAGTCATGCTTAGCGGTTAGGAAATAATATATGTGAGTGTCTATATTTACACTTTTGTAGTAATTGGTTTTAACAATGTGTTAGCATCATTAGGGATCACGTTTTATGGTATTGATTTGTTTCATGTCTATATTCTATGGTATAATTTTATTTCCTTCAAAAAGGACAGACTGTCTTCTATGTTGACTTTTTCAAATAAATCTTTCATATTGTTTGCATTAAAATAACAGTTTTTGATGTGAGCGAAAACCTTGCATTCTATGAATCAGTGTTTAACAGTCAAAGATGTTTGGCATATTCCACACTGTGGTTGTTGTTCTTGTTTGAGTGTATAGGAGTGCGTTAGTCTTGTGTGATCAATGCGTAATCGGTACACAATGACTTGTTCCTTTCTAGACTTCTTTAAGGCTGGTCTCCAGTCTCCCAGATGGGTTTGATTAGGAAGATTTTTCAAAGAGTGCATGCGGTAAAAAAAGATTAGTTGTTTGCGTAATGTCCTATAAAATGTGTTGCTTTGATTGATATATTTATGGACAGATTTATCTTGTTGTTAATAATTTACAAGCCGACATTTCGAAATGTCTTCGAAAACACTACCTTGCGGATAAATAACCTATTAGTATTTACTCTGTTTTTTGTTTTTTTAATAAACCGTAGGAGTAATCTGTCGTGAAGTGTCACTAAAAGTCACACCAGACTGTTCGCCTACTAAGTACACGTGAGTTGGGAAATACAAAAGGTGAATTTAAAACCTATTGCGTTTAATTTGGTTGGATTTTACGGCATGTGAACCCTTGTTGGGTTATTTTATGCCGGAGACGTTTTGTTTTATTCATTCTTGATAGGTATTCAAACCTTTTAAAATCAATTTTAAACTCATTTTTTCTAGTATTGTTGGGATTATTCAGACTATTTCCTCATCTTTATTGTTATCTGTACAACGTTTCGGCCGATGTGCCCTCCGGACTTCTTCGGGTATTTTTTTGTCGAACTTGGGAGCTTTCTCGAACTCTCCTTCTTTTCGAACGAGGACCTTCTTGTCGTAATCGGGAGCCATCACGGAACTTTGAACCCAACCGTTTATTTAATCCACGGAGGTATCCTGTTCTCATTCCGCTAACCTTAACTGGGTATTTTTTTTAATATTTAACACATAGAAGGTACCCTAATAGGTACTACCACTCCGGGTTAGAGTGGAGCTTGTAGTAATGGCAATAAAGAATCCACACTCACCAGAGCCCCAGATCTGGAACTTCATCGTGTAGTTTAACATCATATTTAGGACATAAGACCGTTAAACACCGCCATCTAGCGCATCTATTATAAAAACGGTTGGGGTTTTGTTATAAGGACAATAGGATTGGGGTAATCATATAGGTGCTATGGCTTTAAATGGCCTGCTGATTGATTAGGGGAACACCCGCTAAAGTGGAGTGTTGCATGCCATGAACTAGTCAGCCACAAAGAATCCGACCTAAAGCATCATGAGTCGCCACCCACGGCTAACAGGTAACCCGGTTAGGGAGTGGGTTCTAACCCCTCTAAAGGGGCATATGACCTTTAGGCACCCCTTTTTGATCTAGATTCAGAAGAACAAGTTTTTCATTTACACCGTCAATATCCGGTTGTTTGTTAGGGGTTAGGGTTAGGATTTAGTTTTATAAAAAAACCCTCTAAAATTCAACTGTTAAAAACAACGATTGACGGTGAAAATCAAAAACATGTCCTTCTGAATCGAGATCAAGAAGGTGTGCCTAGAGGTTATACGGTTCTATTCTTCTGCCCCAGCGAACAGGGCGGCCAATTGTATTTGAAAAAAAAAAGTACCGTGAACAAACTGAACTATTTCTTTTTATACTTTTCACAAATGTTGATTAAACTTCAATAGCGTACACACAAATCCTCCCCCCTCCTTCTCTTCCTTATCATCATCATCATCATCATATCATCATAAAGTAACGCTGAGAGCATGAATTGCCATGACTCTCTCTCGCCAAACGTCCCTATCGGTCGTTTCTCCTGGTTGGCCCTCTGCGCGGTATCCAGACCCTCACTGGTATGTCCATGCGTAGGTGTACACACTAGAACGTCGCTTATTAGTTCGTTTTTGCATCTCCAGCAGTGCCCGGCATGTCTTGTCCGCCTCACCTGGATGGGTTGTGTGATAAAAGGCAAGTGACCGTACAGCTGGGTTTTTTGTGTGTGTGGGGAGGGGGTATATTTCCAAGATTTATAATAAGTGATTATTTTTGTTGTGACATGAAATTATTGTGGCATCCAATGATTGAGACCTAATGAGAAATTAGTATAACACATCAAGCAAAAGAAACTTCGTATTTCTTGTTATTTCTGAGAATTTTCTTTTTAGATAATTATGTCTTTTGGCTACAAATAAAGGGACAAACAATCCAATTAAGATGAACAAGACACGCTTGACACTACTGAGGAAGCAAGGACGAACTCATAAGTAACATTTAATTACATATAGACACACCAGTGTATATATTTACCAACCCCTCTGTACTAGCAGGATGTGACACAAGGTCAATTTTTTAAGCGGAGTTCAACAGGTTTGAATTCAGAACTTTCCTTCTCCAAGACCGGGTGCCTAACCAAGGTTAAAGAGCACAGTCTGCCCTACAATATATCCATAGCTGGAGGGAGAGTAGGATCCATACATTTCCCAAGGGTATTAGCGCTAAGTGAAATGCAATTACCTCATCCAAGATTTGAACTCGGAGCGACGAGTCCATTTCCCATGACTTTAACCATTACACCACGCGCTTCCATGACACCAGTATAAGCCAACCTGAAAAACTTACATCAATCAGCTCTGTGCGACTTTGGATGCCGTGCAAAAGACATGCAAAGTTCGTTCTTGCTTCACCAGCAGTACCCGTCATGTATTGTTCAGCTCACTTGGATGGCCCGTGTGATAGGGGGCAGGTGGCTGTACAGCTGCTTTCTTGTGGAGTGGTGTGTCCACGATTTGTTTAAGATCGCACGTGGTATCTTACTGCAGCTCGCCTCTAGATTATTTTCTTGTCGCTTCGTTAGAGTCCATGTGGTGCAGCCATACAATAGAACTCATACAGTCACCGCACGGAAAAATTGTCGCTTTAGCTTGTCAGTGAGATCGGACTTCCATCTGACTGACAATATGTCTATGGCAGACTATGCCTTCCCTATACGTGTATCAACGCCGTTTTCTGTGGATAAGATATTACTACCTAGGTATGTCAATTCTTCTCTAGAGCTCCACACTCGAGTGTAAGCCTCTAAACTTACGTTATTTGTTCTCGGTAGCATTTCCCCAAAAGTCAAATAGAATGTGGGTCCCCAATAGAATTATAAAAATACAAACCTTAGTTATAACTTGTTTTTGGCTACGTTAAATTTCAGTTGATTTAACGGTGCAAAAATGTAAACATTGTTTTCCGTTTATAATTTGCATTATTTTTGTAAACCGAAAATTTTTTTAAAATCATTAGGAGTTTGTTTAATGCTTCTTCTTTCGAATGAATAAAAAATTTCAAGATAATATTAACCTTTATGCAAGGTTTATTATGTTAAATATAGTAGGGGGGGGGGGAAATTGGTGGTACAAACGGAAAACTTTAATATAAGCAACATTTACGCATCAGAAAAAAGTATGATATTCAGGAGTCTATAGGCATTCATTTGGCCGCTTTTTTTTTCCCCACCATCAAAATTACAAATTAAAAGTCATCTTTTTCGCCTTGAGAAACGTACCTACCACGCGCTGTATAATGGGTAATCACCATTATTAGTGAAATCGATTTCTCAATGGATGACCTATATCTCTGACCTCACGTGATCTAATGGTTAACGAGCTAGGTTGGCGGTCCATTGATAGAGAGTTCGATTCTTGCCGCGCGCCCCATACTTCTGGCCTTGTGCCACATCTTAGCTAAGATTAACCGATAATCGTGCAGCTTATGTGCTGTAATAGTTATCAAGCTAGATTAGCATATCATTGTTAACGAGTTCGATTCTCACTGGGCACCTCATGTGGTGTAATGGTTAGCAAGGTAGATTAGCATACCATTGTTAGTGAGTTCGAAATGTAGGACAGATAGCAATAAAGATGGCGATAATAGTTCGATTAATTCAAACAATACATGTTAGTGAGTTCGATTCTCACTGGGAGACCCATACTTCCCAGCTATGGGTTAAATAATACAACTACTGTTCTTCCACAGAGATGGCTTTGGTATTAAATAACCCACGAATATTAATATGCCATCAAAATACTTATAATTATACCTGAAATATATAATACAAGTTTTACTAAAATTAGTCTCTTTATAACTACATACTTAAATACAGGGGAGTACATAACCGCGAAGGTTGATATACCATTAACAAGCCCCTGAATAAAGCTTAAATGTATATAGCATACTAAATAAGTATACATCGCTATCTGTACGATGTTCTAGCATAAGCATAAAAATTCAGTTATTTTCTATAATTCTCCGACATTGTAATTAAAGCAAAAATATAAATAATAATATATTCAACAATGTCCAAAATCTTAAATTTATTAGTTTAGAACTAAAACCGATTTAAATTTTATTATCAGGCTGATTATATTAAATTTATAATGGTCCTCGCCAACTCAGCGTATGAGCAGCACAAGGATCTGTGCGGTAAAGTAAGGAGCTAATGGTAGGTGTGGCGCTCCACCTCAGATGCTAGAATAATCTTTTTGGTCTAGAGCTAGTGAAAAGGGGATAGACGCTGTATGGCTGATACCGACATTAGGTCGCCCCGATGACTATAGTAAACACAGACAAATAGAGATCAAATGCAATACGAAATATATATTTACAGGGGATATTTGATTATTCCTTTCTTTTTTTCTTTGGGAAATGTTTGGTTTGGTTGGTTTTGTTTTACGGCATATCAACCTCAGTGGGTCATTTAATGCCGATAAAGTTTTGAAATAAATCAATTCTTAATGGATAATACAATTTTTTTATAAATACATTTTTCTATTTAACCCATAGATGGGACCCTAACAGGTACTACCACTCCGGGTCAGAGTGGACCAGGGAGCAATGGTGATGAAGGGGTGCTCCACATTCCCCAAACCTCCAAAACTGGAACCTCACCATCAGATAGAGTTTTAACGGAATTCCCAGGATATGTAGACCCGCAGCCACCGCCTTCTAGCACCCATATGAAAAAGGGTTGGGGCTTGCCATAAGGGCAACAGGGTTGCGAAATCATATAGGTGCTAGGGTTGACGTGACCAGCCGATTGATTGGAGGGGGCCTCTCCGACCGCCCGTCTAGCCCAAGATAGGACCAAAGTGGAGTATTGCATATCATTAACTGCTCATCCACCTGGTCTCTATCCTTAAGCATCATGGGTCACCACCCACGGCAAACAGGTGGCCCCATTGGGGGAGTCTTACCCATCTGCAGAGGTGCAGTCGGTGCATTCTAACGCCCCACCGACAGGGCGGTTTGGGAAATGTATAATTTATTTCTCTAATTTTCTAATCATCGGAAAAAATTAAAAAAAAACCTATCAGAATATTTGAATAATCTTAAATACTGTTCATGGCATCTAAACTTTATCTCTGTATATCTTTTAATTATATCATCAATAATATGAAAACGGTTAAATCCTATTTACGGACCTAAATTCCACCATCGTATGTCACTCCGCCAAAAGAAAAACAAATACTAAAAATCAAGGAATTAACCGAATTTAAGGAAATGTTCAGTGTTGATATATTAATGAATAAAATATATAATGCACCAGTTATTTTATTTGAAAACTCTTACATTTTTTTCAGGTCAGTTAACTTTGAACCACGTATCTTTAAGGCGTAACACAGATTCACAAACAGGTGATTTACCAAATAGCCAAACTCAAATCAACCCCACTGGCCAAGAGAAATGAAGAAATACATTAATGAATAGGAAGCATCTCTCTCTCTCTCTCTCTCTCTCTCTCTCTCTCTTCTCTCTCTCTCTCTCTCTCTCTCTCTCTCTCCAAATTAAATTCTGATGTTATAACCTACGAAGACCAAGTTAGAAGATAAAATAAAAATTTAAAAAAATAAAAAAACAACTTAAGAATCTATAATAATATTAAAAGAATATGTGGTTAAATCTTACTTAACGGACATAAATTCCACCATCGTATGTCACTTCGCCGAAAGAAAAATAAATACTAAAAATCAAGGAATTAACCGAATTTAATGAAATTTTCAGTGTTGATATATTAATAAATAAACAATATAATGCACCAGCTATTTTATTTGAAAACTCTTACATTATTTCAGGTCAATTAAGTTTGAACCACGTATCTTTGAGGCGTAACACAGATTGACAAACATACATGGTTCAAAGTTAA
>CM042157.1:19334926-19357426 GCA_023376005.1 Doryteuthis pealeii
TCGTTTATTGGATTGTACTCCTTATTCTCCTAATTTTTGTCTCTCTCTATCTCTGTCAACTTTTCTGTCTGTCTGTCTGTCAAAAAGTAGAAATATTGAAGTTTTCATTTTCTTTTTAGATTTTAAAATCTAAAAGAAGACATGCGAACAGCTGAATAGCTTATATGATAAACTGATGACTCATAGATATCTCATTTGTTATTTAACCGTATAGATTGGTCAGTCCAATTTTTTTTTTATTGAAACAGATTATTGGGTACTCCCTTGAAATTACACGTGTCTTTAATATGGATTTTTCACTTGAATAAGTCTGTAGAATGGAACAGTGGAATAATCATTATATACACCCTTGTGCCAAATTATTGAAAGCAAATAAATAAACAAATAATAATAATAATAATAATAATAATAATAATAATAATGATAATAATAATAATAATAATTTTAAATGTAGACTTTGCGGTAATAGAGATGAGACTGTAAACTATATACTCTGCGAATGTAGCAAACTAGCACAACGAGAATACAAAACCAGACACGACTAAGTTGGGAAGGTGATCCACTGGGAATTATGCAAAAAATTAATTTTGACCACACAACAAAATGATATATGCATAAACCAGAATCTGTTCTTGAGAACGAAACGCATAAAATTCTCTGGGACTTTCAAATAAAAAGGTATCACCTTATCCCAGCAAGAAGACCAGATCTAGTGTTGATAAACAAAAAAGAAAGAACTTGTTAACTGGTGGATTTTGCTGTTCCAGCAGATCACAGGGTAAAGCTAAAGGAAAATTTAAAAAATGGACAAATATATGGACCTTGCCAGAGAACTGAAAAACTTATGGAATATGAAAGTGAAAGTGATACCAATTGTAGTTGGTGCACTTGGAACGGTCCCAAAAGGATTGGAAAAGAGTTTGGAAAGTTTGGAAATCAGAGGAAGAACTTAAACCATTCAGAACACTGCACTGCTGCAATCGGCCAGAATACTCAGAAGAGTCCTGGAGACCTGAGGAGACTTGCTGTCACTCAGACTCCAGTGAAAGACCATCAGCTAACACTGGTGTGAAAACTCAAAAGGAGTAAATAATAAAATAATAATAATAATAATAATAATAATAATAATAATATTTCTCTGAATGTTTGAGATGAGGCTTGATGATTAGTATTATCTGCGACTATTGTCCTCATCTGTATAGTTATTTGTACAACGTTTCGGCCGATATACCCGCCGGCTTTCTTCGGGTATTTCTTGTCGGACTCTGGAATCTTCTAGGTGTGGCGGTCCGCCTCAGATGCAAAACAATCTCTTTGACCTAGCGATAATGAAAAGGAGATAGACTCCCTCGCTGATACCGACTTTAGGCCACCCCGACGACTTTACTTACTTTACTTTATTTATAGAATCAAACAAAATTTTTTCACGGTAAAATTAACGTGTAATCTCCAGTAGTTGTATTTATACTTACCACTACATTCATTTGTTGACAGTGAGGGAGTCTATTCCCTTTTCACTAGCGCTAGACAAAGGAGATTGTTTTTGGCGTCTGTGTCGGAGCGCAACACTTACCATTAGGTCGTCACTTTTCCGCACATATCCCTGTGCTACTAATACGCTGAGTTGGCGAGGCCAATATCGAACCAGGAATCTTGTGATTCCTAGGTGGACACTCTACCCATTGAGCTAAACCGGCCATACTTTTTAGAATTTTTGATATGATGCTATTTTTTCTATTACGTTTTTAAATATAAAATTTGAATAAATTTAAGGAAATCCCTTAATGTCTTTGTGATTTGAAATTTGATTAGGGTAGTGAAAACCGGTGCTATTCACCTTTGTACTTTTGTCCTCCTGCCGGTGCGTTAAAGTTGTTTATAGTCTAGTGTGAACTTTATATTGTCTTTTATTCCATTAGAATTAGACGAAGTTGTCACTACTAGAAATTGAACTTATTTCGATTCAAATCTCAGAGGATTTGGTAAAGTTCTTCTTCTTCTTCTTCTTCTTCTTCTTCTTCTTCTTCTTCTTCTTCTTCTTCTTCTTCTTCTTCTATTTCATTTTATTTTATTTTATTTATTTTCTTCTTTATTTATTTTATTTTTTCTTTATCTTCTCTTTTATTTTCATTATTTTCTTCTTCTTCTTCTTCTTCTTCTTCTTCTTCTTCTTCTTCTTCTTCTTCTTCTTCTTCTTCTTCTTCTTTTCTTCTTTTCTTATTCTTCCTCTTCTTCTTCTTCTTTTCTTCTTCTTCGTCTTCTTCTTCTTCTTCTTCTTCTTCTTCTTCTTCTTCTTCTTTCTTTCTTCTTCTTCTCCTCTCTTCTTCTTCTTCTTCTTCTTCTTCTTCTTCTTCTTTCTTCTTCTTCTCTTCTTCTTCTTCTTCTTCTTCTTCTTCTTCTTCTTTCGCCTTCTTTCTTCCTCATTCTTCTTCTTCTCTTCTCTTCTTCTTCTTCTTCTTCTTCTTCTTCTTCTTCTTCTTCTCTTTTCTCTTCTTCTTCTTCTTCTTCTTTCTTCTTCTTCTTTTTCTTCTCTTCTTCTTCTTCTTCTTCTTCTTCTTCTTCTTCTTCTTCTTCTTCTTCTTCTTCTTCTTCTTCTTCTTCTTCTTCTTCTTCTTCTTCTTCTCTTCGCATTCTTCTTCTCCCGAACACCATTCTTTGAAGTTCAAAATGTTAATAACTAATTAGAAAGTACATAAGATATATATATATATATATATATATATATATATATATATATATTGCATTTAAAAAACTAGAATACGTCATATAAAATTTGATTACAGTCGTTAAAATAGGAAATTATTTTCATATAAATTCTAATAATTTCTTTAAAGCATATTTTTTGTGTCCCCAGCGGTATAATTAGTATCATTTCTTAAAAGTATGTTATAAGTTTTACTCACTTTATACAGACACATGCACGTACGCATACATAAGTATTTACCAGCCTCACCGCACGAGTAAGGATGTGGAACATGTCAATTTCTTAAGTGGAGTTTAACAGGTTTGAATTCGAAATTTTTCTTCTCCTAGAGTGTTTGCTTATCCAAGGTTAATGATCCAAGTCTGTCCTGCTATTTACCCATAGCTGGTTGGATAATAGTTGGGTGCCTACCGTTCCCAAGGGTATTAGCGCTATGTGATATGCAAACAGTCTTGTATGTAATTTAATATGCCAAACTTGTTGGTAAACCCTTGCGGTTACGAAAAAACCCGACAAATTGTTTGATTGTAAAAATATACTACTAAACATCACCTGGGAAAAAAATTGAAAAAAAAGAAAAGACCAAGATAGTCGTATCAACCGAAAATAATCAGTTGATACTATAATACTTGGCCAAAAGAAAAAAATATATATAAATGAAAAATATGTATATAAACTGCCAGGATTTTCTAAAGCTAAAAAGTAAAAAGTGCTCAATACCTAAGTAGAGCAAATAATAAAGTTAAACCTAATGAGTTAGATATACCTACTAAAAGTTTCGCTTAGTAGCTCATCAGGGCAAAGATCTGACTCTTTGCCCCGATGAGCTACTAAGCGAATCTGTTAGTAGGTATATCTGACTCAGTAGGTTTAACTATATATATATATATATATATATATATATATATATATATGTGTGTGTGTGTGGTGTGTGTGTGTGTGTGAAATAAAATGGAACTTAATCCGACAGTGTGAATATGATATATTGAAAAAACAAAGGATGTTTACAAAATGCATGGGCTCATCAGGAGAACATGCGCAAACCGTTTCGGGGCCTTCCTCTCTACGGTTTTAAAAAGCAACATCGGCCCTTCTCGTTGATGTGAGGACCCTCGCAATATCTGCATCGACCGCACGTGGATCGGTCATCAATATATATATATATATATATATATATATATATATATTAATTTATTTGAAAAACATTGTCGACCACAGATGTCACATTGGAAGACTGTCCCTGAATATTTTGATGTGCCGATGCTTTGTTGGCGCTGCTTTCATCTGGACCTCTTAGCTTCATGGTGTTGGTATTATAGAAAGAGATTAGGAAAAATGAGTATGATTTTTGGATTCAGCGTAAACACTGTCTTAAAATAAGATGTTGAATATATAAATATACCTTGGAATCATCGCAGGCCAGTGTTATAGAAAACATCCTTAACTCCATAGTAACTGATAGGTAAAAGTAGATGAGAAATTAAAGAAAACATCAAGTATTGTAATGCAGAAAATAAGAAATGAGAAAGTGTGGCCGAACATTGTGAAGGGCGGAGGAGATCACATTTCACCGAATCAAAATTTGTTTGCGTAAAAATGGCGGGAACGAAATGCTCGTTAATCAAGTCAAAACAATTGGTTCAATTTTGTCGAAACAAACACCATTTGTGGATGTGGGGTCGCGCCTCATTAGCTGCCAAGGAAAAAGACAAATAAGACTGCATTACTTTGCAAAATCCTTTTATCGACCGTCATTGATCGTTTTCGACAGGATCACACACATACACACTCATATATATGTAAAAGATATATATATATATTTATGTAATATATATATATATATATATATATATGGGTGTGTGTGTAAATGATAAATATATATGTGGGTCTGTTTAAAGATGATATGTATATATATGTAAAAGATGAATATATATATGTATATAGGGTCATCCACAGACACGTGTTTCGATTATAAAGTCTCTTCAGTGTGGCTGAACATTTTGTAAGCTACCTACAGCCGGAAATCCGATTGGTTGGGTTTCAGTCCGGCACCTTAACCATTAGGCTGTATTCACTTACAGAATGGGAAGGGGATTTTAACTGTTTTAATACACACATCGCTTTGTGTGTAAAGGCCGTCACAGAGTGCTCCATTCCTTATATAGAAGAGCGTTGCGTTTACGATTGAGAGGCAAACATTTAACTGATAAATATATACATCCGTAGATGTATGTTTTACGAACAACAGACTGGTTATGCCTTACGCTAAGCGGTGAAACTTCAGTTAAAGCCCCCTGCTAAAGAGCTCTGTCTGGTTTTGACGTTTACGTCTCATCACTGGGGCTAGACTTAACAGCTAATTCTAGCCGGGAGCGAAACCAGATTGATATATATATATATATATATATATATATATATATATATATATATATATATAATATATAAAGGTCTCTCTCTCACTCTCTCTCCCCCCTCTCTCTCTCTCTCCTCTCTCTCTCTCTCTCTCTCTCTGTATGTGTGTGTGTGTGTTTGAGGGGTAATCTATACATATATAAAGGGCAGTTGTGTGTATGTGTATGTCCGGAGTAAACTTGGAAAATAAAACAATTAACGACAAAGTAAATATATGTACACATTAAATATCACCAGGGCTTGGTTTTTGAGCAAAAATAATGAAGCTTTGATTTCTTTTTTCAGAGTATCTGGATCAATGCAAAATCTTTTTTGCATGAGGATTTTAAAGGTGCATCCTACAAGAATCCAATTCACGATTCTGTACTAATGTATGTGCAGGACTAACATTGAAAAAAATTCCCTCTCTACCCAGGCGACACCGGGTAGCCCCTTCTAGTTAGTTATGAAGAGATTAACTCATTACAAATGCTCTCACGATACCCTATTGCATTTCACATATACAAATGTAATTTATCTATTACACGACACGTTATTCGCTTCTCCATTAAGAGAATTGACCAAATAGATGAAAGTGTTGCACAAACAAATTTGATCCGAAGAGAAGTAAGCACACGCAGACTCATTTATATACCGGTAGATATCGATGAACCCTACCTGTTCATCATCCTCAATATACCTGTCTCACCCCAACCCCAAACCCGAATTATACTAACCTCTCTCTCTCTCTCTCTCTCTCTCTCTCTCTCTCTCTCTCTCTATCTATCTATCTATCTCTATCTTTCTCACTTTCTCACCCTTTTTTTCCTCATCCTGTCTCTTTCTTTCTCCAGGTTCATAGATCTATCTATTTATTGATCGATCAGTCGGTCGATCTCATTCTGATCTGATCTTATCTGATATTATCTATCTATCTATCTATCTATCTATTTCAGTCTGTTAATATCTGACTATGAATATCGATCAATCCAATCACCTCTTCATCTTTTATATCAATTTCTTTCACACTTTCTACCCCTCCCCTTTTCCCATCTAGCTCTCTCTCTCACTCTCTCTATCTCTATCTATCTATCTATCTATCTATCTATCTCGCATTCTCTACCCACTCACCTCTCTCTCTTCCCTCCTCTCTCTCCTTAGTTCTACAACCGAACGATATATCTCTCTTGCATCTAAGATTATTCATTGACCTCATCATATTGATTGTATCTCTCTCTCTCTCTCTCTCTCTCTCTCTCTCTCTGTGTGTCTCGTCTTATCCCCCTCCCCACTCTCTCTTCTCCCTCTCTCTCTCTCTCTCTTTCTCTCATTCTACAACCGAACGATATATCTCTCTTGCATCTAAGATTATTCATTGACCTCATCATATTGATTGAATCTCTTTCTCTCCCTCTCCCCCTCTCTCTCTCTCTCTCTCCAGCTATCTGACCAGGTTCAAGTCTACATAGATACATAGATACATATAATTGAATGAGATAGATGTGCAAATCAATCGATAAATAGATAGTCCTATCGATTGATTTGCATGTCTATATTATGGGTATTTATGTATCTATGTAGATGAATAGATAATGTATCAATCAATCAATCAATCTATCTATCTATATCATTCTGTTCCTATCTATATATCCATCTATCTATCCGTCTATCTATCTATCTATCTCGTTCTGTTCGTATATATCTGGCTAACAGTATATCTATCTATCTATTTATCTATCTATCTATATCGTTCTGTTCGTATCTATCTGGCTAAAATTATATCTATCTATCTATCTATCTATTTATCTCGTTCTATACGTATCTATATGTCTATCAGTCTATGTATCTATCTATCTATCTATCTCATTCTGTTCGTATCTATCTGTCTAACAGTCTATTCATCTATCTAATCCTGTTAAACTCTCTTTTTTAAATATCATCTCATTAAATTTGCTTATTTTCTTTCCTTATTGCCCCAGATTACATACACCATACCTAGTTTAGATCATTACTAAGATCAGTCCAACACAAGGACACAATAATCGTGTATCTAGTGAGGTCCAGACAGTTATTTTGTAATCTGTTTTATATTCCCTTCTATAGAAGAAGTAACAGATGTATAAAGAATAAACTTGTACTTTTAGTTATAAAATTGAATAACATATGATTGAATGAGATAAATGGGCAATCAATCGATAAATAGATAGTCCTACCGATCGATTTGCACATCTCTATCATGGGTATCTATGTATCTATGTATCTATGTAGATGAATAGATAATGTATATATCAATCAATCAGTCTATCTATCTATCTATCTATCTATCTATCTCATTCTGTTTTTATCTATCTATTTATCTATCCATCTATATCATTCTGCTCATATATATCAATCTATCTATCTATTTATCTATCATACTTTTCATATTTATCTCTCTATCTCTCTATCTATCTCAATCTGTTTATATCTACCTCATTCTGTTCATATCTATCTATCTATCTATCTATTTATCTATATATCTCGTTCTGTTCGTATCTATCTGTCTAACTGTATATCTATCTATCTATCTATCTATCTATCTATCTGTTCGTATCTATTTGGCTAACATTATATATATATATATATATATATATTATATATATATATATATCGTTCTTTTCGTATATATGTTTCTAACAGTCTATCTATTTATCTATCTAATCCTGTTAAACTCTCTTTTTGAAATTTGCTTATTTTCTTTCCTTGTTGCCCCAGATTACATACACCATATCTAGTTTAGATTACTAAGATAAGTCCAACACAAGGACACAATAATCGTGTATCTAGTGAGGTCCAGACAGTTATTTTGTAATCTGTTTTATATTCGCTTGTATAGAAGTAACATATGTATAAAGAATAATAGAATAAAGGTTGCAACCATATTATCGGATAGTAGAATAATGCTTGGAACAGTATTACCAAACAGTATGATAATTGGGAACCGTATTATCAAACAGTAGAATAAAAGTGGGAACAGTATTATCAAAAAAGTAGAATAGAGTTGGAAACGATATTATGGAATAGTAGAATAAAGATGGGAAACGTATTATCAGATAGTAGAATATAAGAGGCAACGTTATTATCTAACAGTAGAATAATGCTTGGAACAGTAACTTTTAGTTATAAGTGTACATTATATATCAATACATACAACGTCGTCTCCGATGGCTGGGTCATGTACGTCGGATGGATGATGGACGAATACCGAAGGATACCCTTTATGCAGAGCTTTCGTCTGGTAAAAGACAGATTGGTCGCTCCCAGTTGCGATTCAATGATCTCAGGTTATTTGTCATTGCCCGTTCCAGCTGGGAAAATTTGGCTCAGGACCGTTTTCGGTGGCGACAGAATCTCCGTAGAGGATTGCTCATGTCAGAAGTCACCTTGACGAAACAACATGAGGCTAAGAGGTCCAGAAGAAAGCAGCGGCAACAAAGAATCGGCACATCAACATCTTCAGGGACAGCCTTCAAATGCGACATCTGTGGTCGAGAATGTTTTTTCAAATATCGCACTTCAGTCAGGAGGCGCTGAAACTTCAGGGGCACAAAAATTTTATTATAGTCTTCCGAGACTGAAATGACAATATAAATGATTGTATATATATATCTAAATATGAAAGGTAAAAATGGATATTGAATCCGACAATATGTGAGAAAGTTTTGTAGAAAAAACAAGATGTTAAAAGTTTGGCTGACAGAAATCTGTTTCGACATTATGAATATGTCTTTATCAAAGCAACATTGTAAGCGGAAAAACGAAATAAATATATGATTAATTACGAGGCACAGAACGCTCTCGATCAGTACCGGAATTTCTTTTAAAAAATTAAAAATACGTATTTATGTTAAAAATAAAATAAATTTTATTTTTTAAAATTATAAGCATTTTATCATAAAAAGCTCAAAAGAGTTTGCAGTAAAAATGTATATGAATATCAAAAAGTTCAGGAAAATGTTCCGGTTACAAATGAAAGTTTAAAAATGTAACAAGTCCAGCAACATGAATCTGCAATGATGATAAACTCGCAGATACGGGGTCCTTATTACATCCGAAATATGAGCCTCCAGTGATATGATCTAAGTAATTCCAATTTTTCTTTTTTCTGTGGACAGTATGAAAGGTAAAAATGGATATCGAATCCGACAATATGTGTAGAAAGTTTTGTAGAAAAAACAACAAGATGTTAAAAGTTTTGCTGACAGAAATCTGTTTCGACATTATGAATATGTCTTTATCAAAGCAACATTCTAAGCGGAAAAATGAAATAAATATATCAATAATTACGAGGCACAGAACGCTCTCGATCAGTAACGGAATTTTTCAAACTTTCATTTGTAACCGGAACATTTTCCTGAACTTTTTGATATTCATATACATTTTTACTGAAAAACTCTTTTGAGCTTTTTTATGATAAAAATGCTTATAATTTTTAAAATTAAATTTATTTTATTTTTAACAATAAATAAGTATTTAAAAATTATTTTTAAAAAATTCCGGTACTGATCGAGAGCGTTCTGTGCCTCGTAATTAATGATATATTTATTTCATTTTTCCGCTTACAATGTTGCTTTGATAAAAACCTCATAATGTCGAAACAGATTTCTGTCAGCAAAACTTTTAACATCTTGTTGTTTTTTCTACAAAACTTTCTCACATATCTAAATATATATAGATATATATCATTTTATAGCGTATTTGTGTTTAACACGCACTCATGTATGGCAGGCACTTTAAACGAGATTTCGGAAAAATCCTGACGTATAAAATGCACTTTGTAGAATTTGTTGTAAATAAATTTAACCTAAATTTAGCATTTTTTTCAACTTTTTATCGGTTCGTACTGACTAAAAATAGGAATTCATATTGTTTACATTATATCTCAAAAAACGCAAAGTTTATACAGTATTTAGGGCAAAGACATAGGATCAGAGTAAAATGCAACTAACTTCCAACGAAAATAAACTCGCACTGGGATAAACAAAATTATAAACACATTCTAATTCCTGCAATTATAAACAAACACATATTCTGTTTGGTCTAACTATATATATTTATCAGCCCCTCCTCACGAGTATGATGTGACACAAGGTCAATTTCTTAAGCGGAGTTTAAGAGGTTTGAATTCAGAGTTTTCCTTCTCCTAGAATGGATACCTAGCGAAGGTTAAAGAACCCAGTCTGCCCTACTATTCACCCATATCTCTCCATCCCTCTCTTTATATATATATATAAATCTAATGCACTAAGGAATAGCTACAAATACATTTACTCTTCATATGTTAGACAACGAAAATCGTATTATATATTCATTAGATTCCCATCATATATATATATATATATATATATATATATATATATATATAGAGAGAGAGAGAGGGAGAGAGAGATTATATATATATATAATCTCTCTCTCACTCTCTCTCTCTCTCTCTCAATATATATATATATATATATATATATATATATATATATATATATATATATATATTTACTTGAAGGCACTTACAATGCATGTATCGCTTAAAATTCGATACTTTTTCTTATAGAAAATGAACTTGACAACTGTAATCCCGGCAAAGGATTGCTCGGTGTGTAGAATATCGTACAGACTGTTTCGACTTTATTAAGTCTCATCAGCGATACATACTAACGACTTCCCTCCGACAGAAATCGAAACCGGGACCTCAGCAGGCATAGTCAAACACCATACCGCCTAGGCCACAGTACACAGCTACCAATCCCTGCGAAATTAACCTTGTCAAATGATACTTACACGCCTCTACCATATATATATATATATATATATATATATATATATATATATATATATATATATATATATTCTTATACACTAAGGAATAGATGCAAATGCATTTAATCTTCAAATATGTTAGACAACGAAAATCGTATTGCAGCTCTTATATGAAATTTATCTATTACTTTCTGTGATTCTCCCTCTCTCTCTCTCTCTCTCTCTCTCTCTAGCTCTCTCTCTCTCTCACACACACACACACACACACACACATATATATATATATATATATATATATATATATATATAATAGATCTTTATCTGGTGATTGTGTCAACTTTAGACATTGGGCTTTTGAATCTATTGAATTATCCATCGATGTTTCACCAATATGAATTCCCTGCCGAATTAGCGAAACGCCATCTAGGGAGCGTGCAGTCGTATTAACGTTGATGCACCGATGAAACTGTACCCGTTGGCTTTTCAGCTCTGTCAATACTTCGGCTTAAGTGAAGCGAAATTGAAGTAAACTGGAAACGAACGTATAATGAATTCACTTATCTTTGTGTATTAGATTTTACGTTTTATTATACGAGTCATTGTTTGAGTTTTTCTTTACAATGTTACTTTTCATTAGCGACATTAATAGATCCTCTGTTCCCTTCTTTCTTTATCCATTTCTATCTATCTATATAGCTATCTATCGATCTATCTATCTATCTATCTATCTATCTATCTATATATAGCAATCTATCTATCTATCTATCTATCTATCTATCTATCTATATAGCTATCTATCTATCTATCTATCTATATAGCAATCTATCTATCTATCTATCTATCTATATAGCAATCTATCTATCTATCGATCTATATAGCTATCTATCTATCTATCTATCTATTTATCTTTCTATATAGCAATCTATCTATCTATCTATATAGCAATCTATCTATCTATCTATCTATCTATCTATATAGCAATCTATCTATCTATCGATCTATATAGATATCTATCTATCTATCTATCTATATAGCAATCTATCTATCTATCTATCTATCTATCTATCTATCTATATAGCTATTTATCTATCTATATAGCAATCTATCTATCTATCGATCTATATAGCTATCTATCTATCTATCTATCTATCTATATAGAAATCTATCTATCTATCTATCGATCTATATAGCTATCTATCTATCTATATAGAAATCTATCTATCTATCTATCTATATAGCTATCTATCTATCTATCTATCTATCTATATAGCTATCTATCTATCGATATACGTAAGACCGTCTGTTATTATGTATCTCTCTTCCTCTCCTCAACTATATACGTACGAGAGTGTGTCAAAAAATAATGCCATTTTGTTTAGGACAGGTATAATTACCAACACAGGAACATGTATCATGCATCAAACTGAAGCTACTCCTCTGGATCACATCCCTACTTCTCCACATTGGTTAGTCAAAAAGTAATACCATTTTTAAGAACATATAATTACCAATTCCGGAATATCTATTATACACCAAACTGAAGCTGGTCCTCTGTGGACCACATCCCTACTTCTCCACATAGGTGAGTCAAAAAGTAATACCATTTTTTAGACAAGTATAACTACCAATTCAGAATATGTATTATACACCAAACTGAAGCTGGTCTTCTGTGGATCACATCCCTACTTCTCCACATAGGTGAGTCAAAAAGTAATACCATTTTGTTTAGGACAAGTATAACTACCAATTCAGGAATATGTATTATACACCAAACTGAAGCTGGTCTTCTGTGGATCACATCCCTACTTCTCCACATAGGTGAGTCAAAAATTAATGCCATTTTGTTTAGGACAGGTATAATTACAACACAGGAACATGTATCATACATCAAAATGAAGCTGGTCCTCTGGATCACTTCTCTACTTTTCCACATACGTGAGTCAAAAAGTAATGCCATTTTTAAGGACAGATATAATTACCAATTCCGGAATATGTATTATACACCAAACTGAAGCTGGTCCTCTGTGGACCGCATCCCTACTTCTCCACATAGGTGTGTCAAAAAGTAATGCCATTTTTAGGACAGATATAATTACCAATTCAGGAACATGTTTTATACACCAAACTGAAGCTGGTCCTCTGTGTATCACATCCCTACTTCTCCACATAGGTGTGTCAAAAAGTAATGCCATTTTGTTTAAGACAGGTATAATTACCAACACAGGAACATGAATCACACATCTAAATAAAGCTGGTTCTGTGAGGATCACATCCGTACTTCTCCACCTAGGTGATTCAAAAAGTAATGCCATTTTGTTTAGGCCAGGTATAATTACCAACACAGGATCATGTATCATACATCAAAATGAAGCTGGTCCTCTTTGGATCACATCCCTACTTCTCTACCTAGGCGAGTCAAAAAGTAATGCCATTTTGTTTAGGACTGGTATAATTTCAAACACAGGAACATGTATCATACATAAAAATTAAGCTGTTCTTCTGTGGATCTTCCCTACTTTTACACATAGTAAACGTCTCTCTCAATAGAAATGTTTCACCTTCGAATGAGAGCATGTATCCCTGTCCCGTAAAATTCGGTTGACTGTTCTTTGAGCCACTTCTTTACTACAGATTTCACTTCCTCGACACTGGAATAATGTTTTCCTCTCAAAATGTCTTTCTTGAATCCGAAGAGATGATAGTCTGAAGGCACTAAAACTAGTGAATAAGGAGGATGCGGTAAAGTTGTCCACGCGAATATATATATATATATATATATTATATATATATATATATATATAAGGACCTAAAGGAATCAGAAACTTCCTACCAAGGTTTTGCCTAAAGGGCTGATACGTTTCTTAATTTGCAAACAAGATTATTTGATTTTTTCATACCGTTAGAGTTATAGAAATAAAAATTATATATATATATGTTAGCTCAGTCGGTAGAGCGTTCGGCTAGAAGCCACAAGGTTCCTAGTTCGATACCGGTCCTCGCCAACTCAGCGTATGAGTAGCACAGGGATCTGTGCGGTAAAGTAAGGAGCTGATGGTAGGTGTGGCGCTCCACCTCAGATGCTAAAACAATCTCCTTGGTCTAGCGCTATTGAAAAGTGGATAGACTCCCTCGCTGACTGGCTGATATCGACTTTAGGCCGCCCCGTCGACTTTACTTTACTTACTTTATATATATATATATATATATATATATATATATAAGTAAAGTCGGCGAGGCGGCCTAATGTCGGTAACAACCAGACAGCGAGGGAGTCCATTCCCTTTTCCCTAGCGCTAGACCAAGGAGATTATTTTAGCATTATTGGAGTACCACACCCATCATCAGCTCCTCACTTTACCGCACAGACCCATGTGCTCCTCACACGGTGGGTTGGCGAGGGCCAGTATCGAACCAAGAACCTTGTGATTCCTAGTCAGAGAGAGAGAGAGAGAGAGAGAGAGAGAGAGAGAGAGAGAGAGAGAGAGAGAGAGGGGATGGAGAGATTAATAGTAGATATGAATGGACTGTGATGGAAATGTGTAAATTGAGAAAGATAGGCCCCTCACTTTACCGCACAGATCCCTGTGCTACTCATACGCTGAGTTGGCGGGGGCCGGTATCAAACCAAAATCTTTATGATTCCTAAGAGAGAGAGAGAGAGAGAGAGAGAGAGAGAGAGAGAGGGGGGGAGAGAGAAAGAATGAGAGTGAGAGAGGGGCAGAGCGATTAATAGATGGATAGGATTTGGCTTTGATGGAAATGTGTAAATTCAGATAGATAGATAGATAGATAGATAGCCTGTTAGTTGAAGTACTTTTATGTCACACCAGTGTCTGAAACTTTTGTTCTAGTGCCTTGGACATCACTCATTCATAAACTGTCTTTTAAGACTGACACTCCTCGTAGGCGTCAAGTATTACTACAAAAATATCACTCTGTCCAAAAGTCACTACGAGCCTCGTTGTTGGTAAAACCTGCAATGCCCACACAACATGACCATCTGTCTCTTTCCTCTCTATCTACTTAACCTTCACTTAGCCTAGCATTCCCATACCTGATGCTCAATCATATTTAACGACAGTTAACCACAACCTTCCCTCCCCCTGATAATTTCTAATTACGCATGTCTGTTCGGGGGTGGGAGGCGGTGGTGCGCGCACTTGTTCCGGTTAAATCAAGCGAAATGAAGGATAATTAAGGACATCCGAGACAGACATCGTTAATGCCGTGTTCAGCAATGAAATCCTTCATTTCACAGGTGCGTCAGACATCTTGTATTAACTGGGATCCACCAGTTGAGAAATAATTATCCCGGCCGAACACAAGAAAAGAAAAAATTATAAATAAACGTTGAAAACGGAAAAAGAAAATGAGGTACGATAAGAAAGGTTAGGGAAAGAAAGAAAGAAAGAAAGAAAGAAAAATGTAAAGATATAAAGAAGAAGACAGCGAATGAATATATATATATATATATATATATATATATATATATATATATATATATAATGCTGTTCTGGTTCCAACGGGAGAAAATGTAATATTTTATAAAAAAAAGAAGGTCCGCAAAATGTATCGTTCTCAGAAAAAATGTTTTATTCTTTTTATTTCACATACGCAACACGTGTTTCAGATATTCTGGTATCTTCTTCAGGCTTTGATCAATACATATATTGATATACACACACACACACACATATATATATATATATATATATATATATATATAATATATATATATATATATACATATACACATACATAGGTTGTGCGTGTTTCTGTAATTTTTCTGTTATACATATACACACACACACACACACATACATATATATATTATATATATATATATATATATATGTGTGTGTGTGTGTGTGTGTGTGTGTGTAAAATGAAACTGGAAGTGAATCCGGCGGTATGTTGAAAAAATGAATAAAGGAAAGAAAGTATAGAATGGATAAGATAGGATATTTTAATCAATTTTACTTACACGTGTTTCGGTCAGGAGATTATCCATGTGTACTTTATTCAAAACATTTTATTATTTTTAAGTAACCAAATGAAATGAAATAATAATAATAGAAAAAAATGTAGAAATATTTTTCCAACGAATGTTTTTCCAAAGAATTTTTCCAACGAATTTCATTTCAAATAAGGATTTACTCTGATGAAGGTCGAATTTTCTTTGTGTTCGGAACATTTCTTTAACCAGGCGCCGTTGACTCCATGTCACAGCTACCTTAATTTTTCATTTATTTATAAAGCATATATATATATATATATATATATTATATATATATATATATGTGTGTGTGTGTGTGTGTGTGTGTGTGTGTGTATTTGGGCAGCATTTGTTCATTTATGCATGTTGAATTAAACAAAAGACGTATCTCCTGTTTAACAATTTTATTTCTGATCTTTTCAAGTTTTCTGGCCAACTATTTAATATTTGGGTGGAATTCGTGGATTAGTCCACCAAAGTTCAGGTCCCGAGTACTTTCGGCACTTCGAAATGCCATTATCAGGTGTGATGTGTTCAGGTTTTTTCAAATTATATTAATGTGGAGGCTGGAAGGAGAAGAATTGATGGAAAGGTGCTATAGGCATTTTAAAATGTGTGTACTGCATTGGAAATTAATTTTGTTTAAGGATGGTTTGTATTGTTTTATGTATAGAGCTTCTAGTATTTGGAGTTTTTGTTTATTTCTTCGTGAAAATGTGTGTATTTTCCGTTAGAATATTTCGGTAATTAGAGTGAGAGCATCAATGTAATTTTAGGTGTTGTTAAATGGAACTATTATCTGTTAAATGGAGGGTTAGACGACGTGACAATGTGGTTGAAGTGAAACCGATGTAGGTATTTTCATTTTCTGGGAGACTGCAATCTCCTCGGGGACATTTAAATCTGTATACTACATTGGTCTCATTAAGCCGACTTGTCTGGGGAGAGGAATTGTTGCGGACAACAAGGTTAGTTGTTTTGAATTTTGTATAATAAATAATTAATTTTACGCCTGATAATAAGGTAAACTTGATTATTTATTATACAAAATTCATACACATACACACACACACACACACACACACACACATATATATATATATATATATATATATATATATATATATATTATCATATTTTAGATGAGAGTGGTATAGACTACGTTCGGGCGATAAAATGTTCAGACGAAAGCTGACCAATGAACATTGCTAATTAATACAAAATACAAGAGATTGATTAACACCTTTGTGAGAAGAGAATTCCTGGAGCACCCGATGTTAGACAATGTTGAGCATTCTAATTAAACCGCCATTCACCAGTGTAATGCATTCACTGATTCTCAGACTGATTTTCGACGAATCAAAGAACGTTTAATTGTTTCCTGTCGTCAAGGAAGATTATACGTAAACTTTATCATTTCTTAAGTCTAGTGTTTACGTACTAAAATATATAAATCTTGAGAGTGAGAGATGTACACACTCATGTATGTACATATATAATATATATATACACACATATATACACATAATTACACAAACACACACACACACACACACACACACACACACACACACACACACATATATATATATATATATATATATATATATATATACATGCACATAATTTATATATTAATAAAATACACACATACACGTACATATATATAATTTTTATATTAACTAGCAAGAATATGCACCCTCCGGGCGCAAGTATTTAAGTTTTACTGTAATGAAATATATCAAATTAGAAAGACTAATGAAACTAAATAAGAATGAAGATAAAATGATTTGAAACAGAGAGGGTATATTTAAAAATAGCATAACTTTGAAACTAACTCTGCCATCAAATTTTCGTAATTCAACTATTTAGTTAATTTAGTATCTAAAGAATAAAATCAAAGTTATTCTTTCTTTTTAACAGATTTCTTTTAAGATTTATTAAAGAGATTTTTGGTCATATTCATTAAGATAAAACAAGATAATTAGAAATCAATTATACTAAGCACATATTTATTAAAATCAAACTTTTAATATTAATATGCAAATTAGCCTTCCCATTCACCATGTAAACCGCTATTTTGTTGTATATATAAATACAATTGCATGTTGATAGTATGTAGAAATTGTCAACTGTATTATTAATGGAAAACAATTTTATTAATAATTGAGGTTTGAATAAAATTAAAATCATAGAGAATGTGGCGTAAATAACTAATGGAATATTGACTTGAGTAGCAATATAGTTTCGGTTACAGACTGAGAGACACACAATCTCCATTATAATAAGATGATACACATATACATATACACACACACAGACATACAATTTATATATTAATAATAATACACACATACACATATATAATTTATTTATTAATTTATTTATATATTTTATATATTTATATATTAAATTTATAAAGTACAAATTATTTAAAATTTCATTTTTGTCTTCAATTTGAAAAATGTGTCTTCCTTCAACATTTAACATAAATGTCAAATATAGATAAATAATATATATATATATATATATATATATATATAATATATATATATATATATATATATATATATATAAAGAAAATTTGAAAAAACAAGTGTTCCGAAAATGGGATGAATTTAATTATCGATGTTTAAAACATTTCGGTTTCATTGAACCTTCATCAGGATGTATCTTGGGGTGAAGAAAATGATGGATGTTTTTTATATGTGACAGGAGATGAAAATCTTTTTAGTTATGTCACATATAAAAACATCCATCATTTTCTTCACCCCAAGATACATCCTGATGAAGGTTCAATGAAACCGAAATCTTTTAAACATCGATAATTAAATTCATCCCATTTTCGGAACACTTGTTTTTTCAAATTTTCTTTATATTGTCGGATTTATTTTCTATATTTACTCCCATATATATAATATATATATATATATATATATATATATATATATATATATATATATATATATATATCACGCAGATTAACATTACACTTATTTGATTCCAGCTCCATTAATCAACACCTTAAAACACATTCATGCCCCCCTCTACCTACCGCAAAATTCTAAACGAAAATACACGCACACTACATAAAGAAAAAAAAACAAACAAAAACTTCAAATAATCGAAGCTTTATATATCAAACAAAAAAAACCTACCTTAAACAAAATAAACTTTGAAGTAAGTCAACATATTCTCAAATGTTTATAATTTTCCGCCTATACTCCATCCACTATACCCCTCCCCATCTCACAACCTGTGTCCCCCTCCCATAAAAAATCACTACTGCATCGCTCGCTCGAACCAGTACCATTCCTACAACCTCTTACTACCTATGGTTATTACCTCCCACTTCTAATTCCTTGCTACTACTCGTTCTCGTTAAAAACGAGACACGAAATCATACCATCGTTTCCTACCTGAGGATGGCAAATTGTATTGCCGAAAGCGCTCGTTTTGAAACCTTTGGGGGACTGTTATACCAGTTACACCCGGACACCAAAAAGATGGCCCGAAAATTGGAACGGATCAACCAAAGACTTGTCCGACAGAAATTGTCTGTACAGTTGAACAAAACTTGTATAAAAGAAAAAATGCTGTCAAAATACACTTATATATATATATATATATATATATATATATATATATATTATAAAAATATCAGTAAAGCATATCATAGGCACTGTGGCTCATTTTCATTTTGAAAACTAATGAAAATGAATTAACTCGATTATTTAAGGTCAAAGTTGAAAAGTAGTAACATAATAAACAACATTAAAAAGCAAAATGATATTGCATATGTTATTTATTTTCTAATCATTTTAAGCAATTAGATGGAGAGGCGGGAAAAATCTGAGATAGACAGCAAGATATGAAAAGCAGTCGGTAGAGTATTTGGCTAGAAACCACAAGGCTCCTAGTTCGATACCGGCCCTCGCCAAATCAGCGTATGAGTTGCACAGGTATCTATGTGGTAAAGTGATGAGCTAATGGTAGGTGTGGCGTTCCACTTCAGACGCCAAAACAATCTCTTGGTCTAGCGCTATTGAAAAGGAGATAGACTCCCTCGCTGTCTGTCTGATACCGAGTTTAAGCTGCACCGTCGACTATATATATATATATATATATATATATATATATATATATATATATAAAATTCTTTTCATATCTTTGCTGTCTATTTCAGATTTTTCCCGCCTCTCTATTTAATTGTTGAAAATGTATTAGAAATAAATTACATATGCAATATCATTTTGCTTATATATATATATATATATATATATATATATATATATATATATATGGCGCTAGCGAAATCTTCAAGAATTCCATCAAAATCAATGTAAACTTAGAATCCTCTAATTAATTTGACACCTTCCCCTCTAGTATGGAGCAATAGAATATGCTGACTCTAACTCTGCATAGGGGTAAGATCACCATGTGACTACCCGTTGTCGACTCGGGATACTTGAGGACAGAACCCTGTTGGCTGAGCAGTCCATTATATGCAATACTCCATTTTGCCACTTTGATAGGGTCGAAAAGCGCCCGGAAAGGTCCACTCATCTAGCTGGTCATTTGAAGCCCATGCATCTATACAATTCTATAGACCATATTGCCCTCATGAAATATATATATATTATTTCTTATAGGGTACAATCCATTTAAGTTCCGAATGTTACCATTGGTTTCAAAGCAGCGTGTTAGCCATTTACCTTCAAGTAAACGCTATATATATATATATATATATATATATATATATATATATATATATATATAGGTATATGTAAAAACAAAATTTTTTTGCGATGAAACAAAGAAAATACAGTGCTCAATCACAGTTTGTAAGAGCTAATATTTATTTATTTTACAATGTTTTCACGGATCAGTGTTCATTATCAGCGACATAATAATGAACACTGATCCGTGAAAACATTGTAAAATAAATAAATAAATATATATATATATATATATATATATATATATATATAGAGAGAGAGAGAGAGAGAGACAGAGACAGAGACAGAGACAGAGAGACAGACAGTGACAGAGAGACAGAGAGACAGAGAGAGAGAGACAGAAAGAGACAGAGACAGAGGGAATGAGAGAGAGATGGACACTAGACATTGATATATATTTGTTTTATTAAAACTACTTTTAAATTCTGACCACCAATACTTGGTTCTCATTGGAAGATTTTACAAAAACCGTTTATCAAAGTTTATCAAGATTTCAAGATTCTATCAAGATTTCTTTACTGTTTCTTGTTTTTCTTCTTTTTTTTTAAGTATTGTAAGTTCACTGCATTTCGATTTACATCAACGCCATCTTGTTTGTTGGCCTTTTGTGCCCGTTCCACTTGGCTTACGGCGTTTTGCCGGAAGTTTTCAACTTACGCCTCATTTCCCGTCGTCTGCTTCGTTTGACCCGACCGGCGTGTCTCGAACACAGCGCACTAATGAGTTTAATTGGTAGAATTCAACAGTCACGTCGGGAAGAAAACATCGACCGACTATAAGTACAAAACATACTTACTCGATTTTAAAAGCTAATTATCGATTTTATGGATCTTACCGTTGTAATCTAAGCACGTTAGCTATAATAATAATAATAATAATAATAATAATAATAATAATAATAATAATAATAATAATAAAACGCTGCGTTGCTGAATATCTCTTTGTGATGGCAAACATGTCGGCCTGTAACTAAACGAGAGATTTCCTGATAAAAGACTACGATATAGGAAGTGATATTTAACGTTTCTCTATTTTATCCACGAATGTCAGACTTACCTGTGGCATTTAAATAATAAACTCCCGCCACAAGTCAAAGATGATATATGAGATTAAAGAAATAAATAGAATCGGTGAAATGGCAGTTGTCGGAACACAGAACTGCATCGTGTTTATTAAAGTTTTCAGTTTGTTTAGACCAAAGGAACGTAAGAACACCTGCCACAGATTATATATATATATATATATATATATATATATATATATATATATATACTAGCAAATATATGCACCCTCCGGGTGCAAGTATTTAAGTTTTAATATAATAAAATAACATATTAAATTAGAAAGGCTAATGAAACTGAATAAAAATGTAGATAAAAAGATTTGGAACATAGGGGGTATGATTGAAAAATAGAACAACTTTGAAACTAACTCTTCCATCATTTTCCATTAATCCCGTCTTTCATTGGTAATTTTTCCTAATTCAACTGTTTAGTTAAAATAGGAAGTAAAGAATAATATTAGTTATTTCTTCTTGTTAATGGATTTCTTTTAAGATTTATTGAAGAGATTTTTGCTCATATTCATTAAGATAAAACCAAACAATTAGAAATCAATAATACTAAGCATGTATTTATTAAAATCAATTTTTTAATATCAATATTCAAATTGGCATTCCCATTCATACTGTAAACCGCTATTTTGTTGTATATATAAATACAATTGCATGTTATTAGTATGTAGATATGGTCAACAGTATAAGTAATGTAAAACAATTTTTATTAATAATTGAGGTATAAATAAAATAAAATCATGGTAAATGTAATGTAAATAACAAAGGGAACTGTGACTTGTATAGTAATATAGTTTCGGTTACA
>CM042157.1:19362426-19371218 GCA_023376005.1 Doryteuthis pealeii
TTTAACCATTAGACTACGCGCCTGGGAGAAGGAAAACTACGCGTCTAGGAGAAGGAAAACTCCAAAATTTAACCTGCGGCGGCTGCTGCAGCCAATGATGTTGACTTGTTCTTCTTTTTGGTTCAAATGTGGCAGTCACTTAGAGAGTGGGATTGGTTCTGTGCAAAGCTTTTCCTCACTTAAAAAAGCTTCAGGCACAGGCATTGCTTGATATGCAATACATGTCTTGTCCTTTATATGTACTAAGGCTGGCTGTAGCCTAAAACGGCAAAAAATGAGAAATGAATTTTATCAAGAAAAGTACTGTTGAGCTTTTATTATTATTATTATTATTATTATTATTATTATTATTATTATTGTTACTATATCAAGCAATGGCAATACTTGAATACGAGTTTGCTGCCATCATGTATGCGTATATATGAATGTAAGTGTGTATGTATATATATATATATATATATATATGAGTACATGATTTAAACATACCATGCTACGTTTGTGCAGAAAACTTTGGTTGAATTTTGAGTTGACCTTCTCCTAGATTGGTTGCTATATCAAAGAAAGAGACTATAGTCTGGCCTTTTCTTCAGTACATTTACGAGAAGAGTATGATGGATTTGCAACTTCCTCAAAGCAAGTAGACGTACGTAATAGCCTCTGCGTTTTCATTTTAAATCGGCTTGTAGAATCCATTACCAGTGTTGATAACCATTACACTAATATATATATATATATATATATATATATATATATATATATATATGGGGGGGAGGTTCTGTGTGCGCATATTTATATATATGTATATATGTGCGCATGAATATATATTTGTATATATATATATATATATATATATATATATAATATATATATATATATATATATTTGTATATGCATATATATATTAGTATATTATATATATATTAGTATATATATATTTATGTATATATTTTTATATGTGTATATATATGTTTATTGTATGTATATATATATATATATACATACATTTGTATATGTATATACATGTATTTACATGTGTACATATATGTTTGTATATGCATATACATACATATTGTATAGGTATATATATATATGTATACGTATGTGTATATATGTGCATATATATATATATGTATACGATATATATATATATGTATACATTATTTCTTCGTAGAATTAGAAAAGACATTTCCTATGAAAATAAATGCTCAAAAGTGCAAGATAATCTCTTCTGATAACGGTACCATCACTGTGAATGAGACTAGCTTTGTAAAGGTCAACATATTAACATTTTGGGGATCTTTGTTACCAAGAATTTTATTTTATATATGAAGAAATGTAGTTCTTGGTCCTTCAGCTTTTAGTAGACTCCAGGAAAAAAACTTAAGAACCAAGAGATCTTTAAAAGATATAGCATGTACCAATAGTCCCTATGGCTATAAATGCTGGGGAAAAGAGTTTGAAGTAGGAAGACAACCCCGCCAAAAAAAAAACGAGTGTATTTGAGAACAGATGCCTTAGGACTATAGTGGGAGTTTGCTTGCATAAATCACATCAAAATGTATTATATAAGGAGGGTTGAACTTGGTATATCAAATAAAATCATTGATGTTATCAAGTGGAAACTATTAAAGTAGTTTGGTCACGTGGTACACAAAGACAAGCTATGATAACCGTTCAAGAACAAATTTACCAATAGAAAGAATCGGTGTAATGGTGTGACAAAAAAGATAGAAAAGAGAATAACCTTTGCTAACAGCCAAACGACAAAGGACCGTTCTTATGTGGACAGATACGTCCGAAAAAAATTTTCAGGATTAAGCAGATAATAATAATAATAATAATAATAATAATAATAATAATAATAATAATAATAATAATAAACTAGCACAACGAGAATACACAACTAGACACGACTGGGTTGGGAAGGTGATCCTCTGGGAGTTATGCAAAAAATTAAATTTTAACCATACAACAAAATGGTATATGCATAAACCAGAATCTGTTCTTGAGAATAAAACGCATAAAATTCTCTGGGACTTGACAACTGGTGGATGTTACGGTGCCAGCAGATCACAGGGTGAAGCTAAAGGAAAATGAAAAAATGGACAATTATCTGGATATTGCCAGAGAACTGAAAAAGTTATGGAACATGAAAGTGAAAGTGATACCAATTGTAGTTGGTGCACTTGGAACAGTCCCAAAAGGATTAGAAAAGGGTTTGGAAAGTTTGGAAATCAGAGGAATGATTGAAACCATTCAGAACACTGCACTGCTGCAATCTGCCAGAATACTCAGAAGAGTCCTGGAGACCTGAGGAGACTTGCTGTTACTCAGACTCCAGTGAAAGACCATCAGCTAATGCTGATGTAAAAACTCAAAATGAGTAAATAATAATAAATGATATATGCACAAATTAGAATCTGTCCTAGAGAATGAGACGCACAACATTCTCTGGGCCTTTGATGTGCAAACGGATTACATAATTCCGAACTGAAGACCGGGCCTAGTATTAATCGACAAGAAATAAGAGAACCTGTCATCTAGTGGATTTTGCCGTCCCGGCCGACCACCGAGGGAAAATGAAAGAAAGCGAAAAGATAGACAAATACTTAGACCTTGCCAGAGAACTGAAAAAACTGTGGAACATGAAGGTGAAACTGTGGAACATGAATTGTAATGGATGCCCTTTGAACGGTCTTCAAAGCTCCGGAATAGAATTTCTGTGAATTGGAAATCAGAGGAAGAATCCAGACCATCCAAACTATAGCACTGTTGGGATCGGCTAGAATACTCAGAAGAGTCCTGGAGACCTGATAAAATTGCTGTCACTCAGCCTCCAATAAACCACCGGCTACAGCAGATGTGAAAACATAATAATAATAATAATAATAATAATAATAATAATAATAAGAGCAAAAAAAACTGGGCTCCTAATCTTGGCTAAGTAACCAGTCTAGGAGAAGGAAAACTCTGATTCAAATCTGTTAATATCCGCTTAAGAAATATACCTTGTGTCGCATCTTGCTCGTATAGAGGTGTTGGTAAATATATATATTTTTTTTTTTTAAATGTTTTTTTTAAGTTGGGCATTAGTACGAAGCATTAAAAATATATAAATGAATGAACTCGATATTATGGAGTATTGGATTCACTTATTTATTATTATTATTTTTGTTCATAATTTTCAGGTTCGTTAGATACCCTTTATCAAATGAATGTTATTCCTGTTTAACGGCTTTTTTGTCTCTGATGTTATCGACAGCGGCAGCGTCTGTGAAATATTTATAATAACAGAATTCCGAGTCTGCGTTCAATCCCTTCACGTATGTTGTAATTATATATATATATATATTATATATATATATATATATAATATCCGGTAATGAGCGAGAGCGTTCTGTGCCTCTGGATCTATGATATTTATTTCGTTTTTCCATTTGCTTTGAAAAAGACCTCTTCATAGGGTCGAAACAAACGTTTGTCAGCAAAAACATATAACATTTTGTTGTTTCTTTCTATAAACTTTTCTTCATATAT
Organism: Doryteuthis pealeii; assembly: GCA_023376005.1. Classification (NCBI taxonomy): domain Eukaryota; kingdom Metazoa; phylum Mollusca; class Cephalopoda; order Myopsida; family Loliginidae; genus Doryteuthis; species Doryteuthis pealeii. Next base: position 19,365,964 of record CM042157.1, read on the forward strand.
ATATATATATATATATATATATATATATATTCCTATACTAGCAGGATGTGACACAAAGTCAATTTTCTTAAGCGACATCTAACATATTTCGAATTCACAGTTTTCCTTCTCACTGGCGTGTTGCCTAACCAAGTATAAAGTGCCCTGTATGCCCTACTATTTTACTCATCCCTGGGGGGTCGGATTTATACATTTCCCAAAATTTATTAGTGCCATGTGAAATACAAACAGCCTCGTCCAAGATTTGATATCAGGTCATCGAGTCCTTTCCTGCGACGATAACCATTACATAATATTCCTCCACGGATGCATGCATAGTTTTTTTTTTCTGTAAGTCATGTTATATTGGCCCAGACGGATATAGAGATATAATTATATCTTATTACCTAACCAATGAATATATGCGATAACAGCCGTACTGATAACCTATAAGTGTCAAATGAGAAATGATTCGGTTATTATGTGTATATGAACTGAATTCACACTTTGTTGTCAGCAAAGCCTTATTAAGACCATAGTGCACATATCTAGAGTTTAGATTACTAAACATCTAATTGTGAAATGTCACAGACTATTCAAAGGGCGGGTGGAAGATTAACACAATTTTTCTAAAACAGGATTAATTCTTTTTAATAATGATAATTTTTTATATATTTTTATTAAAAACTACCAACAAAACAAAACCTCTGGTTGGTATGATGATTAATCTATCTATACATATATAAAGGGCAAATATGTGTATATGTATGTCTGAGTTATATCATCGAAAATAAAACAATTGACGACAAAGTAAATATATATACACTTTAAATATCACCAGGGCTTGGTTTTTGAGCAAAAATAATAGAGTTTTGATTTGTATTCGTCAAGATAATTAAAAAATAAAATTTTAATGATAACAGCATGGATTTTTCTTTCATTTGATATTTTAGATAGTAGACATTAACATTTCTTTTCAGAGTAGCAAGGTCTTTTTTTTACATAGGGATTTAAATGGGGCATCCCACGAGGATTAAAACTCACGATTCAGTAATAATGGATATGCAGGACTAACTTAAAAAATCCCCCTTTACCCAGGCACCGCCGGGTAGCCGCTGCTAGTCCTATATATATATATATATATATTATATATATATATATATATATATATAGGCATTTTCAATGAGTACAATTAGAGACAGCTAGAAGAAAGCGTCAATTTGAAATGGAAATTTAGTTATGTCCCCCTCAAATAAAATGTTGCAGGCATGTATTAAACATCAATTAAATAATTATTTTGAACAGTTTACACATAGATTTTACACAAAATTGAGGTATTGTGATATAAGCAGTGACGTAGTTTTGATTACAGACTAATTGAAACCGAATCTTTTGGTGTTAAATAATTGCGTTCATTGTACGTTCATATTTACATGTTGTGTGTTATTTCTCTGAATGGTTGAGATGAGGTTTGATGATTAGTATTATATGCGTTATTCGGCCTATTGTTCTCATCTTCATTGTTATCTGTACAACGTTTCGGCCGATGGGCCTCCGGTCTTCTTCAGGTATTTCTTGTCAGACTCGAGAGCCTTCTCGGACTCTGGAACCTTCTTGTCATAATCGGTAACCTTCTTGTCGTAATCAGGGGCCATCACGGAACTTTGAAACTTAAACCCCTCCGTGATGGCTCCCGATTTACGACAAGAAGGTTCCTGAGTTCAAAAAAGAATGTTACCGAGTCAGAGAAAGTTCCCGAGTCCGACAGGAAATACCTGAAGAAGACCGGAGTGCACATCGGCCGAAACGTTGTACAGATGACAATGAAGATGAGGACAATAGTCCGAATAACACAGATAATACTAATTTTTTGTCTTGTTGTTAATTACGTTATTTTCAGCTACATGATCCTATCGACCCCGAATACGTGTTAAATAGTACCACTACTGTTCTTCTAGAAGGATGGCTTTGAAATTAGATAACCCACGAAGGTTGATGCGGCATTAAACAAAGAAACCAAGACCAAAACCATGGTGTTTGTGTGTATGTATGTGTGTGTGTAGTGTAAGAGAGAGAGAGAGAGAGAGAGAGAGAGAGAGAGGAGAGAGAGAGAGAGAGAGAGAGAGAGAGGGGGAAGAGAAAGAGAGAAAGAGAGTGGTGGGGGTGAGGGATTTGTTCTCGTTGTTTGACAAATATACTCAATTTGATCGTTATCTGTTGCAGTAGAAGGTCATCCGATTTAAGATCAATATCGATGGACTATGTTCGAAATCTGAAATGTTCGACTCACTTGTAATATAGTCTAGCGACCTTCTTGCGTAATAATCCTCTTTTTAAGTCTCTTAATCAAGAAAGATCAGAAGATGACTGGCCCATTCATCATATATATATTATATCTAACATCCAATATATATATATATATATATATATATATATATATATATATATATATTGGGATGTTAAATCCGATGAAGTGACGTCAGATCGAAATGGAACACGATAACTTTGAAGAGAGCACTACATATTTTTTTTAGTCTTATTTTCATTTGAAAATATATTTGGCATGAAATAGAAAACTTTTTGGTCTTTTCTTTTGCTAATTAATGCACGGTACTCAATATTAAACCATGTAAGTGTTATTTTTTCATTTTTTTTTCATGTTTTCAATGGACTATTAAATCACTGGAGGCCAACACATGGACATGCTAACGTAGGACGCCCACTAAGGACCTACATTGACCAACTATGCGAGGATTCGGGATGCTCCACGGAGGACCTCCTAGGGGCAATGAGTAATAGGGGAAGGTTGGCGAAAGATAGTCATGGATACTCGTGCTGCTAGCGTGACATGATGATGATGATGATGATTAAATCACTGATTATTTATTATTATTATTATTATTATTATTATTATTATTATTATTTATTATTATTATTATCTTTAATATTGATTACCGTGCAAAAATAGCAAAAAGAATTTATATTTTGTTGTCATCCACATTCACCGTGTTTCGACGTATCACATCCCCTCTGTGTGGCTAAAACTTAGTAAGTTAACTCTGGCCAGGATAGAAAACGAAAACCGATTTTTTCATCGGTTTAGGGTTCTTTAACCACTGGGTCATCAGCCACTAGCAAGAAAGGGATACATTCTTAAGGGATAAATACATACATAGATGCCTCTTAGAGAGCTAAAATCCGCTTTATAGGAGAGTCTTGTCATTTAGCGTAATTTGCGGTCGGACAGTAAAACCCCTCAGAGAGCTCAACAATAAGTGTTGGGGGGAAATATATGTGTGTGGTGTGGGGTTTTTTGTTGTGTGAAAAATATACACTTCAAGGTGTGTCATTAAAGTATCGGGATTGAAGCTGTTTTACGAAGATAGGGATAAACAATAAATGTAACGTTAATTTGTGTGTGTGTGTGTGTGTGTGTGTGAGTTTATATATGAAAATGGTGACTTACCGGGGAAATTAGTCACACTGGGTTAGTTGATACAAGACAGCGATATAACAAATAGAAAGTGCTGAATACGTGAGTAGAGCACATTTTAATATATAATGGTATAAAAACAGGAATAACCTACTCGAGTTTCACCATGAGGGATCTTCAGGTTTAAATCCAATGAATTAATCAAAATATTGCCGATTGTATGCGTGTATTTATTGATTAATCGGCTGGAATTGATCAATTATCTTGATTTAATTCAGTGGATTTAACCCTGAAGATCCTTATGTTAAAACTCGAGTAGGTATCCTGTGTATACCATTATATAATATATATATATATATATGTGTATATATAATATATACATATAATATATATTTATGATATATATATATATGAGTATTCTCTTAACTTATATATATATATATATATATATATATATTATATATATATATATATATGTACAATAAGTCTCATTGCTCGAGGTTAGTAAGTTACAGTAAACACTTACTTCTTTATCTCCTTTTATGCTCTCATTTCTCTATCACTTATCGTGTCACTCAATGACCTTTTCCCAAAGTATATTCCGATATTCAGTAAGTGGTGAGAAGAACATCAAATCTCTCTTCTTTGTCCATGATTGTGAACTTAAAATTGCATTTTGTTCACCATTGCACTAACTATATATCTAATAATTGAATGAACAATCTTTCAACTTTTCCCAAAAGTTTATGAGAATTTGCGCTGAGACTTTGCGAAAGTTAAGTAAAATGTTTATCTAATAAATGTAATGGTAGAGAAAAATGAACAATAACAGATAACGTTTCGCAGAAATTACCTGTTCATGTTTTTTTATTGCAACAAGTTGAACATCGAATGAATAAAGGAATCCGCTTTTTTTGTTCATGTCTTTACGTTTTTTAAATTTTCACCAATCGATTTCATAAACGTATGTGTAAGTAAAATTAGGATGTAATTTTCCTAGCTGTATATTGCAAAGCGAAAAGACACGTTAACAAAATTGCTTTGAAATTTGTATTCGCTGAACTATCTTTTTTCTTAATTGTTTGTATTTATAAAAGTGGTTTGTTACGTGTTTTGCTTTTGTTTTTTTAGGAATCCCTTGAGGTTATTAGGAATAAGAGAATGGCCAAATAATGGGGGGATCAGTTAATACTTTGGTAGAATAAAAATAAAATTGGGTTTATTTTATTGCACGAAATCGGTTTTATTTTGTTATATGCTTGTTGGTGTTTATTTTTTAAGCTCATTCTTTAAAACATATTAAAAAACTTACTGTTTTTATCTATTTAACTTATGGTACCCTGTAAGTACTAACCACTCCAGGCAGAATGGACCTGGATTTAATGGAATGGAGAGGTCCTCTGTCTCCCCAGAGAAGTTGCAACGCTTCACCACTAGGTGCAGGTTTAACATCATACCCAGGACAGACCCTAAAGACATCCGCCTTCAAGCACAATGAGTAAAAAGGAGAGCGTTGGTATTGCATTTCACTTTAGCGCTAATGCCCTTGGGAAAGGTGTTGGAATCCTACTCTCCCTCCAGCTATGAGTAAATAGTAGGGATTGGGCTCTTTAACCTGAGGGCAACTGGTCGGAGAAGGAAGAATCTGAATTCAACGGAACTTCACTTAAGAAATTGACCTTTGTGCCACAGGTTGAAATATATAATGAATAAAAGGGAGGGGATATAAGAGCCCAGAGTCGGGACAATCATAGGATTGACGTGACCAGTCGATTGATGGATGAGTACTCTCCGACCACCCGTCTAACCAAGTATGACGGTCAATATATAGTGGACTATTGAC
>CM042157.1:19376318-19393818 GCA_023376005.1 Doryteuthis pealeii
CAGTAAAAAATAAATAATTGTATATAATAATCACCCAGTAAGAATGATTTTCATTTTATTTTATTTTATTCATCAATATTTTGAAGAAAAGAATCGTATATTTGAATATCTCCCATTCTGAATCTATTAATAATGGAGATTCGCTTCCGGTTTTTGTCTGTAACAAAAAACTACGTCGCTACTTACGTCACTAATACCGTCATAAATCATCATAACATAGAATAAACACTCTCAAAATTTTAGCATGCAACATCTATCTATCTATCTCTCTCTCTCTCTCTCTCTCTCTAATATATTATATATATATATATATATATATATATATATATAATGGAGATTCGCTTCCGCTTTTTGACTGTAAAAAAATTACGTCACTGCTTACGTCACATCACCCCAAATCGTCATAACAGAATGAATACACTCAAAATTTGAACATGCTACATTAGACAGTCCTCATTGTTTTTTTTTAAAACAAGTTTTAATAAATACATGACTGGTATTTATATATCTGTATATAGTTTGTTTTATTTAATACATATTCAAAGTTTACATTTCAAATTGTTTTATTTTTTAATCCTTTAATGAATTTGATAATTTTACTTACTTAGGGTACAAACTCGCTGACATCGAATTTTTTACTCCCACCCATCGGGCAATATGTTTCAAAAAAGCTATTTTTACATCGCCCGGAGGGTGTTTTTTATTTTTTACTAGTGTTAATAATGGAGATTCGCTTCCCGTTTTTGTCTGTAACAAAAATTACGTCACTGCTTACGTCACTATACCAGAAATCGTCATAACATAGAATAAATACACTCAAAATTTGAGCATGCAACATTAGACAGTCCTTATTGTTTTTTTAAAACAAGTTTTAATAGATACATCACCAGTATCATATATTTTATATAGTTTGTTTTATTTTAATACATATTTAAAGCTTACATTCAAAGTTAATAGAACTTAGTTTCGATTTCAAATTGTTTTTTTTTTTTTTTTTTTTTTTTTTTACTCCTTTTAATAAATTTGATGATTTCATGATTTATGGTTCAAACTCTCCGACATTTAATTTTTAACTTTCACCTCCTCAAGCAATATCTTTCAAAAATGTATTTTTACATCGCCCGGAGTGTGTTTATTATTTTGCTAGTTTATATAATTTATTGAATTTGAATCCACTTCTATAAGCGGTTCAATCTGATTTTTAGTTGCAGGCGTAAAATCTCGAAATAGTCTGAGTGAATACATAACAGGTTTTTAAGAGAAAGATGAATTTCAACCATTAAGTCTCTCCGGTTGAGATACGTGTCTGTGTGATTAGTCTGCTTCTTAACGTAGATAAAAAAAATACTTATCTGTTCTTATGCCGGCAGCATTCTTTTCTTTACTTCTTTCTTTCTTTCTTTCCTTTTTTTTTCTTTCCTTTTTTAATTGATTTAAACAATCGCTTCGATGAATGAACACTCTGTTCGAACACAATTCAGCATTCATCACAAAGCCCCCACGGCAACAAATCTCGTTCGACATTTCCCACTTTCGTTCCCTCTAGAGAATCCCACTTACTCAAAGCCCCGTGTTAATTAACCATTTTGGTTTCCTGTTTCGCCCTTTCCCGCCAAAAGCTATCTGACCGATTAACGTAAGGCTGGCAGGGTCACATGACGGCGCAACGTCAGCTAACTAAATATGACCGCAAAATGCCAGTCCAAAACAAGGACATAAACGTAAAAGGCGAGAAGAACGAATATATTATGTACTCGAAAGTATTGGCATTTATGAAGCAAAAATACAAGAAACAATGATTTAACTGTTGCTTATAGCATTATTAACCCTTTCAATGCTATTTATAACTACAGTCAAATTTCTATTGCCGTGCCGCGTGCAAACATAGACAAGTTCCTGGACCATACCGTATACAAATATAGACAAATTCCTAGTGCAATATATACATATTTACTAACCGCTCCGCACGAGCAGGATGTGACACAAGGTCAATTTCTTAAACGGAGTTAAACAGGTTTGAATTTAGAGTTTTCCTTCTCCTAGACCGGTCGCCTAACCAAGGTTAAAGATCCCAGTCTGCCATACAATCTATCCATAGCTGGAGAGAGAGAGAGAGAGTAGGATTCATACCTTTACATTTGGGTTAAGTGAAATGCAATTATCAAGTCCAGGATTTGAACTCGGGGCGACGAGTCCAATTCCCATGACTTTAACCATTACACCCCGTGCATATATAGACGAATTCCTTGCACTGTGTCGTGTGCAAAAACAGACGAATCCTTAGTGTCATACCCTGTACAAATATAGATTAATTTCTAGTATCATGTCGTGTGCAAATGCAGATTAATTCCTAGTGCTGCGCCGTTTGCCAAAATAAACAAATTCTAAGTGTAGCACTGTGTGTAAAATTAAACGAACTCCTAGTGCTGCACTGTTTACAAAAAAAGGACGAAATACTAGTGTTATACCCTGTGCAAAAATAGACAAATTCCTAGTGTTATGCCGTGTGAAAAAATAGACAAATTCCCAGTGTCATGCCGTGTGAAAAAATAGACAAATTCCTAGTGTCATGCCGAGTGCAAAAGTAGACAAATTCCTAGTGTTATGCCGTGTGCAAAAGTAGACAAATTTCCAGTGTCATGCCGTGTGCAAAAGTAGACGAATTCCTAGTGTTATACCGTGTGCAAAAATAGACAAATTCCTAGTGTCATGCCGTGTGCAAAAGTAGACAAATTTTTCTATTTAAGCCATAGATGGGACCCTAACAGGTACTACCACTCCGGTTCAGAGTGGACCAGGGAGCAATGGTGATGAAGGGGTGCTCCGCATTCCCCAAACCTCCAAAACTGGAACCTCACCATCAGATAGAGTTTAACGTCATTCCCAGGACATGTAGACCCTCAGCCACCGCCTTCTAGCACCCATATGATAAAAAGGGGCTGGGGCTTGCCATAAGGGGCCAATACGGTTGGGAAAAATCATATAGGTGCTAGGCTTGACGTGACCAGCCGATTGATCGGAGGGGGCCTCTCCGACCGCCCGTCTAGCCCAAGATAGGGCCAAAGTGGAGTATTGCATGTCATGAACTGCTCATCCACCTGGGCTCTATCCTTAAGCATCACGGGTCCCCACCCACGGCCAACGGATGGCCCATTGGGGAGTCTTACCCCTCTGCAGAGGTGCAGCGGTGCATTCTTACTCCCAAGCCGACAGGGTGGAGGTACAGATGTGTTGTTTTTTGTTTTTTTGTTTTATTTTCGGTCTTCTGTCTAAGTCAACGTTTCTTATTTTTTTTCTTTTTAAATACTCTTGACAATGATTGGAAACACATCTTTACGGAGAATTATATAGAGGATTGAAATATTATAGATTATCATCCGTCCAATCACTAAATCGGTCAATGAACAACACGAAATATAATTAGTTAATTGTTATCACGAAAATTATTACATAAATAACTTAATGAAGGAAGTTGCCAATTTATGGGCACTCGATGAAAATAAAACGAATTGTTCACAGCTCAATGAAATTCGCTTATTGAATAGACTTAACGAAATGTGAAATGGCTGGCTTTGTTTATTAATGGGGATTAATGATAAGAATATATGGAAGGCGGGGGGAATTAGAAGGAAAGGGAAGAAAGAAAGATAGAAAGAAAAGCGTTACAGTGGATACAGATGAGAGAAAGGAAAGGTTGAAAAAGAGAAGAAAAGAAAAAAAGAAAGGAAGGAAGGAAGAGAGGGGGAGGGAAATAATGAACTGAAAAGGAACAATAGAAAAGAATAAGTAAAACACATAAAAGAAGAGAATTGAAGAAATATTGAAAGAACGAAATTGAAAGAGAAAGATATAGATATAAATGGACTGATTAAAAGAATGAAAGAAAAGTAGTGATGAAATGAAGAGAGAAAGAAAAGAAAAAGATAACGAATTATGGGATGTAAAAAAGAAAGAAAGGAAGAAAAAGTAAATCACGAAGAGAAGAAAGAAAGAAAAGAAAAAAAGAAAAGAAAGAAAGAAAGAAAGAATGAAAGAAAGAAAGATATTAAAAGAAAAAAGAAGTAATAAAAATAGAGAAAAAGAAAATAAATGAATAAAAAAGAAAGAAAGAAAGAACGAAAGAAAGAAAGACAGAAAGAAAAAAGATATTAAAAGAAAAAAGAAGAAATAAGAAAATAGAAGAGAAAATAAATAAATAAAAAAGAAAGAAAGAAAGAACAAAAGAAAGAAAGAAAGAAAGAACGAAAGAAAGAAAGAAAGATATTAAAAGAAAAAAGAAGTAATAAAAAATAGAGAAGAGAGAGAATAGATAAATAAATAAATAAGAAAGAAAGAAAGAAAGAACGAAAGAAAGAAAGAAAGAAAAAAGAAAGAAAAAAAGATATTAAAAGAAAAAAGATGTAATAAAAAATAGAGAAGAGAGAGAATAGATAAATAAATACATGAGAAAGAAAGAAAGAACGAAGGAAAGAACGAAAGAAAGAAAGAAAAAAAGAATGAAAGATATTAAAAGAAAAAAGAAGTAATACAAAAATAGAGAAGAGAGAAAAATAAATAAATAAAAAAGAAAGAAAGAAAGAACGAAAGATAGAAAGAAAAAAAAGATATTAAAAGAAAAAAGAAGTAATAAAAAAACAGAAAAGAGGGAAAATAAATAAATAAATAAAAAAGAAAGAAAGAAAGAAAAGTTAAATCCTGAAAAGACAAGAATAAAGAAAGCAAGAAAGAAAGAAGAAGAAAATAAAAGAAATTAGATATTGCAAGAAAAAAAGAAAAAAGAAAGAAAGAAGAATAAAGCATAAACCATAAAAAAGAGAAAGAAACGAAAAGAAGAGAAGAGAAGATTGGTTGGTTGATGGGTTTTATGGCATGTCAACATTTCATGGGTCATTTTATATAAACATTTAGAGTCTCCAATTGGCATAGTTAAATGGATTGCACTCATGTTGTGTTTTTTCTTTAGATCCATTGAACAAGAATCGACGTAACTTGATTGGAATGTCTTTGTGATAAGGCGGGAGGTTATTAGTGTTGATAGAAAAAAGAAAAGAAAACAATATGAAAGGTGTTTACCTGGGATTCTGGGGCTGGGAAATTAGTCCGCTTGTCGGATATCGTTTTATATGTTTGTTAGTCGTGCTTATGTAAATCTACTCTTCATTTTGATTGGTTGACACCTTTATATTAACCTTTAGGGACCGTGGTTGTTTGGTGAGTGTGTGGTTGAAGAGTTGAAGATCCGAGTTATGGGCCCCCACAATTTAAATGTTTAAGACTACGGAAATGAAGTTTCCATAGAAAACAAAAGAAGACAAAATTGATAAAAGAAACAAACTTTATATACATTAATGTTGTGATGTTAATCCAACAGTAAAAAAGAAGTCAAGTCGAGGTAGGGTAAAATAAGACAAGTGTATTTACAATAATGGTACAGGAACGGCTAGCTTGCCGTTAACGGTAACAGTACAACCTTTTCACTCGGTAAGTGAGAACCGGTGTATATTCTCCACTGTAGGAACGACCGGTACAACAATTAATTTACAATTGGTATATTCAATTGTTCTTTTAGTGATGTTGCCGACTGTATGTGTCTGTGCGTAGTTGTGTGTGACAAGTGTGACATGTATTGTTTATATTTGTGCGATTGGTTATAAACATTGTAGCAGTTTTCTCTGTCTTTCAGCTCAAAGGTTTTTTTTATAATTCTCTTTTGTAATTGTCTACGTGATCATTAAGCTAAAATATTCATCAAATATCAGGTGATTTGCAATGATGCAATATCGAATGATTTTGGTACATTCCGATGGCGTACATATTTTCCCATGGAATTTAAACCATTGTTTCTATTGTTTCTAAAATATTTCTAAACTAATATTCATTCGATTCTCTTTTGTTTACCTAATTCTAAACTCATGGCATACCATTGTAAAACTAGTTATTTAAGAAAACTTAATTATTTTAATTTATTCAATTCCACATGCCGTAAAAATATAGGGGCCAATCCCTATAAACTCTTCTCTTTCTTGGTGTTGGCAGTAATTTTTTCAACTAATCTTGTTATCAGTAGGCAGACAGAATTACCTCTACCAGACTTACGGGATTTTTAGGTTGCAATGAGATATTATTTCAACCTTTTACTACCTTCTGAATTAAGGAAGTTGCTTTTTTCCTTATTTTTCCCACTATCGCAGGTAGTATCACATTTCGGGGGTCGGCAACTCCCCAAGTGACGACTTGCCCAATTATTTTGGCGGTTTTTTCAGCACATTATACCCAGGAGTTGCATTCGTTAGGAATACATGATACCATATAACTCAATTATTTATATTATTTGTAGCTCTAATTATTTACTAGGGATAATTATTAGTTATTTGAAACCATATAAATCTGAGAAACAAAGACTATTTGTTATATATCCTACCTATGAACATTAATGAGTATGCCCAAATCCTCATAAATACGGGAGTATTATTCTAACTGAGTAGACTTAAACCACTAACAGGGGTTTAACTCTCTTCACGCCACTGGCGAGTATTGCATTTTGTTAGTGTTATAAAGATTCCATTTCATTTCCAACCTCCGTTTGGTTATTTCTCATTTAGTAACCTTTGCTAGATTACAAGACTTTTAACAAATCTACGGAATTTTTTAGGTCACAATGAGACATTATTGTAATCTTTTACTACCTTCTGAATTAAGGAAGTTGCTTTTTTTCCTTATGTTTCCCACTATCGCAGGTAGTAGCACTTTTCATGGGTCGGCCACTCCCCGAGTGGCGATTTGTCTTATTATTCTAGCGTTTTTTTCCGCATTAGAAATGAACTACCGATGACGGTGGCAACTCTAAGAACGAGACAACTCTTAGTTAATGTTGTGAGGTTTTAAGGGGTCAAATAAGAACAAAACGACGGGTAACAAATGTAGAAAAATGTATTAACAGAAAGTAGACAAATACAATAGAGAGATGTGGAAATTACGTCCGACGAACAGAGATATTGGCATACTCGCATTGGCTTACTGCTAAGCCACAATTATCCCTGTTACTTATAGTAACCTGTCGGCGCATTCCATTAATCTTATAGGGTGTATCACCTATAACAGTTAACAATAAAAGAAGTTTTTATTTCAATATTATTATTTTAATCCTATTATGTAATCATATACAACAGAAAAAAATAGTAACTTTTTAATTCTAGGTAGGATAGAAAAATATGCTGATGAATTTTGGAAGAGTTTTTTGCTTTGTTCTAATTAGCGTTGAGTTATTCACTGGCAAAGATTTTCCGGACTGCATTACTTTTTTCGTCGGAGTTTTTTCTTAAGCGAAAAGTTCTATCAGCAATGTATTCTTCTTGAGGCAATGACGGTAATTCAATTTCCCTTTAGGAATCTCTCGTCTCAGTGATTTTTAACAGTTTCGAAGTCTGTCTTCAATAGAAGAAAATTGGGGAGCAAAACACCTCTCTTTCGTCAGCCAATTACGGACCATGTCATAACAAATTGCATTAGCCGGCCAATGAAAAACTAGCTTTTATCGAGCGGGAAGATGATTGGACAGTGCATTCTCGTATTACATTGAGAGCAGGAGTAAAAAAAAAAAAAAAAAAAACAACCTTGAGCGTTTTCGTTTGATCGTTGACATCACAATATCTTCTTCTGATTCAGAAAAACTTTATGTCGAAATTCCCCGCGCCAAATCCACCTGGGATTTTTGTCAGTTTTAATAAATTTACCAACTTAGTAGCTGCAGTGACCTTTGATTGATTGTGTAACCTGTTACAGATGGTGTATTCAATGTAATCTAAGCCGCATGGATAGGGTTAATGAAGGAGAGTAAATAGCATTAGAAACAAATGTGAGTTGCTTACATGCATTTAATGACTGACATGAATGACGATGTTTCTTTTTACTTAGATGATTTGAAATTGAATTACTCATTACATAAATTCTCATTGTGTTTTTATAAGTATAAGGTGTGATTAATATGGAATTTACCGTCTTGTCGACTGGGGCTACAGAATACACTCAGTGCACCAATATAGAGTTAACTCCCATGGGACCATCTTTTGGTCGTGAGTGGCAACCCATGATGATTAAGGACGGAATCCTGGTGTCTGAGCAGTCCATGACATGCAATATTCCACTTTGGCACTTGCTAAGGCTAGAAGGTCGGTCGGAGATGCCCCCTCCGATCAATCGTCTGGACACCTCAAGCTCTTGCCCCTATATAATTGTCCCAATCATATTGCCCTTATTGCAAGCCCCAACCCCTTTTTATCATATATGTGCTAGAAGGCAGTGCTTGACGGTCCTGGGTATATCGTTAAATTGCATATAGTGGTGAAATTCCAATTCTGTAATTATTTTTTCTTATTCATGTGTTCTATTAATTTGGAATGGCACTTTTTTTTTTTCTTTTTTTTTTTTTTCAAATCTTATTCGTATCTCGGGATATAATTTGTAAAACTTTCATAAAGTAAATATTGGAGAAAAATATTATCCTCTGTAAAGCCTCCAATGTCAGCAATTTTTGGGTGTTTTTTTTTTTTTTTGGGGGGGGGGGGGGTTTGGAGAAAATCGTTTTCGTGAATACAAGTTGTCGTATTTCAAGTCACTTTCCATACATAGAGAAAACACGCATTTTACTTGAGTCATTTTGTTTAAAGAAGGTTTAATTTCGGACAATTATAATAATATACTTAAACAGGTTTTATCATGTCACGAATGTATTTATTGTTTCTCTTTCTCAGCATTGTATATAAAATGTTGGGCTAAAAACAAACCCAGAACTACCCGACTATTGATGATGATAATCGAATGAATATTTAACAAGTCCCAAATGTTAGAAAATGGATGTTTACGATAGTTTTGAAAACAGATATATAGTGATATTAATTGATGTTTTAAAAATTAATACAGTAATCAGTTCAATATGGGTCGGAAAGAAATTATGTGATTTGTAAGCTCACTACGCACTCGCACCCGAGGGAAATAAATAAAAGTTCAATCTCCTACTACATACAGCATGTCTTGTGTCTTCGTTAAGCGACCCCTACATATATCGTCTAAGGGTTAGAGACGATACCCGCAGTATACCCGCTACGATACGTACGCCGATTTAGCAAACGTGAAGAAGAAGCCGCTACGCATCACTATAATTCATCACCCCCAGGAGCCCCTCAGCGCAGCATCCAGTATCCGCACAGTATGTAGGTCTTTGCTGGACTGCCCACACTGGCATGTCCATGTACTGGTTTCCATTTGAGGATGTCACTTATGAGTTCATCCTTACTTCTCCAGCAGTGTCCAGTATACCTTATCCGGCTCACTCGAATGGTTTGAAATAAAGAAGTCAGTTTTTTTGAAAATATAATTTTTCCTTATGTATATTTTTGATTAATTTGTAGTGTGACAAAATTACCATCTGCATCTCTCTTATTATTTTTTTCCCAACTTTTTCATATCTACTAAATGTATTTACAGAAGTTTAAAAGTTTCAATTTGGTTGGTAAGTAGGTTGGGTTTTACGGCATGCAAACCCATTGGGCTATTTCAGTACTATTTCTACCAGGTCCACTCTGACCCGGAGTTATAATTAGGGTCACATCTATGGGTTAAATATGAAATTGGGTTTTTAAAGAACTGATATTAAAAAAAAATGAATACCTATCAAGAATGAACAAAAACAAAAACTTCTTCGGCATAAAATAGCCCAATGGATTTGTATGCCGTAAAACCCTACCGACTAACCAACCAAATTGAAACTTTTAAAACTTCTGTAAATAAATTTAGTACATAAGAAAAAGTATGAAAATAATAATAAGAGAGAGGCAGATGGTAATTTTGTCTGGAAATTCTTTGGTGAGTGTCGGCCCTACATTTGAAATTGAGTTTTGCTAACAAAGCAATCTGCTCTTCGGTCAAAATTACATCGAAGTAATGTCGTTACAATTTATCGCAAACCTTATTAATTATCCAACTTCACGTTCGTTTCAGCTGTTCGTGACAACGCCGAAAAAAAACATTTAGCACTTGAGAAATGAGACACATCTTGTCTACTTGCAAGAAACGCTAACGAAAACTAATATATATATATATATATATATATATATATATATATATATATTAGACTCAATCCTGTATATATAATTCAACAATGTTACACACACACACACACACACACACACACACACACATATATATATTATATATATATATATATATATAATATATATATATATGAGGTGTGTCAAAAAAGTATCGAGATTATTTGTACTTTCTGACACATCGAGTATTAGGAAAAAATAACGTTCCATTCATTGTTCATTTCTATCTTGTTAAATGCAGCTTCAAACTCGGCACGTGTTCACGTATTCCTACATAATACAAATAGTTTATACACAGTTATAAAAGTCTCAAGTATATAGTAATAGTTTTCAAACATATCCATTTGACCAATAGATTTTACTGTTACACACTGGACCCGTCAACGAACACAAACACTTGCATTTAGGAAAATGTAAGATGAGATGTTTTATTCCCTCCCTGTATACAGCTGAGAGTCGTTGGCAGAGTTACGCAAACGTGGAGCATTCGGGAGTTCTTTTTAAGTGATCTCGAACGTTGTCTGTCTAATCGATCTCTACGGGCTTCTTTTATTGTAGTCTGACCCCCGGTGTCACGCCTCTTTGTTCGTGGCACCTACGCAGTTTTTCTGTAGACACGCCTCTTCGCCCACGCAGGCTGTTTTCATTGGCTATGGCCTACGCCTACAGATTTCTGCACCTAAATCATGTCGAATGTTCACCTGCATTTCCAGGTGCAAAAGGTCAGGTCAGGGCCACATCCTGTTTTTGTTTACAGGCTGCACCTGACCCCCATGCACTTCCTATTCAGCCTGGTCCTTGGGTGCACTGATCAGACAATATATTACATTACCCTAATAATATAAGGAAGGTCTTATTTAAATTATATTGTTTCAAGTATTTCTATGTAATAGTAATAGTTTTCAAACATATCTATTTGACCAATAAATGTGACCTTAATAATATAAGGAAGGTCTTATTTAAGTATTTAACATAGTTCTGCATTTAGATGTCTATGTGGCACCTAATGGGTCAGTTCTTTTTAAATGTAGTGTTTTGAAAATAGTTTAATTTGATATTAACTCTATTTGAGTCGATGGATGGAGACATTTTATTCATTTTATTCATATAACTTCCTGTCTTTCAATTATAGTCATGATATTGTCCAATGTATTTTCTTTGTCTTTCCGTGTGTTTTTTTTTTTTTTTTTTTTTTTTTGTGACCTTTGGATTTATGTTGAAGTCCTGGTCGTTCAACGGAAATGTTTTGCAATGGAGACGGGTTTAGTATGATTTATAGATTTTATTGTGTCTGTAGTTGTTTAGTCTGAAATAAAAATAACTATTCTGATATTGTTTAGAAAACGCGTGCAGAACTTTGAGAAATGACAGATTAACTTCTGCAATTAGGAACCTGTTCAACTTTTTAAAGTTTTCTAATTCGTCAAACCAGGGTATGAAATGGTTAATGTATGGTGATTGTGACAATGTTGTTCGTAATATTAAAAAAAAAAATAGTAAATTTTATTAGTGTCTTTATATCTTATTATAATGGAGATTGTGTGTTTTTTCTGTCTGTAACCGAAACTATATAACTACTCAAGTCCAATTTCCTTAGTTATTAACGACACATTCTCCATGATTCTATTTCTATTTAAACCTCAATTAATAATAAAACTGTTTGACATTATTAATACTGTTGGCCTTACCTAAATACTAATAACATGCAATTGTATTTATATATACAACAAAATACCAGTTTCAGTGTAAACGTAAAGCTAATTTGCATATTGATATTAAAAAAAACTGATTTTAAAATAAAAATGTGCTTGGTATTATTGATTTCTAATTGTTTGGTTTCATCTTAATGAATATGAGTAAAAATCTCTTCAATAAATCCTAAAAGAAATTCATTAACAAGAAGAAATAACTGTAATTTTATTCTTTACTTCCTATTTTAACTAAATAGTTTAAATTAGGAAATTTAGCATTGAAAAACGGAAGTGATGAAAGAGTAAGTTTCAGTTGTTCTATTTTGCGTTATACCCCCTCCATTTCAAATCTTTTATCTGAATTCTTATTTAGTTTCATTAACCTTTCTAATTTAATACGATATTTTATTACATTAAAACTTAAATACTTGCACCCGGAGGGTGCATATATTTGCTAGTGTATATAATGGTATAACTGCACTGATGAGAGGTGATACCTCGAAACACGTGTCTGTAGTTTACTCTATTATACGCTCCTAATTTCAGTTGAGCACTTTATTTAGGAGGGATTTAATTGCAAATTCACCGTATTCGGCGTTAAGCTAAATCTCACTTTGTTTACAAAGTTTGAGACCTCTTGGTGAATTCATTTCCGCTTAGAAATGTAGCGACTTAATAGCCTGCTATACGTGGCAGCTGATTGTGGCCGTATGGGTAAGAGCTTTGGCGAGCGTAAGTTCGTTCGGGTCTCGAACCCGGCCAGAGGTAGCTGCTAAAAATGGTATAACTGCACTGATGAGAGGTGATACCTCGAAACACCTGTCTATAGTTTACTATATATATATATATATATATATATATATATATATATATATTGGGAGAATATGTGCTTAATTGAAGTCGTACCTAATTTTGAAAGTTAATTAATTAATAATTAATTAAAAGGCGGGCATACCTATTCAAATGTAAGGCTAAACAAATCGAGGAAAATCAATCTCTGTATGTACATTTCGGCCTATTAGGCCTCATCAGCAGAGCTATAGATAGGAAGACCGCACAAGGTGGTCTTCCTATCTATTGCAAAAAAAGAAAGAAAAAAAAAGAAAAAGTTATACAATAGTTTCGAATGTGAGCACTTCCTTTTCTTTTTTGCAACATCAAGGTTTTTGTTTTGAACTCATATGACTTTTGTCTCCGCTCTTGACAACACGGAGTATAAACAAGCTCTGATGATGATTTTCATAAAATCGAATTATTGTTCAATATTAGCTATGAATATGTTATAAAATGTTTTCACTTTAACAGCATTTTGTGGTGTTTTCATATCCTTTTATCTATACTCATACCGTCGGATTCATTTCCTTTCTTTTAACTTATATATATATATATATATATATATATGTGTGTGTGTGTGTGTGTGTGTGTGTGTGTGTGTGTGTGTGTGTGTGTGTTTTATGTGTGCAAGTGTATACGTGTTTACGTATAAATCTTTATCGAATTAGATGAGAGTTTTATACAATATTGTTTTCTTTTTCGTTACTGTTATTCGATGTCCTGACACCGATTAGCATTTTACAACATTAAAAAATAAATTAGTTACAGTTCAATGCCCGTATATCGGGCGTTTAAAGTCTATTTCTATCGATTTATAAAGCAAAACAACTGAAAGAAGAAAAATGAAAATGCAAATATATATGTTCCTCCGTGTAAGACAAAAAAAATATTGAAATATTCTCCAATACTTCGTTCTAATGCTACACATTTATGTAAATTTAATTATACTTATATTCGATTAAAATAGATCTTAGATAGGACGAGAATATATAATATATATAATATATATATATATATATATATATATATATATATATTATGTATGTATATATGTGTGTGTGTGTGCGTGTGTGTGGTGTGTGTGCGTGTGTGTGTGTGTGTGTGTGTATGAGTGTGTGTAAATGGATTATTTAGACTCCTAATCATTTTTACCGAAAAGCGTTAACTTGGAAAATCATGTAAAAAGATAAACTATAGACAGAGTTACTAGATAAGTAGCTGCTCTCTCTCTCTCTCTCTCTCTCTCTCTCTCTTTCTCTCTCTCTCTCTCTCTCTCTCTCTCTCTCTCTCTCTATCTATCTATCTATCTATCTATCTCCCTCTCTCTCTCTCTATGCTCTCTCTCTCTCTCTCTATATATATATATATATATCTTTCTCTGCTTCTCCCTCCCAATCTCTCACATATTCACGCACACACACCCACCCAGACACCCAGACACCCAGACACACACACATATATATATATTATAATATATATATATAATATAAATGAAAGTATGAGTATCTTTATTTATAATACACCGTATATGGAAATATATATACGCAAATCTTTATATGTACGCTGTGCTCTTAATTTTTGGGTTAATTCTCTCTCTCTCTCTCTCTCTCTCTCTCTCTCTCTCTCTCTCTCACCATCTCTCTCTCTCACCATCTCTCTCTCTCTCTATATATATATATATATATATATATATATATATATATATAAGCAATTCGTTTGTATTCATACACAGGGTTCATCAAGTCTTAGAGAATACACATTTAACGTGTCATAATTGGAATACGACCGAACTTAATATTACGTGACATACGTCAAATCTTAGCAGACATATAGGGAATATCAAAAATGTAGATAAAAAGTTTCATTGTTCTTATGACACCTGTCGCCAACTAAAGAACCCCAAATTTAACTAACATAAAAAAATCTTTAGGAACCAGTAATATTAAAAACTCTGGGAAGGACATGTTGTCCATGGCCAAGAAGGCAAAAATATGAGGTTCGACCCTAGCCAAGGATAGTGGTTGTGTCTAGCCACACCAAAGAGGCGTGAAGCGCCGAAACACGTGTCTGTGGATGACTTATTAATATATGCTCCCATGAATTTGGTATGAGCTCTCTAAGGGGTGATTTAAATTAACTTTCACTACTAAACATGTAAGTAATGATCGTTTGCCCGCAAAATAGATCTCTCTGTGATCGTAAAAATATATAATCAAACCCATGTATTTAATAGCTTAAACACCAGCCCCGCTACAGCAGCTGCCAGTGGCCGAGGGGATAAGATAACAGGCTGGCAAACAGTCAGTCTGAGTTCGACCCTAGCCAAGGATAGTGGGCGTGTCTAGCCACACTGAAGAGGCGTGAAACGCCGAAAGACGTGTCTATGGATGACTTATTAATATATATATATATATATATATATATATATATATATATATATATATATATATATATAAGTAAAGAAATAACAAAAGACTTAGAGATTTACTATTAAATATATTTTTTTAAAATCTGTTTTCAATGCCTTTTAACTAATAAAGAATTCATCATTCGCATATGATGAGTCGGGAGAGTTAGACACTTTGTCTAAGCTCCCTGAAATAGACTATAACGCTAAATCTCTAAGTCTTTTGTTATTTCTTTACTTATATATTTGCTCTGTGATTCTAACATTAAGAGCACACATTGAGCTCTCAACTGCGACAGGCTTTTTTTTTAATAAAACTCTTGTGTCGTAAGGAAGATTTCTTCTCTGGACTTTTGGATTATATATATATATATATAATATATTATATATATATATATATATATATTATTTGAAACATCTTCACCTGATGAATGCATCGCATGAAACCAATATGGTTGTGAATGTTCCTTTGTCACCAATAAATAGATATGTAAAACCTATATATTTATCTTATTATATTATATAACAGCTCTATTTTATATTGAGCACTCTACCAATTAATACTGCCTTTGGTACACCATTCCAGCAAAAGCTGAAATAGTGACCATCTCACACTACAGTATATATATATATATATATATATATATATATATATATATATATATATAATGTTTATTTATACTCGTAATCAATTTAGAAAAGCGTTGACTTGCAAAACTATGTAAAAACATAAATATCTATAGACAGGGCTACTATATAATGTATGCAGGTATGACACAAGGTCTTTTAATGTGGGATCACCCTTAAACCGAAGCTCATGGGATGGTGGTGCAAAAAATGCGTTGATCCCGTCGGCATTCTCCCTCAACGGAGGAGTCTCAGGCACTGGGAAATAAATCCAACTCTGCCCCTTTAAATCAAAGGGGCAGGTATTGCCTGAGGTGATAACCTCATGGGATCAACGCTATACTAGTTCTAATTACCGTCGAATTGGTAAGACAAGGCAGCAAGTAGTCGTAACTTAATACGAATCTATCTTGCTGCAAATACTTGTTCAAAATGCCAGGTTATTTATGAAGCCTCATAACATCATAGAAACCAAGCAGCCAGTCTCAAGGACTCAAGGAATGGAATCACCCAAATGCATGAGTGGACTATTCTGGATTCCCATAAGTACCAATTGTCTTGGCAATGGTTCAGTTGTGATGAGCTTGTTGCTCAAAACAACAGTACGCTAACTCATGTCAATAGCTATTAATTATTTTACAGACCCAGAGGCCGAAGTCACTGGACACAGAAAGTCCTACATCCGGTAAGTAATCAACTCTTTGTTTAGGGGTCACTCATGTACATACTAAGCAGAGTCATCTCTGCTTAACTTTGCTGAGTAGTCTTGAAGCATATATTGCATTATGACATGTGTACAACTGAAAACTTTTGTTCATGTGCATTGATTCTTGTACGTAACGAGTTTCTTCGTCTCTTTGTTCAACAATTGCATTTTTACCGTCTTCATTCTTCCTGTAACACTATAGACTGCTTTCTATTGTTGGCAATGTCTACAACCTCCAACATGTTTCAAATTCGTAATGGCTTCTTTCCATTATGTCCCTGGCTCCTCAGTGCGAGAAAGAAGTTGTCATTTATATTTGGGAATATGTAGCGTTAAATTGAGTTAGAGGGTTTTGCTTCTAGTTTTTTTGTTTTTGTTTTTAGTTCTTGTTTTGTTTTGTTTTGTTTTGTTGTTTTGTTTATTTCAGAATTTTCAGAATAGCAATTTTCTCGGGAAGCAAACAAGCTTTTATTTTTCCAATAAAATTTTTTTGAATATTCTGACATTAAAAGACACGCGGTGTTGTGACTAACGCTCTTGACGATGACATCGTTTATAAGCGAGTTCGAACTATATGTGCGCTATTGTTTTGACTTTTTTATTTATTTCAGAATTTTCAGAATAGCAATTTTCTCGGGAAGTAAACAAGCTTTTATTTTTTCAGTTTTGAATATTCTGACATTAAAAGACACGGGAGAGTTCAGGTGGTGTTGTGGCTAACGCTCTTGTCGGCGACATCGTTTATAAGCGAGTTCGAACTACATGTGCGCTATTGCGTTGACTTTCGAATTCCACATAAATAAATAAAAAAAACTAAATAAAAACTCATGAAAATCACATCCAATATGTGTACTGAGTAATGAAATTTACTGAGAAGGATATGCTTGCCTTGCATGGTACACAGTGCCAATTTAAGGTGATATTTTTGACAGTCGACCAGGTGGATAAGAAGATAATTTATGACCAACAGTTAAATTACCTTCAGGAGTGGTCTACACAGATGAACACAGTATATAAAAAATAGTATTTTCAACTGACCTAAGAATAATAAAGGAATCGTCATTTGGCATCTGAGAATGGAAAGGACTAGTTAACTCCTCTAGGTTCCCTGGAATAGTCTATAATGCTA
>CM042157.1:19396318-19423818 GCA_023376005.1 Doryteuthis pealeii
TACGTTCTCGTCGGCTGTCTCGCTCCTGACTGACTAACTGCTACTGCTGACCCCTTAAGTAAAGGCACATCCTTTTATTCCCTTGACCGGAAGTTCTTTCTTCCCCTTCCAGTCTCTTTGTTCAAATTCCCGTTTGTACAGAGGAAGTCTTTTGTTACCCTTCCTTTTGTTACCCCAGACTTTCTGTCTAAGCTATCTATTATTTTCTTTTGTTCAATCTCTTCTTTGTCCAGGTTTCGAATTTCCCGCGCAAAATAATTGCGACGATCCTAAAACATAACAATGTAAGTAAAGTCAAGTTAGCGGAGTGGCCTATTGTCCGTATCAGCCAGACAAAGAGGGCGTGTATCCATTTTTTGCTAGAGTCAGGGGATTGTTCTTGCTGAAGTGGGGTGCCACACTTATCGGCCGCTCCCCACTTTACCGCACAGATCAGATTGCCACACAGGCGCTGAGTTGCCAGGGACTGGTATCAATCTCGAAACATTTTTATGCCTCTACTGACTGAGCTAAACCGACTCTCATAATTTATTGTAAATCTTAAAAGCCAAAATCCTATGAATTATTGTTTTTTAAACCGGGTTAGCTCAGTCGGTAGAGCGTTCAGCTAAAAACCACAAGGTTCCTAGTTCGATACCGGCCCTCGCCAACTCAGTGTATGAGTAGCACAGGGAGCTGTGCGGTAATGTAAGTGGTTAATGGTAGGTGTGGCGCTCCCCCTCAGATGCAAAAAAACAATATCCTCCTTGGTCTAGCACTAGTGAAAAGGGGATAGACTCCCTCGCTGATTGGCTGATATCGACTTTAGGCCATCCCGACGACTTTACTTACGAGTAACTAGAAATACGAATTTGCGGTTCTATGGCTAATCGGATAATACAATTTTCAACACTCTTTTAAAGCATTTGGGCGCCCTGCAATTGACGTAGCTGAGCCAGTGTGGTCCCCGGACCACCGCTAAAAAACATCTGGTTTAGATTTTAGGATTGTTGACGGGATTACAACTTATTTAGCTGCGGTGAGAATAACACTTTAAATCACCGTGACGAATTCAAAACACTTCCACCCGCTGACTGTACCTCTAGCTGGGAATAAGATCATCCAATGGGATCACCAGTTGGCAATGGATGGCGACCCGTAATGTTTTAGGAAGCAATCCTGGCGAGCAGTCCATAATGTTCACCACTCTATTTTGACCGTTACTTGGGTTAGACGGGTGGTCGGAGATTACTCATCCAATCAATCGACTGGTCACGTCAATCCTCAAATGATTGTCCCGACTCTAGGGCTCTTATATCAACCCCCTACCCTTTTATCATATATATATTTACCAACCTGTGGCACAAGGTCAATTTCTTAAGTGAAGTTCAACAGGTTTGAATTCAGATTCTTCCTTCTCCTAGACCGGTTGCCTAACCAAGGTTAAAGAGCCCAATCTGCCCTACTATTTACTCATAGCTGGAGGGAGAGTAGGATTCACACCTTTCCCAAGGGCATTAGCGCTAAGTGAAATGCAATCACCACGCTCTTCCTTTTTATCATATATGTGCTTGAAGGCGGTGGCTTAGGGTCTAAGTATCCTGGGTATGATGTTAAACTGCACCTAGTGGTGAGATTCCAATTCTCTGGGGGAGAGAGAGGACCTCTCCATTGCCATTAATCCAGATCCATTCTGCCCTGGAGTGGTTGTACTTTTCAGGGTACCATCAGTTAAATAGATAAAAACAATAAGTTTTAAAAATATGTTTTAAAGGAATGAGCTTAAAAAATGAACACCCAACAAGCATATACAAAATAAATCCGGTTTCGGCATAAAATAACCCAATTTTTTATTCTACCAAGTAATAAACTGATCCCCCCTTATTTGGCCATTCTCTTATTCTAATAACCCAAGGATTCTAAAAAAAAACAAAAAAAAACACTACAAACCACTTTTATAAATACAAAACAATTTAAGAAAAAAAAAGATAGTTCAGCAAATACAAATTTCAAAGCGATTTTGTTACGTGTCTTTTCGCTTTGCATATACAGCTCAGAAATACATCTAATTTTACTTACACATTATGAAAATCCGATTGTGAAAATTTAAAACATGTTCAGGTAATTTCTGCGAAACGTTATCTGTTTATTGTTCATTTTTCTTTACCATTACATTTATTAGATAAACATTTTACTTAACTTTCGCAAAAGTCTCAGCGCAAATTCTCATAAAACTTTTGGGAAAAGTTGAAAGATTGTTCATTCAATTATTAGATATATAGTTAGTGCAATGGTGAACAAAAATGACAATGCAAGTTCAATCATGGACAAAGAAGAGAGATTTGAATATTCTTCTCACCACTTACTGAAATATCGGAATATACTTTGGGAAAAGGTCATTGCCGTGACACGATAAGTGATAGAGAAATGAGAGCATAAAGGAGAATAAAGAGGTAAAGTGTTCTACTGTAACTTACTAACCTCGTAGCAATGATGACTTATTGAACATATATATATATATATATATATATATATATATTATATATATATATATATCATAAATATATATATTATATGTATATATTATATATACACATATATATTATATATATTATATATATATATTATATAATGGTATACACAGGAATAACCTACTTGAGTTTTAACATAAGGATCTTCAGGGTTAAATCCACTGAATTAATCAAGATATTGATTAATTCAGCCGATTAACCAATAAATACACGCATACAATCGGCTGGAATTAATCAATATTTTGATTAATTCAGTGGATTTAACCCTGAAGATCCTCATGGTGAAACGAGTAGGTTATTCCTGTGTATACTATTATATATTAAATTTGCTCTACTCACGTATTGAGCACTTTATATTTGTTATATTGCTGTCTTATCATTGTGAAACTTGTATCAACTAACCATTGTGACCAATTTCACCGGTAAGTCACCATTTTCATATATAAACTGACACACACACATACAAAAAAAAATTAACGTTCCATTTATTGTTCATCCCTATCTTGGTAAATACAGCTTCAATCCCGATACTTTTATGACACACATTTAGTGTATATTTTCACACACAAACACACACACACACACATATATTTCCCAAACCCTTGTCGGTTGAGCTCTCTGTTTTTTTTTTACTGTCGAACGCAAATTACGCTTAAAATGACCAGACTAGAAAACGGATGTTAGCTCTCTAGAGGCATCTATGTATGTATTTATCGGTTAAGAATTTTATCCCTTTCCTGCTGGTGGCTGTTGAACCAGTGGTTAAAAACCCTAATTGATGAAAAATCGGTCAGATTTCTCGCCTGGCCAGCGTTAACTTACTAAGTTTAGCCACACAGAGGGGACGTGATACGTCGAAACACGGTGAATGTGGATGACAACAATATAAATTATTTTTTGCTATTTTTGCAAGGTAATCAATATTAAAGATAATAATAATAATAATAATAATAATAATAATAATAATAATAATGATAATAATAATCAGTGATTTAATCATCATCATCAAGTCGCGCTAGTAGCACGGGTATCCATGACTATCTTTCCCCAACCTTCCCTATTACGCATTGCCCCTGGGAGCTCCTCTGTGGAGCATCCCGAATCCTCGCATAGTTGGTCAATGTAGGTCCTTAATGGGCGTCCTACGTTAGCATGTCCATGTGTTGGCCTCCAGGGATTTAATAGTCCATTGAAAACATGAAAAAAATGAAAAAATAACACTTACATGGTTTAATATTGAGTACCGTGCATTAATTAGCAAAAGAAAAGACCAAAAAGTTTTCTATTTCATGCCAAATATATTTTCAAATGAAAATAAGACTAAAAAAAATATGTAGTGCTCTCTTCAAAGTTATCGTGTTTCCATTTCGATCTGACGTCACTTCATCGGATTTAACATCCAATATATATATATATATATATATATATATATATATATATATATGAATGGCCACTCATCTTCTGGTCTTTCTTGATTAAGAGACTTAAAAAGAGGATTATTACGCAAGAAGGTCGCTAGACTATATTACAAGTGAGTCGAACATTTCAGATTTCGAACATAGTCCATCGATATTGATCTTAAATCGGGATGACCTTCTACTTCAACAGACAACGATCAAATTGAGTATATTTGTCAAACAACGAGACAAATCCATCACCCCTACCACTCTCTTTCTCTCTCTTTCTCTCCCCCCTCTCTCTCTCTCTCTCTCTCTCTCTCTCTCTCTCTCTCTTTCTCTCTCTCTCTCTTACACTACACACACACATACATACACACAAAACACTATGGTTTCGGTTTTTGGTTTCTTTGTTTAATGCCGCATCAACCTTCGTGGGTTATCTAATTTCAAAGCCATCCTTCTAGAAGAACAGTAGTGGTACTATTTAACACATATTCGGGGTCGATAGGATCATGTCGCTGAAAATAACGTAATTAACAACAAGACAAAAAATTAGTATTATCTGCGTTATTCGGACTATTGTCCTCATCTTCATTGTCATCTGTACAACGTTTCGGCCGATGTGCACTCCGGCCTTCTTCAGGTATTTCTTGTCGGACTCGGGAACTTTCTCGAACTCGGTAACATTCTTTTTGAACTCAGGAACCTTCTTGTCGTAAATCGGGAGCTTCACGGAGGGTTTTAAGTTCAAAGTTCCGTGATGGCCCCTGATTACGACAAGAAGGTTACCAATTATGACAAGAAGGTTCCAGAGTCCGAGAAGGCTCTCGAGTCCGACAAGAAATACCTGAAGAAGACCGGAGGGCCCATCGGCCGAAACGTTGTACAGATACCAATGAAGATGAGGACAATAGGCCGAATAACGCAGATAATACTAATCATCAAGCCTCATTTCAACCATTCAGAGAAATAACACACAAAATGTAAATATAAACGTACAATGAACGCAATTCTTTAACACCAAAAGATTCGGTTTCAATTAGTCTGTAATCAAAACTACGTCACTGCTTATATCACAATACCTCAATTTTGTGTAAAATCTATGTGTAAACTGTTCAAAATAATTATTTAATTGATGTTTAATACATGCCTGCAACATTTTATTTGAGGGGGACATAACTAAATTTCCATTTCAAATTGACGCTTTCTTCTAGCTGTCTCTAATTGTACTCATTGAAAATGCATATATATATATATATATATATATATATATATATATATATATAGGACTAGCAGCGGCTACCCGGCGGTGCCTGGGTAAAGGGGGATTTTTTTAAGTTAGTCCTGCATATCCATTATTACTGAATCGTGAGTTGAATCCTCGTGGGATGCCCCATTTAAATCCCTATGTAAAAAAATAGACCTTGCATTGATCCAGCTACTCTGAAAAGAAATGTTAATGTCTACTATCTAAAATATCAAATGAAAAAAAAAATCCATGCTGTTATCATTTACATTTTATTTTTTAATTCACTTGACGAATATAAATCAAATCTTCATTATTTTTGCTCAAAAACCAAGCCCTGGTGATATTTAAAGTGTATATATATTTACTTTGTCGTTAATTGTTTTATTTTCGAAGTTTCATCCGGACATACATATACACACATTTGTCCTTTATATATGTATAGATAGATTAATCACCATACCACCCGGAGGTTTTGTTTTGTTGGTAGTTTTTAATAAAAATATATAAAAAATGATCATTATTAAAAAGAATTAATCCTGTTTTAGAAAAATTGTGTTAATCTTCCACCCGCCCTTTGAATAGTCTGTGACATTTCACAATTAGATGTTTAGTAATCTAAACTCTAGATATGTGCACTATGGTCTTAATAAGGCTTTGCTGAAAACAAAGTGTGAATTCAGTTCATATACACATAATAACCGAATCATTTCTCATTTGACACTTATAGGTTATCAGTACGGCTGTTATCGCATATATTCATTGGTTAGGTAATAAGATATAATTATATCTCTATATCCGTCTGGGCCAATATAACATGACTTACAGAAAAAAAAACTATGCATGCATCCGTGGAGGAATATTATGTAATGGTTATCGTCGCAGGAAAGGACTCGATGACCTGATATCAAATCCTGGACGAGGCTGTTTGTATTTCACATGGCGCTAATAAATTTTGGGAAATGTATAAATCCGCCCCCCCCCAGCGATGAGTAAATAGTAGGGCATACAGGGCACTTTATACTTGGTTAGGCAACACGCCAGTGAGAAGGAAAACTGTGAATTCGAAATATGTTAGATGTTGCTTAAGAAATTGACTTTGTGTCGCATCCTGCTGTATGGAGAATATATATATATATATATATATATATATATATATATATATGAAGAAAAGTTTATAGAAAAGAAACAACAAAATGTTATATGTTTTGCTGACAAACGTTTGTTTCGACCCTATGAAGAGGTCTTTTTCAAAGCAAATGGAAAAACGAAATAAAAATATCATACACACAGAAGCACAGAACGCTCTCGCTCATTACCGGATATATATATATATATATATATATATATATATATATATATATATATATATATATATAATTACAAACACACGTGAAGGGATTGAACGCAGACATCGGAATTCTCCGTTATTATAAATATTTCACAGACGCTGCCGCTGTCGATAACAACAGAGACAAAAAATCCGTTAAACAGGAATAACATTCATTTGATAAAGGGTATCTAACGAACCTGAAAATTTATGACAAAAAAATAATAATAAAAAATAAGTGAATCCAATACTCCATAATATCGAGTTCATTCATTTATATATTTTTAATGCTTCGTACTAATGCCCAACTTAAAAAAAAACATTTAAAAAAAATATATATATATTTACCAACACCTCTATACGAGCAAGATGCGACACAAGGTATATTTCTTAAGCGGATATTAACAGATTTGAATTCAGAGTTTTCCTTCTCCTAGACTGGTTACTTAGCCAAGATTAGGAGCCCAGTTTTTTGCTTTTATTATTATTATTATTATTATTATTATTATTAGGTTTTCACATCTGCTGTAGCCGGTGGTTTATTGGAGGCTGAGTGACAGCAATATTTACAGGTCTCCAGGACTCTTCTGAGTATTCTAGCCGATCCCAACAGTGCTGTAGTTTGGATGGTCTGGATTCTTCCTCTGATTTCCAATTCACAGAAATTCTATTCCGGAGCTTTGAAGACCGTTCAAAGGGCATCCATTACAATTCATGTTCCACAGTTTCACCTTCATGTTCCACAGTTTTTTCAGTTCTCTGGCAAGGTCTAAGTATTTGTCTATCTTTTCGCTTTCTTTCATTTTCCCTCGCTGGTCGGCCGGGACGGCAAAATCCACTAGATGACAGGTTCTCTTATTCTTGTCGATTAATACTAGGCCCGGTTTTCAGTTCGGAATTATGTAATCCGTTTGCACATCAAAGGCCTAGAGAATTTTGTGCGTCTCATTCTCTAGGACAGATTCTAATTTGTGCATATATCATTTATTATTATTTACTCATTTTGAGTTTTTACATCAGCATTAGCTGATGGTCTTTCACTGGAGTCTGAGTGACAGCAAGTCTCCTCAGGTCTCCAGGACTCTTCTGAGTATTCTGGCAGATTGCAGCAGTGCAGTGTTCTGAATGGTTTCAATCATTCCTCTGATTTACAAACTTTCCAAACCCTTTTCTAATCCTTTTGGGACTGTTCCAAGTGCACCAACTACAATTGGTATCACTTTCACTTTCATGTTCCATAACTTTTTCAGTTCTCTGGCAATATCCAGAAATTTGTCCATTTTTTCATTTTCCTTTAGCTTCACCCTGTGATCTGCTGGCACCGTAACATCCACCAGTTGACAAGTCCCAGAGAATTTTATGCGTTTATTCTCAAGAACAGATTCTGGTTTATGCATATACCATTTTGTTGTATGGTTAAAATTAATTTTTTGCATAACTCCAGAGGATCACCTTCCCAACCCAGTCGTGTCTAGTTTGTATTCTCGTTGTGCTAGTTTATTATTATTATTATTATTATTATTATTATTATTATTATTATTATTATTATCTGCTTAATCCTGAAAATTTTTTCGGACGTATCTGTCCACACAAGAACGGTCCTTTGTCGTTCGGCTGTTAGCAAAGTTATTCTCTTTTCTATCTATTTTGTCACACCATCCACCGATTCTTTCTATTGGTTAAATTTGTTCTTGAACGGTTATCATAGCTTGTCTTTGTGTACCACGTGACAAAACTACTTCAATATTTCCACTTGATAACATCAATGATTTTTATTTGATATACCAAGTTCAACCTCCTTATATAATACATTTTGATGTGATTTATGCAAGCAAACTCCCACTATAGTCCTAAGGCATCTGTTCTCAAATACACTCGTTTTTTTTTTGGGGGTTGTCTTCCTACTTCAAACTCTTTCCCCAGCATTTATTGCCATAGGACGATTGGTACATGCTATGTCTTTTAAAGATCTCTTGGTTCTTAAGTTTTTTTTCCTGGAGTCTACTAAAAGCTGAAGGACCAAGAACTATTTCTTCTTATATAAATAAAATTCTTGTAACAAAGATCCCCAAAATGTTAATATGTTGACCTTTACAAAGCTAGTCTCATTCACAGTGATGGTACTGTTATCAGAAGAGATTATCTTGCACTTTTGAGCATTTATTTTCATAGGAAATGTCTTTTCTAATTCTACCGAAGAATATATGTATACATATATATAATACTATACAAATATATATATATGCACATATACACATACGTATACATATATATAACCTAATACAAATATGTATGTATATGCATATACAAACATATATATACACATATAAATACATGTATATACATATACAAATGTATATAATATATATATATAATATATATAATATATACATACAAATAAACATATATATACACATATAAAATATATACATAAATATAATATAATAATATAATATATAATATATATATATACAAATATAATATAATATATATTATATATATATATATATATATATATATTAATAATATATATCATGCGCACATATATATATATATATATAATATGCGCACACAGAAACCTCCCCCCATAATATTATATATAAATATATATATATATATATATTATTATATATTAGTAGTTAATGGTTATCAACACTGGTAATGGATTCTACAAGCCGATTTAAAATGAAAACGCAAGGTATTACGTTCTACTTGCTTTGAGAAGTTGCAAATCCATCATACTCTTCTCGTAAAGGACAGAAGAAAAGGCCAGCTTAAAGTCTCTTTCTTTATATGGCAACCAATCTAGGAGAAGGTCAACTCAAACTTAACAAAGTTTCTGCACAAACGTAGCATGGTATGTTTAAATCATGTACTCATATATATATATATATAATACATACACGCTTACATTCATATTATTACGCATACATGATGGCAGCAAACTCGTATTCAAGTATGCCATTGCTGATATAATAAATAATAATTAATATAATAATATAATAATAATAATAATAATAATAATAAAAGCTCAAATACTTTCTTGATAAAATCATTTTCTCATTTTTTGCCGTTTAGGCTACAGCCAGCCTTTAACTATAAAGGACAAGACATGTATTGCAATCAAGCAATGCCTGTGCCTGAAGCTTTTTTAATGAGGAAAAGCTTTGCACAAACAATCCCACTCTCTAAGTGACTGCCACATTTGAACCAAAAAGAAGAACAAGTCAACATCATTGGCTGCAGCAGCCGCCGCAGGTTAAATTTTGGAGTTTTCCTTCTCCTAGACGCGTAGTTTTCCTTCTCCCAGGCGCGTAGTCTAATGGTTAAAGTCGTAGAAAATTAACTCGTCGACCCGAGTTCAATTCCTGGACGAAGCTGTTTGATTTGGCATAACACTAATACCTTGGAAAAGGTATAAGCGCGCACCGCCTCACTAGCAAAGATATACATTGACCAGCTCTACACGGAGAGTGTAAAAAAAAACGCACAGGGCAATGAATAATAGGAATGGTTGACGGAAGAGTTTCATGGATATTTTTCTTATGCGCAGATGATGATGATGATGATGATGATGATGACAAATTCTGTTCCTTTGTAAATTGCAGTGTAATATTTTTGAAATTGTTTATATATTTAAAGCATGCGTATAGTAAAATGGAGGTACGCGGTGTAATGGCTAGAGTCGTAGGAAACGGACTCTTCGACATTTTGACCTATTATATGGAGCAGTCTCCCATGTCTATAACCTTGCTGATGAACCTAATAGGTCGAAATGTACATTCAGGATTGACATTTCTCGATTTGTTTAGCCATACATTTGAAATATACATGCCTGCCTAAATTCATTCATTATTAACTAATTAATTTCTAAATTCGGTATGACTTCAATTAGACACAATCTCCAAAAATGTCCGGCTAAAACCATATCAAATAAACACATGTTTA
This sequence comes from Doryteuthis pealeii, assembly GCA_023376005.1. Lineage (NCBI taxonomy): Eukaryota > Metazoa > Mollusca > Cephalopoda > Myopsida > Loliginidae > Doryteuthis > Doryteuthis pealeii. The sequence continues at coordinate 19,406,753 of CM042157.1, forward strand.
TTATTACTCTCACACACATAATATTATATCTCCATATCGACGTCCTTATCATATATGTGTGTGTTTCGTGTGTGTCTGTGTCTTCGTGTGTGTGTGTGTGTGTGTCTGTGTGTGTGCGTCTGTGTGTGTGTGTGTGTGTATGTGATCTACTATTTACCAATGACTGGAGGGAGAATAGTTGATGCATACTCAAGTGTATTATCACTATTCTTTATCTCCAGTCAATACTCTATTGCTAACAATAGCAAAAAAAAAAAAAAAAAAAAAAACGCGCCTTCCCTGGGCGCAAGTATTTTAGTTTTAACGTAATAAATATATTAAATTAGAAAAACTACTGAAACTAAATAAGAATTCAGATATAACGATTTGAAAAAGAGGGGTATAATCGAAAAATAGAACAACTTTGAAACTGACTCTTCCATCTTTTCCATCACTCCCGGTTCATTGTATTTAAAAGGCAAAATCATCTTTTCTCCACTCGAGCTATGAGTCAACAGAAGTAAAGACTCGCTCTCTTGCTAGCAACAAGGCAACCAGTCTAGAAGAGGGAAGTCTCTGTAAAACCTAAACCATGAGGAGTTTGTTCGTGGAGAATCTCTGGCTCAATAATATAGCATTTTTTCTGTTATCACCTCAAAACGTGTGGTCGGTCCTACACGAGCGTTCACCACGATAAACAAATCATCTGCTAGGTAGAACAGCTGTTTACATCACGGAGAGTCCAAACGCAACCACAAACACACACACCACACACACACACACACACACATACTTCCCGTATATATATATAATATATATATATATATATATATTATATATATATGTATATAATATATATATATTTGTTTTTGTTGTTGAAGGTCTCCGTATGCTTCTCGTAAGATATTGTATTTGTGTTTATTTAGTATATGTATCCGTTGTGTTGAGGTTATATCAAGTTTGGCATTAGTGTGAAGCATTAAAGAAATTACAAATATAAAACTCGGTGGTTTAGAGAGATTATCTTTTACTTAGTAATATTTCAGGATTATAATATCCCTTCTTCATGGGAAAGAAATATAGTACCTGCCCAAAGGATACTTATACCTAAATACACACACATACACACACACACCACACACACACACACACACACATATATATATATATATTATATATATATATATATATATATATGAGTCACACCCTTTGTTTATTATTGAGATTATATTTAGAAAGAGTTGTATGTATTGACTTATAACTCAGAAACATAAAGAGAGACTCTGTCACTCTGCCTCTGTCTCTGTCTGTCTGTCTCTGTCTTCTTTCTCTTTCTCTCTCTCTCTCTATATATATATATATTATATATATATATATATATAATTAATATTATATATATATAATTGATTGTATTAAAAAGAAAGAATGAAAGCAATTGTTGCATATAGTGTTATCGTTATGAGAAATGACTGCAACAACATATATCCTCTTTTACAATATGAAACTTTCATTTTTCTTCCTTTAATAGCAAATCAATATTATATATATATAGTATTATTATATATATAGTAGATTAATATATATAGAAGAGAGAGAAGAGAGAGAGAGAGAAGACAGCAGACACATACAGACAAGACAGAGCAGAGTGACAGAGTCTCCTTTACTGTTTTCTGAGTTATAAGCTAATCATATTTAGTCTCATTATAAATAATATATATATGTATATATGTGTGGTGTGTGGTGTGTGGTGTGTGTGTGTGTGCATGTGTTTATTTTAGGATAGTATCCATCGTGGGCAGTACATATTTCTTTCACCAGACTGAAGAAGGGATATTATTAATCCTGAAAATTACTAAGTAAACGATAATCTTCTTCTAAAACCAATCGAGTTTCTTATATTTAATTTCTTTTAATGCTTCACACAAATGCCAAACTTATATATGTACCTCACACAAACGGATACATATACCTAATAAACCAAATACATATATTACGAGAAGCACACGGAGACCCTTCAACAACAAAAAACAAAATATAATAGTTACACTTATACATATATTTATATATATATATAATATATTTATATATATATATATACGGAAGTATGGTGTGTGTGCTGTGTGTGTGTTTGTGTTGCGTTGGACTCTCCTGATGTAAAACTGTTCTACCTACGCAGAGATTGTTTATCGTGGTGAACGCCGTGTAGACCGACCAACGTTTTGAGGTGATACAGAAAAATGCTATATATTGAGCCAGAGCATTTCCACGAACAACACTCCTCATGGTTTTAGGTTTACAGAGACTTCCCTCTTCTAGACTGGTTGCTGTTCTGCAAGAGAGCCGCAGTTTTATTCTGTTTGACCATAGCTCGAGTGGAGAAAAGATGGATTTTTGCCTTTAAAAGATTTTTCAATGAAGACGGGAGTGATGAAAGGATGGAAGATCAGTTTCAAAGTTGTTCTTTTCGATTATACTCCTCTTTTTCAATCTTATATCTGAATTCTATTTAGTTTCAGTAGTTTTTCTAATTAATATTTTCATTACGTTAAAACCTAAATACTTGCGCCCAGGGAAGGCGCGTTTGTTTTTTTGTTTGTTTTTCTTTGCTATTGTTAGCAATAGAGTATGACTGAGATAAAGAATAGTGATAATACACTTGAGTATGCTTCAACTATCTCCCCAGTCATTGGTAAATAGTTAGATCATCAAACACACACTATACACAGACGCACACACACAGACACCACACACACAACACGAAGACACAGACAACACGAAGACAACACACACACGCATACACACACACACACATATATATATAGGACGTAGATATGGAGAATTTCACAATTATATATATGTGTGTGTGAGAGTAAGTAAATAAACAATGTGTTTATTTGATATGGCTTTTAGCCGACAATTTTTGGAGGATGTGTGGTTATTGAAGTCTAACTAATTTTGAAAAATTAAATTAGCTAATAATTAATGAATTTAGGCAGCATATATGTTCAAATGTATGGCTAAACAAATCGAGAAAATGTCATCCCTGAATGTACATTTTGACAGGTCTCATCAGCAAGGTTATAGACATGGGAGACTGCTCCATATAATGTCGACGAGTCCGTTTCCTACGACTCTAGCCATTACACCGCGTACCTCCATTTTACTATACGCATGCTTTAAATATATAAACAATTTCAAAAAATATTACACTGTAATTTACAGAGGAAACAGAATTTGTCATCATCATCATCATCATCATCTCGCGCAAGTAGAAAAAATATCCATGAAACTCTTCCGTCAACCATTCCTATTATTCATTGCCCCTGTGCGTTTTTTTTTTGCGCAGCAACCACTCTCCGTGTAGAGCTGGTCAATGTATATCTTTGCTAGTGAGGGGGTTGCGCGCTTATACCTTTTCCAAGGGTATTAGTGTTATGCCAAATCAAACAGCTTCGCCCAGGAATTGAACTCGGGTCGACGAGTTAATTTTCTACGACTTTAACCATTAGACTACGCGCCTCGGGAGAAGGAAAACTACGCGTCAGGAGAAGGAAAACTCCAAAATTTAACCTGCGGCGGCTGCTGCAGCCAATGATGTTGACTTGTTCTTCTTTTTGGTTCAAATGTGGCAGTCACTTAGAGAGTGGGATTGGTTCTGTGCAAAGCTTTTCCTCACTTAAAAAAGCTTCAGGCACAGGCATTGCTTGATAGCAATACATGTCTTGTCCTTTATATGTACTAAGGCTGGCTGTAGCCTAAAACGGCAAAATGAGAAATGAATTTTTATCAAGAAAAGTTACTGTGAGCTTTTATTATATTATTATTATTATTATTATTATTATTATTTTATTATTGTTACTATATCAAGCAATGGCAATACTTGAATACGAGTTTGCTGCCATCATGTATGCGTATATATGATGTAAGTGTGTATGTATATATTATATATTATATATATATGATGAGTACATGATTTTAAACATACCATGCTACGTTTGTGCAGAAAACTTTGGTTGAATTTTGAGTTGACCTTCTCCTAGATTGGTTGCTATATCAAAGAAGAGGACTATAGTCTGGCCTTTTCTTCAGTACATTTACGAGAAGAGTATGATGGATTTGCAACTTCCTCAAAGCAAGTAGACGTACGTAATAGCCTCTGCGTTTTCATTTAAATCGGCTTGTAGAATCCATTACCAGTGTTGAAACCATTACACTAATATATATATATATATATTATATATATATATATATATATATATAATATATATATGGGGGGGAGGTTCTGTGTGCGCTATTTATATATATGTATATATGTGCGCATGATATATATTTATTAATATATAATATATATATATATATATATATATATATATATATATATATATATATATTTGTATATGCATTATATATATTAGTATATTATATATATATTAGTATATATATTTTATGTATATATTTTTTTATGTGTATATATATGTTTATTTGTATGTATATATATATATATATACATACATTTGTATATGTATATACATGTATTTACATGTGTACATATATGTTTGTATATGCATATACATACATATGTATAGGTATATATATATATGTATACGTATGTGTATATATGTGTGCATATATATATATATGTATACGTATATATATATAATGTATACATATATTCTTCGGTAGAATTAGAAAAGACATTTCCTATGAAAATAAATGCTCAAAAGTGCAAGATAATCTCTTCTGATAACGGTACCATCACTGTGAATGAGACTAGCTTTGTAAAGGTCAACATATTAACATTTTGGGGATCTTTGTTACCAAGAATTTTATTTTATATATGAAGAAATGTAGTTCTTGGTCCTTCAGCTTTTTAGTAGACTCCAGGGAAAAAAACTTAAGAACAAGAGATCTTTAAAAGATATAGCATGTACCAATAGTCCCTATGGCTATAAATGCTGGGGAAAAGAGTTTGAGTAGGAAGACAACCCCGCCAAAAAAAACGAGTGTATTTGAGAACAGATGCCTTAGGACTATAGTGGGAGTTTGCTTGCATAAATCACATCAAAATGTATTATATATAGGAGGGTGAACTTGGTATATCAAATAAATCATTGATGTTATCAAGTGGAAACTATTAAAGTAGTTTGGTCACGTGGTAAAGACAAGCTATGATAACCGTTCAAGAACAAATTTACCAATAGAAAGAATCGGTGTAATGGTGTGACAAAAAAGATAGAAAAGAGAATAACCTTTGCTAACAAGCAACGACAAAGGACCGTTTCTTTGTGGACAGATACGTCCGAAAAAATTTTCAGGATTAAGCAGATAATAATAATAATAATAATAATAATAATAATAATAATAATAATAATAATAATAATAAACTAGCAACGAGAATACACAACTAGACACGACTGGGTTGGGAAGGTGATCCTCTGGGAGTTATGCAAAAAATTAAATTTTAACCATACAACAAAATGGTATATGCATAAACCAGAATCTGTTCTTGAGAATAAAACGCATAAAATTCTCTGGGACTTGACAAACTGGTGGATGTTACGGGTGCCAGCAGATCACAGGGTGAAGCTAAAGGAAAATGAAAAAATGGACAATTATCTGATATTGCCAGAGAACTGAAAAAGTTATGGAACATGAAAGTGAAAGTGATACCAATTGTAGTTGGTGCACTTGGAACAGTCCCAAAAGGATTAGAAAAGGGTTTGGAAAGTTTGGAAATCAGAGGAATGATTGAAACCATTCAGAACACTGCACTGCTGCAATCTGCCAGAATACTCAGAAGAGTCCTGGAGACCTGAGGAGACTTGCTGTTACTCAGACTCCAGTGAAAGACCATCAGCTAATGCTGATGTAAAAACTCAAAATGAGTAAATAATAATAAATGATATATGCACAAATTAGAATCTGTCCTAGAGAATGAGACGCACAACATTCTCTGGGCCTTTGATGTGCAAACGGATTACATAATTCCGAACTGAAGACCGGGCCTAGTATTAATCGACAAGAATAAGAGAACCTGTCATCTAGTGGATTTTGCCGTCCCGGCCGACCACCGAGGGAAAATGAAAGAAAGCGAAAAGATAGACAAATACTTAGACCTTGCCAGAGAACTGAAAAAACTGTGGAACATGAAGGTGAAACTGTGGAACATGAATTGTAATGGATGCCCTTTGAACGGTCTTCAAAGCTCCGGAATAGAATTTCTGTGAATTGGAAATCAGAGGAAGAATCCAGACCATCCAAACTATAGCACTGTTGGGATCGGCTAGAATACTCAGAAGAGTCCTGGAGACCTGATAAAATTGCTGTCACTCAGCCTCCAATAAACCACCGGCTACAGCAGATGTGAAAACATAATAATAATAATAATAATAATAATAATAATAATAAATAAGAGCAAAAAAACTGGGCTCCTAATCTTGGCTAAGTAACCAGTCTAGGAGAAGGGAAAACTCTGAATTCAAATCTGTTAATATCCGCTTAAGAAATATACCTTGTGTCGCATCTTGCTCGTATAGAGGTGTTGGTAAATATATATATATTTTTTTTTTTAAATGTTTTTTTTTTTTAAGTTGGGCATTAGTACGAAGCATTAAAAATATATAAATGAATGAACTCGATATTATGGAGTATTGGATTCACTTATTTTATTATTATTATTTTTTGTCATAAATTTTCAGGTTCGTTAGATACCCTTTATCAAATGAATGTTATTCCTGTTTAACGGCTTTTTTGTCTCTGATGTTATCGACAGCGGCAGCGTCTGTGAAATATTTATAATAACGGAGAATTCCGATGTCTGCGTTCAATCCCTTCACGTATGTTTGTATATATTATATATATATATATAATATATAATATATATATATATCCGGTAATGAGCGAGAGCGTTCTGTGCCTCTGGATCTATGATATTTTTATTTCGTTTTTCCATTTGCTTTTGAAAAAGACCTCTTCATAGGGTCGAAACAAACGTTTGTCAGCAAAACATATAACATTTTGTTGTTTCTTTTCTATAAACCTTTTTTCATATATATATATATATATATATATATATATATATATTCTCTATACTAGCAGGATGTGACACAAAGTCAATTTCTTAAGCGACATCTAACATATTTCGAATTCACAGTTTTCCTTCTCACTGGCGTGTTGCCTAACCAAGTATAAAGTGCCCTGTATGCCCTACTATTTACTCATCCCTGGGGGGGTCGGATTTATACATTTCCCAAAATTTATTAGTGCCATGTGAAATACAAACAGCCTCGTCCAAGATTTGATATCAGGTCATCGAGTCCTTTCCTGCGACGATAACCATTACATAATATTCCTCCACGGATGCATGCATAGTTTTTTTTTCTGTAAGTCATGTTATATTGGCCCAGACGGATATAGAGATATAATTATATCTTATTACCTAACCAATGAATATATGCGATAACAGCCGTACTGATAACCTATAAGTGTCAAATGAGAAATGATTCGGTTATTATGTGTATATGAACTGAATTCACACTTTGTTGTCAGCAAAGCCTTATTAAGACCATAGTGCACATATCTAGAGTTTAGATTACTAAACATCTAATTGTGAAATGTCACAGACTATTCAAAGGGCGGGTGGAAGATTAACACAATTTTTCTAAAACAGGATTAATTCTTTTTAATAATGATAATTTTTTATATATTTTTTTATTAAAAACTACCAACAAAACAAAACCTCTGGTTGGTATGATGATTAATCTATCTATACATATATAAAGGGCAAATATGTGTATATGTATGTCTGAGTTATATCATCGAAAAATAAAACAATTGACGACAAAGTAAATATATATACACTTTAAATATCACCAGGGCTTGGTTTTTGAGCAAAAATAATAGAGTTTTGATTTGTATTCGTCAAGATAATTAAAAAATAAAATTTTAATGATAACAGCATGGATTTTTCTTTCATTTGATATTTTAGATAGTAGACATTAACATTTCTTTTCAGAGTAGCAAGGTCTTTTTTTTACATAGGGATTTAAATGGGGCATCCCACGAGGATTAAACTCACGATTCAGTAATAATGGATATGCAGGACTAACTTAAAAAATCCCCCTTTACCCAGGCACCGCCGGGTAGCCGCTGCTAGTCCTATATATATATATATATATATATATATATATATATATATATATATATTGCATTTTCAATGAGTACAATTAGAGACAGCTAGAAGAAAGCGTCAATTTGAAATGGAAATTTAGTTATGTCCCCCTCAAATAAAATGTTGCAGGCATGTATTAAACATCAATTAAATAATTATTTGAACAGTTTACACATAGATTTTACACAAATTGAGGTATTGTGATATAAGCAGTGACGTAGTTTTGATTACAGACTAATTGAAACCGAATCTTTTGGTGTTAAATAATTGCGTTCATTGTACGTTCATATTTACATGTTGTGTGTTATTTTCTCTGAATGGTTTGAGATGAGGTTTGATGATTAGTATTATATGCGTTATTCGGCCTATTGTTCTCATCTTCATTGTTATCTGTACAACGTTTCGGCCGATGGGCCCTCGGTCTTCTTCAGGTATTTCTTGTCAGACTCGAGAGCCTTCTCGGACTCTGGAACCTTCTTGTCATAATCGGTAACCTTCTTGTCGTAATCAGGGGCCATCACGGAACTTTGAACTTAAAACCCTCCGTGATGGCTCCCGATTTACGACAAGAAGGTTCCTGAGTTCAAAAAGAATGTTACCGAGTCAGAGAAAGTTCCCGAGTCCGACAGGAAATACCTGAAGAAGACCGGAGTGCACATCGGCCGAAACGTTGTACAGATGACAATGAAGATGAGGACAATAGTCCGAATAACACAGATAATACTAATTTTTTGTCTTGTTGTTAATTACGTTATTTTCAGCTACATGATCCTATCGACCCCGAATACGTGTTAAATAGTACCACTACTGTTCTTCTAGAAGGATGGCTTTGAAATTAGATAACCCACGAAGGTTGATGCGGCATTAAACAAAGAAACCAAGACCAAAACCATGGTGTTTGTGTGTATGTATGTGTGTGTGTAGTGTAAGAGAGAGAGAGAGAGAGAGAGAGAGAGAGAGAGAGAGAGAGAGAGAGAGAGAGAGAGGGGGAAGAAAAGAGAGAAAGAGAGTGGTGGGGGTGAGGGATTTGTCTCGTTGTTTGACAAATATACTCAATTTGATCGTTATCTGTTGCAGTAGAAGGTCATCCCGATTTAAGATCAATATCGATGGACTATGTTCGAAATCTGAAATGTTCGACTCACTTGTATATAGTCTAGCGACCCTCTTGCGTAATAATCCTCTTTTTAAGTCTCTTAATCAAGAAAGATCAGAAGATGACTGGCCATTCATATATATATATATATCTAACATCCAATATATATATATATATATATATATATATATATATATATATATATATATATTGGATGTTAAATCCGATGAAGTGACGTCAGATCGAAATGGAAACACGATAACTTTGAAGAGAGCACTACATATTTTTTTTAGTCTTATTTTCATTTGAAAATATATTTGGCATGAAATAGAAAACTTTTTGGTCTTTTCTTTTGCTAATTAATGCACGGTACTCAATATTAAACCATGTAAGTGTTATTTTTTCATTTTTTTTCATGTTTTCAATGGACTATTAAATCACTGGAGGCCAACACATGGACATGCTAACGTAGGACGCCCACTAAGGACCTACATTGACCAACTATGCGAGGATTCGGGATGCTCCACGGAGGACCTCCTAGGGGCAATGAGTAATAGGGAAGGTTGGCGAAAGATAGTCATGGATACTCGTGCTGCTAGCGTGACATGATGATGATGATGATGATTAAATCACTGATTATTATTATTATTATTATTATTATATTATTATTATTATTATTATTATTATTATTATCTTTAATACTGATTACCGTGCAAAAATAGCAAAAAAGAATTTTATATTGTTGTCATCCACATTCACCGTGTTTCGACGTATCACATCCCCTCTGTGTGGCTAAACTTAGTAAGTTAACTCTGGCCAGGATAGAAACCGAACCGATTTTTCATCGGTTAGGGTTCTTAACCACTGGGTCATCAGCCACTAGCAAGAAAGGGATACATTCTTAAGGGATAAATACATACATAGATGCCTCTAGAGAGCTAAAATCCGCTTTATAGGAGAGTCTTGTCATTTTAAGCGTAATTTGCGGTCGACAGTAAAACCCCTCAGAGAGCTCAACCAATAAGTGTTTGGGAAATATATGTGTGTGTGTGTTTGTGTGTGAAAATATACACTCAAGGTGTGTCATAAAAGTATCGGGATTGAAGCTGTTTTTACGAAGATAGGGATAAACAATAAATGTAACGTTAATTGTGTGTGTGTGTGTGTGTGTGTGTGTGAGTTTATATATGAAAATGGTGACTTACCGGGGAAATTAGTCACACTGGTTAGTTGATACAAGACAGCGATATAACAAATAGAAAGTGCTGAATACGTGAGTAGAGCACATTTAATATATAATGGTATAAACAGGAATAACCTACTCGAGTTTCACCATGAGGATCTTCAGGGTTAAATCCAATGAATTAATCAAAATATTGCCGATTGTATGCGTGTATTTATTGATTAATCGGCTGGAATTGATCAATATCTTGATTAATTCAGTGGATTTAACCCTGAAGATCCTTATGTTAAAACTCGAGTAGGTTATTCCTGTGTATACCATTATATAATATATATATAATATATATGTGTATATATAATATATACATATAATATATATATTTATGATATATATATATATGAGTATTCTCTTAACTTATATATATATATATATATATATATATATATATATATATATATATGTACAATAAGTCATCATTGCTACGAGGTTAGTAAGTTACAGTAGAACACTTTACTTCTTTATTCTCCTTTATGCTCTCATTTCTCTATCACTTATCGTGTCACGTCAATGACCTTTTCCCAAAGTATATTCCGATATTTCAGTAAGTGGTGAGAAGAACATTCAAATCTCTCTTCTTTGTCCATGATTGAACTTAAATTGCCATTTTTGTTCACCATTGCACTAACTATATATCTAATAATTGAATGAACAATCTTTCAACTTTTCCCAAAAGTTTTATGAGAATTTGCGCTGAGACTTTTGCGAAAGTTAAGTAAAATGTTTATCTAATAAATGTAATGGTAAAGAAAAATGAACAATAAACAGATAACGTTTCGCAGAAATTACCTGTTTCATGTTTTTTTATTGAACAAGTTTACATCGAATGAAATAAAGAATCCGCTTTTTTTTTGTCATGTCTACGTTTTTAAATTTTCACAATCGGATTTTCATAACGTATGTGTAAGTAAAATTAGATGTATTTCCTAGCTGTATATGCAAAGCGAAAAGACACGTTAACAAAATTGCTTTGAAATTTGTATTCGCTGAACTATCTTTTTTTTCTTAAATTGTTTTGTATTTATAAAAGTGGTTTGTAGTTTTTGTTTTGTTTTTTTTAGAATCCTTGGGTTATTAGAATAAGAGAATGGCCAAATAATGGGGGATCAGTTAATTACTTGGTAGAATAAAAAAATTGGGTTATTTTATGCCGAATCCGGTTTTATTTTGTATATGCTTGTTGGGTGTTTATTTTTTAAGCTCATTCCTTTAAAACATTTTAAAAACTTACTGTTTTTATCTATTTAACTTATGGTACCCTGTAAAGTACTACCACTCCAGGGCAGAATGGACCTGGATTAATGGCAATGGAGAGGTCCTCTGTCTCCCCCAGAGAATTGCAACCTCACCACTAGGTGCAGTTTAACATCATACCCAGGACAGACCCTAAGACATCGCCTTCAAGCACATATATGATAAAAAGGAAGAGCGTGGTGATTGCATTTCACTTAGCGCTAATGCCCTTGGGAAAGGTGTGAATCCTACTCTCCCTCCAGCTATGAGTAAATAGTAGGGCAGATTGGGCTCTTTAACCTTGGTTAGGCAACCGGTCTAGGAGAAGGAAGAATCTGAATTCAAACCTGTTGAACTTCACTTAAGAAATTGACCTTGTGCCACAGGTTGGTAAATATATATATGATAAAAGGGTAGGGGGGTTGATATAAGAGCCCTAGAGTCGGACAATCATTTGAGGATTGACGTGACCAGTCGATTGATTGGATGAGTACTCTCCGACCACCCGTCTAACCCAAGTAACGGTCAAAGTGGAGTGGTGAACGAATGGACTGCTCGCCAGGATTGCTTCCTAAAGCATTACGGGTCGCCATACGTGGCCAACTGGTGACCCCATTGGATGATCTTATTCCAGCTAGAGGTACAGTCAGCGGGTGAAGTGTTTTTGAATTCGTCACGGTGATTTAAAGTGTTATTCTCACCGCAGCTAAATAAGTTGTAATCCCGTCAACAATCCTAAAATCTAAACCCAGATTGTTTTTTAACGGTGGTCCGGGGACCACACTGGCTCAGCCAAGTCAATTGCAGGGCGCCCAAAATGCTTTAAAGGAGTGTTGAAAATTGTATTATCCGATTAGCCATAGAACCGCAAATTCGTATTTCTAGTTACTCGTAAGTAAAGTCGTCGGATGGCCTAAAGTCGATATCAGCCAATCAGCGAGGGAGTCTATCCCCTTTTCTCTAGTGCTAGACCAAGGAGGAGATTGTTTTCAGCATCTGAGGTGCGCCACACCTACCATCAGCCTCTTACTTTACCGCACAGCTCCCTGTGCTACTCATAGGCTGAGTTGGCGAGGGCCGGTATCGAACTGGGAACCGACTGAGCTAACCCGGTTTAAAAAAACAATAATTCATGGGATTTGGGCTTTTAAGATTTTACAATAAATTATGAGAGCCGGTTTAGCTCAGTCAGTAGAAACATCACAATGTTCCGAGTTCGATACCAGTCCCTGGCAACTCAGTGCCTGTGTGGCACATTGGGTAATCTGATCTGTGCAGTAAAGTGGGGAGCGGCAGATAAGTTTGGCGCCCCACTTCAGCAAGAACAAATCCCTGACTCTAGCGAAAAAAGGATACACTCCCTCCTTGTCTGGCTGATACGGACAATAGGCCACTCCGCTAACTGACTTTACTTACATTAAATTTAGCGGTGTTAGTGGCTAAATACTGACTATAGCAAAAAAATATTCCCTAATTGTTGACAACATGTCTTTTGATCATTTAATCCAATATAAATAATAATACCATTAAATTTTCTTACAATTCGATATATTTTCTGAAACGTTTCATTCTATAAAAATGATATTCTTTCTATATATATATATATATATATATATATATATATATATAATATATATATTTGGTTAGGAGGTTGATTTAGAAGGCTATCACAAGCAGGTGTAAAGAAAAAAATAATAATACGGCAACATGATGTTGTGTGTTACAATGTATTTAATTCTTGAATTTTCGAGATAATATCTCTTTTTTCAAAAGATCACTGGAACTGAAGTAACTAGTTATGGCATTTCCTTTTCAATGAATCTTTTTTTTTTGAAAATGATGGTATTTTTATTATAAAATTCTCTTATATATATATATATATATATAATATATATATATATATATATGCGTGTGTGTGTGTGTGTGTGTGTGTGTGTGTGTGGTGTGCGTCGTCGTCATTGACAAGTCGATTGAGCAAGATATATCCATATCAATTTACCTAATTCCGTGCTGTGTGTTTGTTGTGTTTTTGTACACGTGTGTTTATATGTGTATATGAGTGTGTTTGTATGTGTGTATGGGTGTGTGTATATTTGCATGCGCGTTATATTCATTAACATAGGAGGACTGAGTCAGTCGTATTCTTCAGCCAAATCGGCTGATAAAACTGGTAATTTCCACGAGTTATATGGGTCACAATATATTGTAAAAGACTATGCACAGCCATCTATCAATCTAATAGTGTGTGTGTGTGTGTGTGTGTGTGTGTGTGTGTGTGTGTTAGAGAGGAAGAGCGAGAGAGAGAGAAAGAGAAAGAAGAAAGAGAAGAAAGAGAGAAGAGAGAGAGAGAAGAGAGAGAGAGAGAGAAGAAAGAGAAGAGAGAGAGAGAGAGAGAAAGAAAGAGAGAGAGTGTGAGAAACAGAGAGCGAGAAAGAGAGAGAGAAAGAAAGAAATAAAGAGAGAGAGAGAGAGAGAGAGAGAGAGAGAGAGAGAAAGAAAGATAATAGAGAAGAGAGAGAGAGAAGAGAGAGAGAGAGAAGAGAGGAGAGGAGAGAGAGAGAGAGAGAGAGAGAGAGAGAGAGATGTGTTTTAAGGCGTGCCAGTATTCATTTAAATTGTTGTATGAGTTCATCCACATAGTTGAGTAAATTTCTTAGGAAATTTCCATCGGTTTTTGAACGACCATATATAACTATCTATCTATCTAGTAATCTATCATAATAAATTCTTTGGTATTTTACATACTCTGACGAAGGCCGTTATTCCTTGTATACTAAAAGATGTTGTAGTATTATTATCATATTATTTTGTATTTAAAATAATAATAAATAGTGCATGTGTGCATGGATAAACTCCTGACCGAAACTTGTGTCAGTAAAATAAAATCTATTCTATCCATTCAGCATTTTCTTTTCTTTGTTTATATTTCTTTTCAACCTACCGTCGAATACGCTTCCATTTTCAACTTATACACACACATGCATATATATATATATATATATGAAGATAGGATGGATGTATTAGAATCCGACAGTATGATGTAGGTAAAAGGATAGTGAACAAGAAATGATAACTCAAAACAAATCTAAGAAACGTTTCGTCCGATTTATACGGAACTCATCAGTCAAATGATTTCTATTGAAAGCAAAATTACGTGCAAGTACAAGTGATTTGGTGAGGGGGTGAGTTAGTAGCGGAAGTGAAACACACCAGAACTTTACCCCCTCCCTTAACCTACCCCTGTGCCCCTCTACTCCCAACCTCTCTCTACTTCCTGTAAACTACCCTCACTTCATTAATGTCTGCCCCTATCCTCCCTCCCTTCACTTCCGGTACTAACTCACCCCCCTCAGCAAATCACTTGTACTTGCACGTAATTTTGCTTTCAATAAAAATCATTTGACTGATGGTGTCCGTATAAATCGGACGAAACGTTCCAACTCTTAGATTTGTTTTGAGTTATCATTTCTTGTTCACTATCTTTTACTTACCCCATATATATATATATATATATATATATATATATATATATATCGGAAAAATAAAGAAGAAGATTTACATTTGTAGCATTATAGACTATTCCATGGAACCTAGAGGAGATAACTAGTCCTTTCCATCCTCAGATGCCAAATGAAGATTCCTTTATTATTCTTATGTGAGTTGAAAATACTATTTTTTATGTATTGTGTTCATCTGTGTAAGCCACTCCTGAAGGTAATAACTGGTGGTCATAAATTAACTTCTTATCCACCTGGTCGACTGTCAAAAATATCACCTTAAATTGGCACTGTGTACCATGCAAGGGAAACATATCCTTCTCAGTAAATTTCATTACTCAGTACACATATTGGATGTGATTTCCATGTGTTTTTTTTTTATTTTTAAAAAATTATTTGTATGGGATTTGAAAGTCAAAGCCATAAAGCACATGTAGTTCGAACTCGCTTATAAATGATGTCGCCGTCAAGAGCGTTAGCCACAACACCGCGTGAATTCTCCCGTGTCTTTTAATGTCAGAATATTCAAAACTTGAAAAATAAAAGCTTGTTTACTTCCCGAGAAAATTGCTATTCTGAAAATTCTGAAATAAATAAAAAAGTCAAAACAATAGCGCACATATAGTTCGAACTCGCTTATAAACGATGTCATCGTCAACAGCGTTAGTCACAACACCGCGTGTCTTTTAATGTCAGAATATTCAAAAAAATTTTATTGGAAAAATAAAAGCTTGTTTACTTCCCGAGAAAATTGCTATTCTGAAAATTCTGAAATAAATAAAAAAGTCAAAACAATAGCGCACATATAGTTCGAACTCGCTTATAAACGATGTCATCGTCAAGAGCGTTAGTCACAACACCGCGTGTCTTTTAATGTCAGAATATTTCAAAAAAATTTTATTTGGAAAAATAAAAGCTTGTTTTCTTCCCGAGAAAATTGCTATTCTGAAATTCTGAAATAAATAAAAAAGTCAAAAACAATAGCGCACATATAGTTCGAACTCGCTTATAAACGATGTCATCGTCAAGAGCGTTAGTCACAACACCGCGTGTCTTTTAATGTCAGAATATTCAAAAAAATTTTATTGGAAAAATAAAAGCTTGTTTCTTCCCGAAAAATTGCTATTCTGAAAATTCTGAAATAACAAAACAACAAAACAAAACAAAACAAAACAAGAACTAAAAACAAACAAAAAAAACTAGAAGCAAAACCCTCTAACTCAATTTAACGCTACATATTCCCAAATATAAATGACAACTTCTTTCTCGCACTGAGGAGCCAGGACATAATGGAAAGAAGCCATACGAATTTGAAACATGTTGGAGGTTGTAGACATTGCCAACAATTAGAAAGCAGTCTATAGTGTTACAGGAAGAATGAAGACGGTAAAAATGCAATTGTTGAACAAAGAGACGAAGAAACTCGTTACGTACAAGAATCAATGCACATGAACAAAAGTTTTCAGTTGTACACATGTCAAAATGCAATATATGCTTCAAGACTACTCAGCAAAGTTAAGCAGAGATGACTCTGCTTAGTATGTACATGAGTGACCCCTAAACAAAGAGTTGATTACTTACCGGATGTAGGACTTTCTGTGTCCAGTGACTTCGGCTTCTGGGTCTGTAAAATAATTAATAGCTATTGACATGAGTTAGCGTACTGTTGTTTTGAGCAACAAGCTCATCACAACTGAACCAGTGCCAAGACAATTGGTACTTATGGGAATCCAGAATAGTCCACTCATGCATCTGGGAGATTCCATTCCTTGAGTCCTGATTGGCTGCTTGGTTTCTATGATGTTATGAGGCTTCATAAATAACCTGGCATTTTGAACAAGTATTCGCAGC
>CM042157.1:19428818-19439836 GCA_023376005.1 Doryteuthis pealeii
ACTCCCGAATGCTTCACGTTTTGCGTAACTCTGCCAACGACTCTCAGCTGTATACAGGGAGGGAATAAAACATCTCATCTTACATTTTCCTAAATACGAGTGTTTGTGTTCTTTGACGGGTCCAGTGTGTAACAGTAAAATCTATTGCGTCAAATGGATATGTTTGAAAACTATTGCTATTACATAGGAATACTTGAAACAATGTAATTTAAATAAGACCTTCCTTATCGTCTTGGGTTCAAATCTGTTGGTCAAATGAATATGTTGGAAAACTATTACTATATACTTGAGACTTTATAACTGTGTTAAACTATTTGTATTATGTAGGAATACGTGAACACGTGCCGAATTCGAAGCTGCAATTTAACAAGATAGAAATGAACAATGAATGGAACGTTAATTTTTTCAGAATACTTGATGTGTCAAAAAGTACAATAATCTCGATACTTTTTGACACACCTCAATATATATATATATATATATATATATGGAACATTGAGTCTATATATATATATATATATAATATATATATATATATATTAGTTTTCGTTAGCGTTTCTTGCAAGTAGACAAGATGTGTCTCATTTCTCAAGTGCTAAATGTTTTTTTTTCGGCGTTGTCACGAACAGCTGAAACGAACGTGAAGTTGGATAATTAATAAGGTTTGCGATAAATTGTAACGACATTACTTCGATGTAATTTTGACCGAAGAGCAGATTGCTTTTGTTAGCAAAACTCAATTTCAAATGTAGGGCCGACACTCACCAAAGAATTTCCAGACAAAATTACCATCTGCCTCTCTCTTATTATTATTTTCATACTTTTTCTTATGTACTAAATTTATTTACAGAAGTTTTAAAAGTTTCAATTTGGTTGGTTAGTCTGTTGGGTTTTACGGCATACAAACCCATTGGGCTATTTTATGCCGAAGAAGTTTTTGTTTTTGTTCATTCTTGATAGGTATTCATTTTTTTTTAATATCAGTTCTTTAAAAAAACATTTTCATATTTAACCCATAGATGTGACCCTAATTATAACTCCGGGTCAGAGTGGACCTGGTAGAAATAGTACTGAAATAGCCCAAGGGTTTTTGCATGCCGTAAATCCAACCTACTTACCAACCAAATTGAAACTTTTAAACTTCTGTAAATACATTTAGTTAGATATGAAAAAGTTTGGAAAAAAATAATAGAGAGAGGCAGATGGTAATTTTGTCACACTCCAAATTAATCAAAAAATATACATAAGGAAAAATTATATTTAAAAAAAAAACTGACTTCTTTATTTTCAAACCATTCGAGTGAGCCGGATAAGGTATACTGGACACTGCTGAGAAGTAAGGATGAACTCATAAGTGACATCCTCAAATGGAAACCAGTACATAGACATGCCAGTGGGGAGCTCCAGCAAAGACCTAATTAGACCAAGATTCTGTGCGGATACTGGATGCTGTGCTGAGGGGCTCCTGGGGGTGATGAATTATAGTGATGCGTAGCGGCTTCTTCTTCACGTTTGCTAAATCGGCGTACGTATCGTAGCGGGTATACTGCGGGTATCGTCTCTAACCTTAGACGATATATGTAGGGATCGCAACGAAGACACAAGACATGCTGTATGTAGTAAGAGATTGAACTTTTATTTATTTCCCTCGGCGTGCGTGTGCGTAGTGAGCTTACAAATCACATAATTTCTTTCCGACCCATATTGAACTGATTACTGTATCAATTTAAAACATCAATTGATATCATTATATATCTGTTTTCAAAATTATCATAAACTTCTATTTCTAACATTTGGGACTTGTTAAATATTCATTCGATTATCATCATCAATAGTCGGGTAGTTCTGTTTTTTTTTAGCCCAACTTTTTTATATACAATGCTGAGAAAGAGAAACAATAAATACATTCGTGACATAATAAAACCTGTTTAAGTATATTATTATAATAGTCCGAAATTAAACCTTCTTTAAACAAAATGACTCAAGTAAAATGCATGTTTTGTCTATGTATGGAAAGTGACTTGAAATACGACAACTTGTATTCACGAAAACGATTTTTCTCACAAAAAACCCCCCAAAAAACCACCCAAAAAACCACCTAAAATTGCTGACATTGGAGGCTTTACAGAGGATAATATTTTCACCAATATTTACTTTATGAAAGTTTTACAAATTATATCCCGAGATACGAATAAGATTTGAAAACAAAAAACAAAACAAACAAAAAGTGCCATTCCAAATTAATAGAACACATGAATAAGAAAAAATAATTACAGAATTGGAATTTCACCACTATATGCAATTTAACGATATATCCAGGACCCTCAATCACCGCCTTCTAGCACATATATGATAAGAAGGGGTTGGGGCTTGCCATAAGGGCAATATGATTGGGACAATTATATAGGGGCTAGAACTTGAGGTGTCTAGACGTTTGATCGGAGGGGGCCTCTCCGACCGCCTGTTTAGCCTTAGTAAGTGCCAAAGTAGAATGTTCCATGACTACTCAGACACCAGGATTCCGGCCTTAATCATCATGGGTTGCCACTCACGGCTAAAAGGTGGTCCCATAGGGGATTAACTCTAGAGAGGTGCACTGGGTGTATTCTGCAGCCCCAGCCGACAATACAGTAAATTCCATATTGATCACACCTTATAATTATAAAAACACTTTGAGAATTTATGTAATGGGTAATTCAATTTCAAATCATCTAAGTAAAAAGAAACATCGTCATCCATGTGAGTCATTAAATGCATGTAAGCAACTCACATTTGTTTTAATCTACTGTCCCTGATTAACCCTATCCATGCGGCTTAGATTACGCTGAATACATCATCTGTAACAGGGTAAGACCCCCCCACACACACACACACAATCAATCATTTAATCAAAGGTCCCTGCAGCTACTAAGTTGGTAAAATTTATTAAAAACTGACAAAAATCCCAGGTGGATTTGGCGCGGGAATTTCGACATAAAGTTTTTCTGAATCAGAAGAAGATATTGTGATGTCAACGATCAAACGAAAACGCTCAAGGTTGGTTTTTTTTTTTTTTTTTACTCCTGCTCTCAATGTAATACGAGAACGCACTGTCCAATCATCTTCCCGCTCGATAAAAGCTAGTTTTTCATTGGCTGGCTAATGCAATTTGTTATGACATGGTCCGTAATTGGCTGACGAAAGAGAGGTGTTTTGCTCCCCAATTTTCTTCTATTGAAGACAGACTTCGAAACTGTTAAAAATCACTGAGACGAGAGATTCCTAAAGGGAAATTGAATTACCGTCAGAAGAAATTTTTGCCTCAAGAAGAATACATTGCTGATAGAACGTATCGCTTAAGAAAAAACTCCGACGAAAGAAGTAATGCAGTCCGGAAAATCTTTGCCAATGAAATAACTCAACGCTAATTAGAACAAAGCAAAAAAACTCTTCCTAAATTCATCAGCATATTTTTCTATCCTACCTAGAATTAAAAAGTTATTATTTTTCCTGTTGTATATGATTTACATAATAGGATTAAAATAATAATATTGAAATAAAAACTTCTTTTATTGTTAACTGTTATAGTGATACACCCTATAAGACTAATGGAATGCGCCGACAGGTTTACTATAAGTAACAGGGATAATTGTGGCTTAGCAGTAAGCCAATGCGTGTATGCCAATAACTCTGTTCGTCGGACGTAATTTCCACATCTCTCTATTGTATTTGTCTACTTTCTGTTAATACATTTTTCTACATTTGTTGCCCGTCGTTTTGTTCTTATTTGACCCCTTAAAACCTCACAACATTAACTAAGAGTTGTCTCGTTCTTAGAGTTGCCACCGTCATCGGTAGTTCATTTCTAATGCGGAAAAAAACGCTAGAATAATAAGACAAATCGCCACTTGGAGAGTGGCCGACCCATGAAAAGTGCTACTACCTGCGATAGTGGGAAACATAAGGAAAAAAAGCAACTTCCTTAATTCAGAAGGTAGTAAAAGATTACAATAATGTCTCATTGTCATCTAAAAAATTCTGTAGAATTGTTAAAAGTCTTGTAATCTAGCACAGGCTACTAAATGAGAAATAACCAAACGGAGGTTGGAAATGAAATGGAATCTTTATAACATTAACAAAATGCAATACTCGCCAGTGGCGTGAAGAGAGTTAAACCTCCCTTAGTGGCTTAAGTCTACTTAGTTAGAATAATACTCCCGTATTCATGAGGATTGGGGCATACTCATTAATGTTCATAGGTAAGATATATAACAAATAGTCTTTGTTTCTCAGATTTATATGGTTTCAAATAACTAATAATTATCCCTAGTAAATAATTAGAGCTACAAATAACTATTCTTAATATAAATAATTGAGTTATATGGTATCATGCATTCCTAACGAATGCAACTAATTATGTCCTGGGTATGATGTGCTGAAAAAAACCGCCAAATTAATAGGGCAAGTCGCTATTTGGGAAGTGGGCGACCAACGAAAAGTGCTACTACCTGCAATAATGGGAAAAATAAGGCAAAAAGCAACTTCCTTAATTCAGAAGGTAGTAAAAGGTTGAAATAATATCTCATTGCGACCTAAAAATCCCGTAAGTCTGGTAAAGGTAATTCTGTCTGCCTACTGATATCAAGATTAGTTGAAAAAATTACTGCCAACACCAATAAAAGAGAAGGGTTTATAGGGATTGGCCCCTATATTTTTACGGCATGTGGAATTGAAAAAATTAAAATAATTAAGTTTTCTTAAATAACTAGTTTTACAATGGTATGTCATGAGTTTAGAATTAGGTAAACAAAAGAGAATCGAATGAATATTAATTTAGAAATATTTTAGAAACAATAGAAACAATGGTTTAAATTCCATGGGAAAATATGTACGCCATCGGAATGTACTAAAATCATTCGATATTGTATCATTGCAAATAACCTGATATTTGATGAATATTTTAGCTTAATGATCACAATAGACAATGACAAAAAGAAAATTATAAAAAGACCCTTTTAGCTGAAAGACAGACAAAACTGCTACAATGTTTATAACCAATCGCACAAATATAAACAATACATGTCACACTTGTCACACACAACTATGTACAGACACATACAGTCGGCAACATCACTAAAAGAACAATTGAATATACCAATTGTAAATTAATTGTTGTACCGGCCGTTCCTACAGTGGAGAATATACACCGGTTCTCACTATAAATAGTGAGACACCGAGTGAAAATGTTGTACTGTTACCGTTAACGGCAGGCTAGTCGTTCCTGTACCATTATTGTAAATACACTTGTCTTATTTTACCCTACCTCGACTTGACTTCTTTTTTACTGTTGGATTAAAATCACAACATTAATGTATATAAAGTTTGATTCTTTTATCAATTTTGTTTTTTGTTTTCTATGGAAACTTCATTTCCGTAGTCTTAAACATTTAAATTGTGGGGACCCATAACTCGGATCTTCAACTCTTCAACCACACACTCACCAAACAACCACGGTCCCTACAGGTTAATATAAAGGTGTCAACCAATCAAAATGAAGAGAAAATTTACATAAGCATGACTCACAGACATATAAAACAATATCCGACAAGCGGACTAATTCCCAGCCCCAGAATCACAGGTAAACACCTTTCATATTGTTTTGTTTTCTTTTTTCTATCAACACTAATAACCACCCGCCTTATCACAAAGACATTCCAATCAAGTTGCGTTGATCCTTGTTCAGTGGATCTAAAGAAAAAACACAACATGGGCGCAATCCATTTAACTATGCAAATTGGAGACTCTAAATATTTATATAAAATGACCCAAGAAATGTTGACATGCCATAAAATCCATCAACCAACCAATCTTCTCTTCTCTTCTTTTCGTTTCTTTCTCTTTTTTATGCTTTATGCTTTATTCTTCTTTCTTTCTTTCTTTCTTTCTTTTTTTCTTGCAATATCTAATTTCTTTTATTTTCTGCTTCTTTCTTGCTTTCTTTCTTTATTCTTGTCTTTTCAAGATTTAACTTTTCTTTCTTTCTTTTTTATTTATTTATTTATTTATTTTCCCTCTTTTCTATTTTTTTATTACTTCTTTTTTCTTTGATATCTTTTTTCTTTTTCGTTTCTTTCTTTCGTTCTTCTTTCTTTCTCATGTATTTATTTATCTATTCTCTCTCTTCTCTATTTTTATTACTTCTTTTTCTTTTAATATCTTTCTTTCTTTCTTTCTTTCTTTCTTTCTTTTTTTTTATTTATTTATTTATTTTCCCACTTCTCTATTTTTTATTACATCTTTTTCTTTTAATATCTTTTTTCTTTCTTTCTTCTCTTTTCTTCTTTTTTTTTTATTTATTTATTTATTTTCCCACTTCTCTATTTTTTATTACATCTTTTTCTTTTAATATCTTTTTTCTTTCTTTCTCTCTTTCTTTCTTTCTTTCTTTCTTTTTATTATTTATTTATTTTCCCACTTCTCTATTTTTTATTACATCTTTTTTCTTAATATCTTTTTTTTCTTTTTCTCTCTCTTTTCTTTCTTTCCTTTCTCTTTATTTATTTATTAATTTTTTCTCTTCTCTATTTTGTATTACTTCTTTTTTCTTTTAATATCTTTTTCTTTCTTTTTCTTTCTTTCTTTCTTTCGTTCTTTCTCTTTCTTTATTTATTTATT
This sequence comes from Doryteuthis pealeii, assembly GCA_023376005.1. Lineage (NCBI taxonomy): Eukaryota > Metazoa > Mollusca > Cephalopoda > Myopsida > Loliginidae > Doryteuthis > Doryteuthis pealeii. The sequence continues at coordinate 19,435,473 of CM042157.1, forward strand.
TATTCTCTCTCTTCTCTATTTTTTATTACTTCTTTTTTCTTTTAATATCTTTCTTTCTTTCTTTCGTTCTTTCTTTCTTTCTTTCGTTCTTTCTTTCTTTCTTTTTTATTCATTTATTTTCTTTTTCTCTATTTTTATTACTTCTTTTTTCTTTTAATATCTTTTTTCTTTTAATATCTTTTTCTTTCTTTCTTTCTTTCTTTCTCTTTCTTTCTTTAATATCTTTTTCTTTCATTCTTTCTTTCTTTCTTTCTTTCTTTCTTTCTTTCTTTCTTTCTTTCTTCTTCTTCGTGATTTTCTTTTCTTTCTTTCTTTCTTTTTTAACATTCATAATTCGTTATCTTTTTTTCTTTTTCTCTCTTCATTTCATCACTACTTTCTTTCATTCTTTTAATCAGTCCATTTATATCTATATCTTTCTCTTTCAATTTCGTTTTTTCAATATTTCTTCAATTCTCTTCTTTTAAGTGTTTTACTTATTCTTTTTTATTATTCCTTTTCAGTTCATTATTTCCCTCCCCCTCTCTTCCTACCTTCCTTCCTTTCTTTTTTTATTTTCTTCTCTTTTTCAACCTTTCCTTTCTCTCATCTGTATCCACTGTAACGCTTTTCTTTCTATCTTTCTTTCTTCCCTTTCCTTCTAATTCCCCCCGCCTTCCATATATTCTTATCATTAATCCCCATTAATAAACAAAGCCAGCCATTTCACATTTCGTTAAGTCTATTCAATAAGCGAATTTCATTGAGCTGTGAACAATTCGTTTTATTTTCATCGAGTGCCCATAAATTGGCAACTTCCTTCATTAAGTTATTTATGTAATAATTTTCGTGATAACAATTAACTAATTATATTTCGTGGTGTTCATTGACCGATTTAGTGATTGGACGGATGATAATCTATAATATTTCAATCCTCTATATAATTCTCTGTAAAGATGTGTTCCAATCATTGTCAATAGTATTTAAAAAGAAAAAAAAAAGAAACGTTGACTTAGAACAGAAGATCGAAAATAAAACACAAAAAAACAAAAAACAACACATCTGTACCTCCACCCTGTCGGCTGGGGCGTTAGAATGCACCAGCTGCACCTCTGCAGAGGGGTAAGACTCCCCCAATGGGGGCCATCCGTTGGCCGTGGGTGGCGACCCGTGATGCTTAAGGATAGAGCCCAGGTGGATGAGCAGTTCATGATATGCAATACTCCACTTTGGCCCTATCTTGGGCGGTCGGAGAGGCCCCCTCCGATCAATCGGCTGGTCACGTCAAGCCTAGCACCTATATGATTTTCCCAACCGTATTGCCCTTATGGCAAGCCCCAACACTTTTTATCATATGGGTGCTAGAAGGCGGTGGCGGCGGGTCTACATGTCCTGGGAATGACGTTAAACTCTATCTGATGGTGAGGTTCCAGTTTTGGATGTTTGGGGAATGTGGAGCACCCCTTAATCACCATTGCTCCCTGGTCCACTCTGACCCGGAGTGGTAGTACCTGTTAGGGTCCCATCTATGGTTAAATAGAAAAAATTGTCTATTTTTTGCACACGGCATAACACTAGGAATTTGTCTATTTTTGCACACGGCATGACACTAGGAATTGTCTATTTTTGCACACAGCATAACACTTAGGAATTCGTCTACTTTTGCACACGGCATGACACTAGGAATTCGTCTACTTTTGCACACGGCATAAACACTAGAAATTTGTCTATTTTTGCACACAGCAATAACACTAGGAATTTGTCTATTTTTGCACACGGCATAACACTAGAATCGTCTATTTTGCACACAGCATAACACTAGGAATTCGTCTACTTTTGCACACGGCATAACACTAGAAATTCGTCTATTTTTCACACAGCATAACACTAGGAATTCGTCTACTTTTGCAACACGGGCATAACAACTAGAAATTCGTCTATTTTTTGCACCGGCGCATAACACTAGAAATTTGTCTATTTTGCACACAGCACATAACACTAGGAATTCGTTCTATTTTGCACACGGCATAACACTAGGATTTGTCTACTTTGCGCACGGCATGACACTAGGAATTCGTCTACTTTTGCACACGGCATAACACTAGAAAATTTGTCTATTTTTGCACACAGCATAACACTAGGAATTTGTCTATTTTCGGCTATTTTTTGCAACACCTAGGAATTCGTCTACTTTGCGGCATAACACTAGAAATTCGTCTATTTTGCACACAGCATAACACTAGGAAATTCGTCTACTTTTGCACACGGCATAACACTAGAAATTCGTCTATTTTTGCACACGGCATAACACTAGAAATTTGGTCTATTTTTGCCACAGCATAACAACTATGAATTCGTCTTATTTTTGCACACAGCATAACACTAGCGAATTCGTCTACTTTTGCACACGTTTATGACACTAGGAATCCATCCGTTGCATTCAGGAAATTTGTCTTTTGCCACACGGCATAACACTAGAAATTTGTTCTAGTTTTGCACACACATAACACTAGGAATTCGTCTACTTTGCACACGGCATAACACTAGAAATTCGTCTATTTTTGCCACACGCATAACACTAGAAATTTGTCTATTTTTGCACACACATAACACTTACGAATTTGTCTATTTTTGCACACGGCATAACACTAGAAATTTCGTCTATTTTTGCACACAGGCATAACACTAGGAATTTCGTCTACTTTTGCACACGCATAACACTAGAAATTCGTATTTTGCACACAGCATAACACTAGGAATTCGTCTACTTTTGCACACGGCATAACACTAGAAATTCGTCTATTTTTGCCACACGGCATAACACTAGAAATTTGTCTATTTGCACACAGCATAACACTAGGAATTCGTCTATTTTTGCACACAGCCATTAACACTAGGAATTCGTCTACTTTTGCACACGTTATGACACTAGGAATCCATCCGTTTTTGCACTCAGCATAACACTAGAAATTTGTCTATTTTTGCACACGGCATAACACTAGAAATTTGTCTATTTTTGCACACAGCATTAACACTAGGAATTCGTTTACTTTTGCACACGGCATAACACTAGAAATTCGTCTATTTTTGCACACGCATTAACACTAGAATTTGTTTATTTTTGCACACAGCATAACACTAGAATTCGTCTCTTTTGCACACGCCATAACACTAGGAATTTGGTTCTACTTTTGCGCACGGCCATGACAACCTAGGAATTCGTCTACTTTTGCACACGGCAAATAACACTAGAAATTTGTCTATTTTTGCACACAGCATAACACTAGGAATTTGGTCTATTTTGCACACGCATAACACTAGAAATTCGTCTATTTTGACACACAGCATAACACTAGGAATTCGTCTACTTTTGCACATGGCATAACACTAGAAATTCGTCTATTTTTGCACACAGCATAACACTAGGGAATTCGTCTACTTTTGCACACGGCAATAACACTAGAAATTCGTCTATTTTTGCACACGGCATACACTAGAAATTTGCTATTTTTGCACACAGCATAACACTAGGAATTCGTCTACTTTTTGCACACGGCATACACTAGCGAATTTGTCTAACTTGACGGCATGACACTTAGGAATCGTCTTACTTTGCACACGGCATAACACTAGAAATTTGTCTATTTTTGCACACAGCATAACACTAGGAATTGTCTTTTTGCACACGGCATAACACTAGAAATTCGTCTATTTTTGGCAACAAGCATAACACTAGGAAATTCGTCTACTTTTGCACACGGCAAACACTAGAAATTTGTCTATTTTTGCACACAGCATAACACTAGGAATTCGTTCTACTTTTTGCACACGGCATAACACTAGAAATTCGTCTATTTGCACACGGCATACACTAGAATTTTCTATTTTTGCACACAGCATAACACTAGGAATTCGTCTACTTTGCACACGCATAACACTAGGAATTTGTCTACTTTGCGCACGGCATGACACTAGGAATTTGTCTATTTTTGCACACGGCATAACACTAGGAATTCGTTCTTTTTCTTGTAAACGGTGCCAGCACTAGGAAGTTCGTTTAAATTTTACATACGGTATGACACTAGGAATCGTCTATTTTTACATGCAGTGCCCTACACTTAGAATTTGTTTATTTTGGCAAACGGTGCAGCACTAGGAATTATCTGCATTTGCACACGACATGACACTAGAAATTAATCTATATTTGTACAGGGTATGACACTTAGGAATTCGTCTAATTTTGCACACGACACAGTGCAAGGAATAGTCGTCTATATATGCACGCGGGTGTAATGGTTAAAGTCATTGGGAAATGAACTCGTCGCCCCGAGTTCAAATCCTGGACTTGATAATTGCATTTCACTTAACCTAATGTAAAGGTATGA
>CM042157.1:19439936-19452436 GCA_023376005.1 Doryteuthis pealeii
TCATACCTTTACATTAGGTTAAGTGAAATGCAATTATCAAGTCCAGGATTTGAACTCGGGGCGACGAGTTCATTTCCCAATGACTTTAACCATTACACCCGCGTGCATATATAGACGACTATTCCTTGCACTGTGTCGTGTGCAAAATTAGACGAATTCCTAAGTGTCATACCCTGTACAAATATAGATTAATTTCTAGTGTCATGTCGTGTGCAAATGCAGATAATTCCTAGTGCTGCACCGTTTGCCAAAATAAACAAATTCTAAGTGTAGGGCACTGCATGTAAAAATAGACGATTCCTAGTGTCATACCGTATGTAAAATTTAAACGAACTTCCTAGTGCTGGCACCGTTTACAAGAAAAAGAACGAATTCCTAGTGTTATGCCGTGTGCAAAAATAGACAAATTCCTAGTGTCATGCCGTGCGCAAAGTAGACAAATTCCTAGTGTTATGCGTGTGCAAAGTAGACGAATTCCTAGTGTTATGCTGTGTGCAAAAATAGAAAATTCTAGTGTATGCCGTGTGCAAATAGACGAATTTCTAGTGTTATGCCGTGTGCAAAAAGTAGAACGAATTCCTAGTGTTATGCTGTGTGCAAAAATAGACAAATTTCTAGTGTTTGCCGTGTGCAAAAGTAGACGAATTTCCTAGTGTTATGCTTGTTGCCAAAAATAGACGAATTTCTAGTGTTATGCCGTGTGCAAAAAGACAATTCCTAGTGTTATGCTGTGTGCAAAAATAGACAAATTTCTAGTGTTATGCCGTGTGCAAAGTAAGACGATTCCTAAGTGTCATGCCGTCAAGTTAGACAAATTCGCTAGTGTATGCCGTGTGCAAAAAGTAGACGAATTCCTAGTGTTATGCTGTGTGCAAAAATAGCAAATTTCTAGTGTATGCCGTGTGCAAAAATAGACGAATTTCTAGTGTTATTGCCGTGTGCAAAAGTAGACGAATTCCCTAGTGTTATGCTGTGTGCAAAAATAGACGAATTTCTAGTGTTATGCCATGTGCAAAAGTAGACGAATTCCTAGTGTTATGCTGTGTGTCAAAATAGACGAATTTCTAGTGTTATGCCGTGTTGCAAAAATAGACCAAATTCCTAGTGTTATGCTGGTGTGCAAAAATAGACAAATTTCTAGTGTTATTTGCCGTGTGCAAAAGTAGACGAATTCCTAGGTTGTCATGGCCGTGCGCAAAAGTAGAACCAAAATTCCTAGTGTTATGGCGTGTGCAAAAGAATAGACGAATTCTAGTGTTATGCCGTCGTGCAAAAATAAAAAATTCTAGTGTTTGCGAAAAATAGACGAATTTCTAGTGTTATGCCGTGTGCAAAAGTAAACGAAATTCCTAGTGTTAATGCTGTGTGCAAAAAATAGACAAATTTCTAGTGTTTATGCCGTGTGCAAAAATAGACAAATTTCTAGTGTTATGCTGAGTGCAAAAACGGATGGATTCCTAGTGTCATAACGTGTGCAAAAGTAGACGAATTCCTAGTGTTAATGTGTGTGCAAAAATAGACGAATTCCTAGTGTTATGCTGTGTGCAAAAATAGACAAATTTCTAGTGTTATGCCGTGTGGCAAAAATAGACGAATTTCTAGTGTTATGCCGTGTTGCAAAAGTAGACGAATTCCTAGTGTTATGCTGTGTGCAAAATACGAATTTCTAGTGTTATGCCGTGTGCAAAAGTAGACGAATTCCTAGTGTTATGCCTGTGTGCAAAAATAGACGAAATTTCTAGTGTTATGCCGGTGCAAAAATAGACAAATTCGTAGTGTTATGTTGTGCAAAAATAGACAAATTTCTAGTGTTATGCGTGTGCAAAATAGACGAATTTCTAGTGTTATGCCGTGTGCAAAGTAGACGAATTCCTAGTGTTATGCTGTGTGCAAAAAAGGACAAATTTCTAGTGTTATGCCGTGTGGCAAAAGACAAATTTCTAGAATGCAACGGATGGATCCTAGTGTCATAAACGTGTTGCAAAAGTAGACGAATTCCTAGTGTTATGCTGTGTGCAAAAATAGACAATTTCTTGGCAAAAATAGACCAAATTTCTAGTGTTATGCCGTGTGCAAAAATAGACGAATTTCTAGTGTTATGCCGTGTGCAAAAGTAGACGAATTCCTAGTGTTATGCTGTGTGCAAAAATAGACGAATTTCTAGTGTTATGCCGGTAGACGAATTCCTAGCAAAAAATAGTGTTGCCGAAAATAGACAAATTCCTAGTGTTATGCTGTGTGCAAAAATAGACAAATTTTCTAGTGTTATGCCGTGTGCAAAAGTAGACGAATTCCTAGTGTCATGCCGTGCGCAAAGTAGACAAATCCTAGTGTTATGCCGTGTGCAAAATAGTACGAATTCCTAGTGTTATGTGCTGTGTGCAAAATAGACAAATTTCTAGTGTTATGCGCCGGTGCAAAAAATAGACGAATTTCTAGTTGTTATGCCGTGTTGCAAAAGTAGACGAATTCCTAGTGTTATGCTGTGTGCAAAAATAGACGAATTTCTAGTGTTATGCCGTGTGCAAAAGTAGACGAATTCCTAGTGTTATGCTGTGTGCAAAAATAGACGAATTTCTAGTGTTATGCCGTGTGCAAAAATAGACAAATTCCTAGTGTTATGCTGTGTGCAAAAATAGACAAATTTCTAGTTTTATGCCGTGTGCAAAAGTAGACGAATTCCTAGTGTCATGCCGTGTGCAAAAGTAGACGAATTCCTAAGTGTTATGCTGTGTGCAAAAATAGACAAATTCCTAGTGTCATGCCGTGTGCAAAAATAGACAAATTCCTAGTGTTATGCCGTGTGCAAAAAATAGACAATTTTTTCTATTTAACCATAGATGGGACCCTAACAGGTACTACCACTCCGGGTCAGAGTGACCAGGGAGCAATGGTGATTAAGGGGTGCTCCACATTCCCCAAACATCCAAAACTGGAACCTCACCATCAGATAGAGTTTAACGTCATTCCCAGGACATGTAGACCCGCCGCCACCGCCTTCTAGCACCCATATGATAAAAAGGTGTTGGGGCTTGCCATAAGGGCAATACGGTTGGGAAAATCATATAGGTGCTAGGGCTTGACGTGACCAGCCGATTGATCGGAGGGGGCCTCTCCGACCGCCCAAGATAGGGCCAAAGTGGAGTATTGCATATCATGAACTGCTCATCCACCTGGGCTCTATCCTTAAGCATCACGGGTCGCCACCCACGGCCAACGGATGCCCCCATTGGGGGAGTCTTACCCCTCTGCAGAGGTGCAGCTGGTGCATTCTAACGCCCCAGCCGACAGGGTGGAGGTACAGATGTGTTGTTTTTTGTTTTTTTGTGTTTTATTTTCGATCTTCTGTCTAAGTCAACGTTTCTTTTTTTTTTCTTTTTAAATACTATTGACAATGATTGGAACACATCTTTACAGAGAATTATATAGAGGATTGAAATATTATAGATTATCATCCGTCCAATCACTAAATCGGTCAATGAACACCACGAAATATAATTAGTTAATTGTTATCACGAAAATTATTACATAAATAACTTAATGAAGGAAGTTGCCAATTTATGGGCACTCGATGAAAATAAAACGAATTGTTCACAGCTCAATGAAATTCGCTTATTGAATAGACTTAACGAAATGTGAAATGGCTGGCTTTGTTTTATTAATGGGATTAATGATAAGAATATATGGAAGGCGGGGGGGAATTAGAAGAGAAAGGGAGAAAAGAAAGATAGAAAGAAAGCGTTACAGTGGATACAGATGAGAGAAAGGAAAGGTTTTGAAAAAGAGAAGAAAATAAAAAAAAGGAAGGAAGGTAGGAAGAGAGGGGGAGGAAATAATGAACTGAAAAGGAATAATAAAAAAGAATAAGTAAAACACTTAAAAGAAGAGAATTGAAAAGAAAATATTGAAAAAAAAAAAACGAAATTTGAAAGAGAAAGATATAGATAATAAATGGACTGATTAAAAGAATGAAAGAAAGTAGTGATGAAATGAAGAGAGAAAAAGAAAAAAAATAACGAATTATGAATGTTAAAAAAGAAAGAAAGAAAAGAAAAGGAAAATCACGAAGAAGAAAGAAAGAAAGAAAGAAAGAAAGAAAGAAAGAAAGAAAGAAAGAAAGAAATGAAAGAAAAAGAATTAAAGAAAGAAAGAGAAAGAAAGAAAAGAAAGAAAGAAAAAGAATATTAAAAGAAAAAAGATAATTAAAAAAAAAAGAAGTAATAAAAATAGAGAAAAAAGAAAATAAATGAATAAAAAAGAAAGAAAGAAAGAAAAAGAAAGAAAGAAAGAAAAAGAAAGAAGAAAGATATTAAAAAAAAAAGAAGTAATAAAAAATAGAGAAGAGAGAGAATAAATAAATAAATAAAGAAAGAAGAAAGAACGAAAAGAAAGAAAAGAAAGAAAAAGAAAGAAAAAAGATATTAAAAGAAAAAAGAAAGTAATACAAAATAGAGAAGAGAAAAAATTAATAAATAAATAAGAGAAAGAGAAAGAAAGAAAAGAGAGAGAAAAAGAAAGAAAAAGATATTAAAAGAAAAAAGATGTAATAAAAAATAGAGAAGTGGGAAAATAAATAAATAATAAAAAGAAAGAAAGAAAGAAAGAAAGAGAGAAAGAAAGAAAAAAGATATTAAAAGAAAAAGATGTAATAAAAATAGAGAAGTGGGAAAATAAATAAATAAATAAAAAAAAAAGAAAGAAAAGAGAAGAAAGAAAGAAAAAAGATATTAAAAGAAAAAAAGATGTAATAAAAAATAGAGAAGTGGGAAAATAAATAAATAAATAAAAAAAAAGAAAGAAAGAAAGAAAGAAAGAAAGAAAGATATTAAAAGAAAAAGAAGTAATAAAAATAGAGAAGAGAGAGAATAGATAAATAAATACATGAGAAAGAAAGAAAACGAAAGAAAGAAAGAAAAAAAAAAAGATATCAAAGAAAAAAGAAGTAATAAAAAATAGAAAAGAGGAAAATAAATAAATAAAAATAAAAAAGAAAGAAAGAAAAGTTAAATCTTGAAAAGACAAGAATAAAGAAAGAAAGCAAGAAAGAAGCAGAAAATAAAAGAAATTAGATATTGCAAGAAAAAAGAAAGAAGAAAGAAAGAAAGAAGAATAAAGCATAAAGCATAAAAAAGAGAAAGAAACGAAAAGAGAGAAGAGAAGATTGGTTGGTTGATGGATTTTATGGCATGTCAACATTTCTTGGGTCATTTTATATAAATATTTAGAGTCTCCAATTTGCATAGTTAAATGGATTGCGCCCATGTTGTGTTTTTTCTTTAGATCCACTGAACAAGGATCAACGCAACTTGATTGGAATGTCTTTGTGATAAGGCGGGTGGTTATTAGTGTTGATAGAAAAAAGAAAACAAACAATATGAAAGGTGTTTTACCTGTGTTCTGGGGCTGGGAAATTAGTCCGCTTGTCGGATATTGTTTTATATGTCTGTGAGTCATGCTTATGTAAATTTTCTCTTCATTTTGATTGGTTGACACCTTTATATTAACCTGTAGGGACCGTGGTTGTTTGGTGGTGTGTGGTTGAAGAGTGAAGATCCGAGTTATGGGTCCCCACAATTTAAATGTTTAAGACTACGGAAATGAAGTTTCCATAGAAAACAAAAAACAAAATTGATAAAAGAATCAAACTTTATATACATTAATGTTGTGATTTTAATCCAACAGTAAAAAGAAGTCAAGTCGAGGTAGGGTAAAATAAGACAAGTTATTTACAATAATGGTACAGGAACGACTAGCCTGCCGTTAACGGTAACAGTACAACATTTTCACTCGGTGTCTCACTATTTATAGTGAGAACCGTGTATATTCTCCACTGTAGGAACGGCCGGTACAACAATTAATTTACAATTGGTATATTCAATTGTTCTTTTAGTGATGTTGCCGACTGTATGTGTCTGTACATAGTTGTGTGTGACAAGTGTGACATGTATTGTTTATATTTGTGCGATTGGTTATAAAACATTGTAGCAGTTTTGTCTGTCTTTCAGCTAAAAGGGTCTTTTTATAATTTTCTTTTTGTCATTGTCTATTGTGATCATTAAGCTAAAATATTCATCAAATATCAGGTTATTTGCAATGATACAATATATCGAATGATTTTAGTACATTCCGATGGCGTACATATTTTCCCATGGAATTTAAACCATTGTTTCTATTGTTTCTAAAATATTTCTAAATTAATATTCATTCGATTCTCTTTTGTTTACCTAATTCTAAACTCATGACATACCATTGTAAAACTAGTTATTTAAGAAAACTTAATTATTTTAATTTTTTCAATTCCACATGCCGTAAAAATATAGGGGCCAATCCCTATAAACCCTTCTCTTTTATTGGTGTTGGCAGTAATTTTTTCAACTAATCTTGATATCAGTAGGCAGACAGAATTACCTTTACCAGACTTACGGGATTTTTAGGTCGCAATGAGATATTATTTCAACCTTTTACTACCTTCTGAATTAAGGAAGTTGCTTTTTGCCTTATTTTTCCCATTATTGCAGGTAGTAGCACTTTTCGTTGGTCGCCCACTTCCCAAATAGCGACTTGCCCTATTAATTTGGCGGTTTTTTTCAGCACATCATACCCAGGACATAATTAGTTGCATTCGTTAGGAATGCATGATACCATATAACTCAATTATTTATATTAAGAATAGTTATTTGTAGCTCTAATTATTTACTAGGGATAATTATTAGTTATTTGAAACCATATAAATCTGAGAAACAAAGACTATTTGTTATATATCTTACCTATGAACATTTAATGAGTATGCCCCAATCCTCATGAATACGGGAGTATTATTCTAACTAAGTAGACTTAAGCCACTAAGGAGGTTTAACTCTCTTCACGCCACTGGCGAGTATTGCATTTTGTTAATGTTATAAAGATTCCATTTCATTTCCAACCTCCGTTTGGTTATTTCTCATTTAGTAGCCTGTGCTAGATTACAAGACTTTTAACAATTCTACAGAATTTTTTAGATGACAATGAGACATTATTGTAATCTTTTACTACCTTCTGAATTAAGGAAGTTGCTTTTTTTCCTTATGTTTCCCACTATCGCAGGTAGTAGCACTTTTCATGGGTCGGCCACTCTCCAAGTGGCGATTTGTCTTATTATTCTAGCGTTTTTTTCCGCATTAGAAATGAACTACCGATGACGGTGGCAACTCTAAGAACGAGACAACTCTTAGTTAATGTTGTGAGGTTTTAAGGGGTCAAATAAGAACAAAACGACGGGCAACAAATGTAGAAAAATGTATTAACAGAAAGTAGACAAATACAATAGAGAGATGTGGAAATTACGTCCGACGAACAGAGTTATTGGCATACACGCATTGGCTTACTGCTAAGCCACAATTATCCCTGTTACTTATAGTAACCTGTCGGCGCATTCCATTAGTCTTATAGGGTGTATCACCTATAACAGTTAACAATAAAAGAAGTTTTTATTTCAATATTATTATTTTAATCCTATTATGTAATCATATACAACAGGAAAAAATAATAACTTTTTAATTCTAGGTAGGATAGAAAAATATGCTGATGAATTTAGGAAGAGTTTTTTGCTTTGTTCTAATTAGCGTTGAGTTATTCATTGGCAAAGATTTTCCGGACTGCATTACTTCTTTCGTCGGAGTTTTTTCTTAAGCGATACGTTCTATCAGCAATGTATTCTTCTTGAGGCAAAAATTTCTTCTGACGGTAATTCAATTTCCCTTTAGGAATCTCTCGTCTCAGTGATTTTTAACAGTTTCGAAGTCTGTCTTCAATAGAAGAAAATTGGGGAGCAAAACACCTCTCTTTCGTCAGCCAATTACGGACCATGTCATAACAAATTGCATTAGCCAGCCAATGAAAAACTAGCTTTTATCGAGCGGGAAGATGATTGGACAGTGCGTTCTCGTATTACATTGAGAGCAGGAGTAAAAAAAAAAAAAAACCAACCTTTGAGCGTTTTTCGTTTGATCGTTGACATCACAATATCTTCTTCTGATTCAGAAAAACTTTATGTCGAAATTCCCCGCGCCAAATCCACCTGGGATTTTTGTCAGTTTTAATAAATTTACCAACTTAGTAGCTGCAGGGACCTTTGATTAAATGATTGATTGTGTGTGTGTGTGTGGGGGGGGTCTTACCCTGTTACAGATGATGTATTCAGCGTAATCTAAGCCGCATGGATAGGGTTAATCAGGGACAGTAGATTAGAAACAAATGTGAGTTGCTTACATGCATTTAATGACTCACATGGATGACGATGTTTCTTTTTACTTAGATGATTTGAAATTGAATTACCCATTACATAAATTCTCAAAGTGTTTTTATAATTATAAGGTGTGATCAATATGGAATTTACTGTATTGTCGGCTGGGGCTGGCAGAATACACCCAGTGCACCTCTCTAGAGTTAATCCCCTATGGGACCACCTTTTAGCCGTGAGTGGCAACCCATGATGATTAAGGCCGGAATCCTGGTGTCTGAGTAGTCATGGAACATTCTACTTTGGCACTTACTAAGGCTAAACAGGCGGTCGGAGAGGCCCCCTCCGATCAAACGTCTAGACACCTCAAGTTTCTAGCCCCTATATAATTGTCCCAATCATATTGCCCTTATGGCAAGCCCAAACCCCTTCTTATCATATATGTGCTAGAAGGCGGTGATTGAGGGTCCTGGATATATCGTTAAATTGCATATAGTGGTGAAATTCCAATTCTGTAATTATTTTTTCTTATTCATGTGTTCTATTAATTTGGAATGGCACTTTTTGTTTGTTTTGTTTTTTTTTTCAAATCTTATTCGTATCTCGGGATATAATTTGTAAACTTTCATAAAGTAAATATTGGTGAAAATATTATCCTCTGTAAAAGCCTCCAATGTCAGCAATTTTAGGTGGTTTTTTGGGTTGGTTTTTGGGGGGTTTTTGTGAGAAAAATCGTTTTCGTGAATACAAGTTGTCGTATTTCAAGTCACTTTCCATACATAGACAAACATGCATTTTACTTGAGTCATTTTGTTTAAAGAAGGTTTAATTTCGGACTATTATAATAATATACTTAAACAGGTTTTATTATGTCACGAATGTATTTATTGTTTCTCTTTCTCAGCATTGTATATAAAAAGTTGGGCTAAAAAAAAACAGAACTACCCGACTATTGATGATGATAATCGAATGAATATTTAACAAGTCCCAAATGTTAGAAAATAGAAGTTTATGATAATTTTGAAAACAGATATATAATGATATCAATTGATGTTTTAAAAATTGATACAGTAATCAGTTCAATATGGGTCGGAAAGAAATTATGTGATTTGTAAGCTCACTACGCACACGCACCCGAGGGAAATAAATAAAAGTTCAATCTCTTACTACATACAGCATGTCTTGTGTCTTCGTTAAGCGATCCCTACATATATCGTCTAAGGGTTAGAGACGATACCCGCAGTATACCCGCTACGATACGTACGCCGATTTAGCAAACGTGAAGAAGAAGCCGCTACGCATCACTATAATTCATCACCCCCAGGAGCCCCTCAGCACAGCATCCAGTATCCGCACAGAATCTTGGTCTATGTAGGTCTTTGCTGGACTGCCCACACTGGCATGTCTATGTACTGGTTTCCATTTGAGGATGTCACTTATGAGTTCATCCTTACTTCTCCAGCAGTGTCCAGTATACCTTATCCGGCTCACTCGAATGGTTTGAAATAAAGAAGTCAGTTTTTTTTTTAAATATAATTTTTCCTTATGTATATTTTTGATTAATTTGGAGTGTGACAAAATTACCATCTGCCTCTCTCTTATTATTTTTTTCCAAACTTTTTCATATCTACTAAATGTATTTACAGAAGTTTAAAAGTTTCAATTTGGTTGGTAAGTAGGTTGGATTTTACGGCATGCAAACCCATTGGGCTATTTCAGTACTATTTCTACCAGGTCCACTCTGACCCGGAGTTATAATTAGGGTCACATCTATGGGTTAAATATGAAAATGTTTTTTTAAAGAACTGATATTAAAAAAAATGAATACCTATCAAGAATGAACAAAAACAAAAACTTCTTCGGCATAAAATAGCCCAATGGGTTTGTATGCCGTAAAACCCAACAGACTAACCAACCAAATTGAAACTTTTAAAACTTCTGTAAATAAATTTAGTACATAAGAAAAAGTATGAAAATAATAATAAGAGAGAGGCAGATGGTAATTTTGTCTGGAAATTCTTTGGTGAGTGTCGGCCCTACATTTGAAATTGAGTTTTGCTAACAAAAGCAATCTGCTCTTCGGTCAAAATTACATCGAAGTAATGTCGTTACAATTTATCGCAAACCTTATTAATTATCCAACTTCACGTTCGTTTCAGCTGTTCGTGACAACGCCGAAAAAAAAACATTTAGCACTTGAGAAATGAGACACATCTTGTCTACTTGCAAGAAACGCTAACGAAACTAATATATATATATATATATTATATATATATATATATATAGACTCAATGTTCCATATATATATATATATATATATATATATGAGGTGTGTCAAAAAAGTATCGAGATTATTTGTACTTTTTGACACATCAAGTATTCTGAAAAAATTAACGTTCCATTCATTGTTCATTTCTATCTTGTTAAATGCAGCTTCGAATTCGGCACGTGTTCACGTATTCCTACATAATACAAATAGTTTATACACAGTTATAAAGTCTCAAGTATATAGTAATAGTTTTCCAACATATTCATTTGACCAACAGATTTGAACCCAAGACGATAAGGAAGGTCTTATTTAAATTACATTGTTTCAAGTATTCCTATGTAATAGCAATAGTTTTCAAACATATCCATTTGACCAATAGATTTTACTGTTACACACTGGACCCGTCAAAGAACACAAACACTCGTATTTAGGAAAATGTAAGATGAGATGTTTTATTCCCTCCCTGTATACAGCTGAGAGTCGTTGGCAGAGTTACGCAAACGTGGAGCATTCGGGAGTTCTTTTTAAGTGATCTCGAACATGATCGTTGTCTGTCTAATCGATCTCTACGGGCTTCTTTTATTGTAGTCTGACCCCCGGTGTCACGCCTCTTTGTTCGTGGCACCTACGCAGTTTTTCTGTAGACACGCCTCTTCGCCCACGCAGGCTGTTTTCATTGGCTATGGGCTACGCCTACAGATTTCTGCACCTAAATCATGTCGAATGTTCCCCTGCATTTCCAGGTGCAAAAGGTCAGGTCAGGGCCACATCCTGTTTTCGGTTACAGGCTGCACCTGACCCCCATGCACTTCCTATTCAGCCTGGTCCTTGGGTGCACTGATCAGACAATATATTACATTACCCTAATAATATAAGGAAGGTCTTATTTAAATTATATTGTTTCAAGTATTTCTATGTAATAGTAATAGTTTTCAAACATATCTATTTGACCAATAAATGTGACCTTAATAATATAAGGAAGGTCTTATTTAAGTATTTAACATAGTTCTGCATTTAGATGTCTATGTGACACTTAATGGGTCAGTTCTTTTTAAATGTAGTGTTTTGAAAATAGTTTAATTTGATATTAACTCTATTTGAGTCGATGGATGGAGACATTTTATTCATTTTATTCATATAACTTCCTGTCTTTCAATTATAGTCATGATATTGTCCAATGTATTTTCTTTGTCTTTCTGTGTTTTGTTTTTTTGTGACCTTTGGATTTATGTTGAAGTCCTGGTCGTTTCAACGGAAATGTTTTGCAATGGACACGGGTCTAGTATGATTTATAGATTTTATTGTGTCTGTAGTTGTTTAGTCTGAAATAAAAATAACTATTCTGATATTGTTTTAGAAAACGCGTGCAAAACTTTGAGGAAATGACAGAGTAACTTCTGCAATTAGGAGCCTGTTCCACTTTTTAAAGGTTTTCTAATTCGTCAAACCAGGGTATGAAATGGTTAATGTATGGTGATTGTGACAATGTTTGTTCGTAATATTAAAAAAAAAATAGTAAATTTTATTAGTGTCTTTATATCTTATTATAATGGAGATTGTGTGTTTTTCTGTCTGTAACCGAAACTATATAACTACTCAAGTCACAATTTCCTTAGTTATTAACGACACATTCTCCATGATTCTATTTCTATTTAAACCTCAATTAATAATAAAACTGTTTGACATTATTAATACTGTTGGCCTTACCTAAATACTAATAACATGCAATTGTATTTATATATACAACAAAATACCAGTTTTCAGTGTAAACGTAAAGCTAATTTGCATATTGATATTAAAAAAACTGATTTTAATAAAAATGTGCTTGGTATTATTGATTTCTAATTGTTTGGTTTCATCTTAATGAATATGAGTAAAAATCTCTTCAATAAATCCTAAAAGAAATTCATTAACAAGAAGAAATAACTGTAATTTTATTCTTTACTTCCTATTTTAACTAAATAGTTAAATTAGGAAAATTTAGCATTGAAAAACGGAAGTGATGAAAGAGTA
>CM042157.1:19454936-19474798 GCA_023376005.1 Doryteuthis pealeii
CGTTTGCCCACAAAATATATCTCTCTGTGATCGTAAAAATATATAATCAAACCCATGTATTTAATAGCTTAAACCACCAGCCCGCTACAGCAGCTGCCAAGTGGCCGCGTGGGGATAAGATAACAGGCTGGCAAACAGTCAGTCTGAGTTCGACCCTAGCCAAGGATAGTGGGCGTGTCTAGCCACACTGAAGAGGCGTGAAACGCCGAAAGACGTGTCTATGGATGACTTATTAATATATATATATATATATATATTATATATATATATATATATATAAGTAAAGAAATAACAACTTAGAGATTTAGCATTAAATATATTTTTTTAAAATCTGTTTTCAAATGCCTTCAAAAGTAATAAAAGAATTCATCATTCGCATCTGATGAGTCGGGAGAGTTAGACACTTTGTCTAAGCTCCCTGAAATAGACTATAATGCTAAATCTCTAAGTCTTTTGTTATTTCTTTACTTATATATTTTGCTCTGTGACTCTAACATTAAGAGCACACATTGAGCTCTCAAACTGCGACAGGATTTTTTTTTTAATAAAACTCTTGTGTCGTAAGGAAGATTTCTTCTCTGGACTTTTGGATAATATATATATATATATATATATATATATATATAATATATATATATATATATATAATGTTTATTCATACTCGTAATCAATTTAGAATAGCGTTGACTTGCAAAATTATGTAAAAATATGAATATCTATAGACAGTGCTACTATATAACGTGTGCAGGTATGACACAAGGTCTTTTAATGTGGGACAACCTTTGAAACGAAGCTCATGGGATGGTGGTGAAAAAAATGCGTTGATCCCGTCGGCATTCCCCTCAACGGAGGAGCCTCAGGCACTGGGAAATAAATCCAACTCTGCCCCTTTAAATCAAAGCGGCAGGTATTGCGTGAGGTGATAACCCTCCTGGATCAGCGCTATACTAATTCTAATTACCGTCGAATTGGTAAGACAAGACAGCAAGCAGTCGTAACTTAATACGAATCTATCTTGCTGCGAATACTTGTTCAAAATGCCAGGTTATTTATGAAGCTCATAACATCATAGAAACCAAGCAGCCAATCAGGACTCAAGGAATGGAATCTCCCAGATGCATGAGTGGACTATTCTGGATTCCATAAGTACCAAATTGTCTTGGCACTGGTTCAGTTGTGATGAGCTTGTTGCTCAAAACAACAGTACGCTAACTCATGTCAATAGCTATTAATTATTTTACAGACCCAGAAGCCGAAGTCACTGGACACAGAAAGTCCTACATCCGGTAAGTAAATCAACTCTTTGTTTAGGGGTCACTCATGTACATACTAAGCAGAGTCATCTCTGCTTAACTTTGCTGAGTAGTCTTGAAGCATATATTGCATTTTGACATGTGTACAACTGAAAACTTTTGTTCATGTGCATTGATTCTTGTACGTAACGAGTTTCTTCGTCTCTTTGTTCAACAATTGCATTTTTACCGTCTTCATTCTTCCTGTAACACTATAGACTGCTTTCTATTGTTGGCAATGTCTACAACCTCCAACATGTTTCAAATTCGTAATGGCTTCTTTCCATTATGTCCCTGGCTCCTCAGTGCGAGAAAGAAGTTGTCATTTATATTTGGGAATATGTAGCGTTAAATTGAGTTAGAGGGTTTTGCTTCTAGTTTTTTTTGTTTGTTTTTAGTTCTTGTTTTGTTTTGTTTTGTTTTGTTGTTTTGTTTATTTCAGAATTTTCAGAATAGCAATTTTCTCGGGAAGAAAACAAGCTTTTATTTTTCCAATAAAATTTTTTTGAATATTCTGACATTAAAAGACACGCGGTGTTGTGACTAACGCTCTTGACGATGACATCGTTTATAAGCGAGTTCGAAACTATATGTGCGCTATTGTTTTTGACTTTTTTATTTATTTCAGAATTTCAGAATAGCAATTTTCTCGGGAAGAAAACAAGCTTTTATTTTTCCAAATAAAATTTTTTTGAATATTCTGACATTAAAAGACACGCGGTGTTGTGACTAACGCTCTTGACGATGACATCGTTTATAAGCGAGTTCGAACTATATGTGCGCTATTGTTTTGACTTTTTTATTTATTTCAGAATTTTCAGAATAGCAATTTTCTCGGGAAGTAACAAGCTTTTATTTTCCAATAAAATTTTTTTGAATATTCTGACATTAAAAGACACGCGGTGTTGTGACTAACGCTGTGACGATGACATCGTTTATAAGCGAGTTCGAACTATATGTGCGCTATTGTTTTGACTTTTTTATTTATTTCAGAATTTTCAGAATAGCAATTTTCTCGGGAAGTAAACAAGCTTTTATTTTTCAAGTTTGAATTATTCTGACATTAAAAGACACGGGAGAATTCACGCGGTGTTGTGGCTAACGCTCTTGACGGCGACATCATTTATAAGCGAGTTCGAACTACATGTGCTTTATGGCTTTGACTTTCAAATCCCATACAAATAATTTTTTAAAATAAAAAAAAAACACATGGAAATCACATCCAATATGTGTACTGAGTAATGAAATTTACTGAGAAGGATATGTTTCCCTTGCATGGTACACAGTGCCAATTTAAGGTGATATTTTTGACAGTCGACCAGGTGGATAAGAAGTTAATTTATGACCACCAGTTAAATTACCTTCAGGAGTGGCTTACACAGATGAACACAATACATAAAAAATAGTATTTTCAACTCACATAAGAATAATAAAGGAATCTTCATTTGGCATCTGAGGATGGAAAGGACTAGTTATCTCCTCTAGGTTCCATGAATAGTCTATTAATGCTACAAATGTAAATCTTCTTCTTTATTTTTCCGATATATATATATATATATATATATATATATATATTATATAATGGGGTAAGTAAAAGGATAGTGAACAAGAAATGATAACTCAAAACAAATCTAAGAGTTGGAACGTTTCGTCCGATTTATACGGACACCATCAGTCAAATGATTTTTATTGAAAGCAAAATTACGTGCAAGTACAAGTGATTTGCTGAGGGGGGGTGAGTTAGTACCGGAAGTGAAGGGAGGGAGATAGGGGCAGACATTAATGAAGTGAGGGTAGTTTACAGGAAAGTAGAGAGAGTTGGGAGTAGAGGGGCACAGGGTAGGTTAAGGAGGGTAAAGTTCTGGTGTGTTTTCACTTCCGCTACTAACTCACCCCCTCACCAAATCACTTGTACTTGCACGTAATTTTGCTTTCAATAGAAATCATTTGACTGATGAGTTCCGTATAAATCGGACGAAACGTTTCTTAGATTTGTTTTGAGTTATCATTTCTTGTTCACTATCCTTTTACCTACATCATACTGTCGGATTCTAATACATCCATCCTATCTTCATATATATATATATATATATGCATGTGTGTGTATAAGTTGAAAATGGAAGCGTATTCGACGGTAGGTTGAAAAGAAATATAAACAAAAGAAAAGAAAATGCTGAATGGATAGAATAGATTTTATTTTACTGACACAAGTTTCGGTCAGGAGTTTATCCATGCACACATGCACTATTTATTATTATTTTAAATACAAAATAATATGATAATAATACTACAACATCTTTTAGTATACAAGGAATAACGGCCTTCGTCAGAGTATGTAAAATACCAAAGAATTTATTATGATAGATTACTAGATAGATAGATAGTTATATATGGTCGTTCAAAAACCGATGGAAATTTTTTCCTAAGAAATTTACTCAACTATGTGGATGAACTCATACAACAATTTAAATGAATACTGGCACGCCTTAAAACACATCTCTCTCTCTCTCTCTCTCTCTCTCTCTCTCCTCTCTCTCTCTTCCTCTCTCTCTCTTCTCTTCTCTCTCTCTCTATTATCTTTCTTTCTCTCTCTCTCTCTCCTCTCTTTCTCTCTCTCTCTCTTTATTTCTTTCTTTCTCTCTCTCTTTCTCGCTCTCTGTTTCTCACACTCTCTCTCTTTCTCTCTCTCTCTCTCTCTCTTCTTTTCTTTCTCTCTCTCTCTCTCTTCTCTCTCTCTCTCTCTCTTCTTTCTTCTCTTTCTTCTTTCTCTTTCTCTCTCTCTCTCGCTCTCTCTCTCTCTAACACACACACACACACACACACACACACACACCACACACACCACTATTAGATTGATAGATGGCTGTGCATAGTCTTTTACAATATATTAGTGACCCATATAACTCGTGGAAATTACCAGTTTTATCAGCCGATTTGGCTGAAGAATACGACTGACTCAGTCCTCCTATGTTAATGAATATAACGCGCATGCAAATATACACACACCCATACACACATACAAACACACTCATATACACATATAAACACACGTGTACAAAAACACAACAAACACACAAGCACGGAATTAGGTAAATTGATATGGATATATCTTGCTCAATCGACTTGTCAATGACGACGACGCACACCACACACACACACACACACACACACACACACACGCATATATATATATTATATATATATATATATATATATATATATATAAGAGAATTTTATAAAAAAATACCATCATTTTCAAAAAAAAAAGATTCATTGAAAGGAAATGCCATAACTAGTTACTTTCAGTTCCAGTGATCTTTTTGAAAAAAGAGATATTATCTCGAAAATTCAAGAATTAAATACATTGTAACACACAACATCATTGTTGCCGTATTATTATTTTTTTCTTTACACCTGCTTGTGATAGCCTTCTAAATCAACCTCCTAACCAAATATATATATATATATATATATATATATATATATATATATATATATATAGAAAGAATATGCATTTTTATTTAGAATGAAACGTTTCAGAAAATATATCGAATTGTAAGAAAATTTAATGGTATTTATTATTTATATTGGATTAAATGATCAAAAGACATGTTGTCAACAATTAGGGAATATTTTTTTGCTATAGTCAGTATTTAGCCACTAACACCGCTAATTTAATGTAAGTAAAGTCAAGTTAGCGGAGTGGCCTATTGTCCGTATCAGCCAGACAAGGAGGGAGTGTATCCTTTTTTCGCTAGAGTCAGGGGATTGTTCTTGCTGAAGTGGGGCGCCAAACTTATCTGCCGCTCCCCACTTTACTGCACAGATCAGATTACCCAATGTGCCACACAGGCACTGAGTTGCCAGGGACTGGTATCGAACTCGGAACATTGTGATGTTTCTACTGACTGAGCTAAACCGGCTCTCATAATTTATTGTAAAATCTTAAAAGCCCAAATCCCATGAATTATTGTTTTTTTAAACCGGGTTAGCTCAGTCGGTTCCCAGTTCGATACCGGCCCTCGCCAACTCAGCCTATGAGTAGCACAGGGAGCTGTGCGGTAAAGTAAGAGGCTGATGGTAGGTGTGGCGCCCACCTCAGATGCTGAAAACAATCTCCTCCTTGGTCTAGCACTAGAGAAAAGGGGATAGACTCCCTCGCTGATTGGCTGATATCGACTTTAGGCCATCCCGACGACTTTACTTACGAGTAACTAGAAATACGAATTTGCGGTTCTATGGCTAATCGGATAATACAATTTTCAACACTCCTTTAAAGCATTTTGGGCGCCCTGCAATTGACTTGGCTGAGCCAGTGTGGTCCCCGGACCACCGTTAAAAAACATCTGGTTTAGATTTTAGGATTGTTGACGGGATTACAACTTATTTAGCTGCGGTGAGAATAACACTTTAAATCACCGTGACGAATTCAAAACACTTCCACCCGCTGACTGTACCTCTAGCTGGGAATAAGATCATCCAATGGGGTCACCAGTTGGCCACGTATGGCGACCCGTAATGCTTTAGGAAGCAATCCTGGCGAGCAGTCCATTACGTTCACCACTCCACTTTGACCGTTACTTGGGTTAGACGGGTGGTCGGAGAGTACTCATCCAATCAATCGACTGGTCACGTCAATCCTCAAATGATTGTCCCGACTCTAGGGCTCTTATATCAACCCCCCTACCCTTTTATCATATATATATTTACCAACCTGTGGCACAAGGTCAATTTCTTAAGTGAAGTTCAACAGGTTTGAATTCAGATTCTTCCTTCTCCTAGACCGGTTGCCTAACCAAGGTTAAAGAGCCCAATCTGCCCTACTATTTACTCATAGCTGGAGGGAGAGTAGGATTCACACCTTTCCCAAGGCATTAGCGCTAAGTGAAATGCAATCACCACGCTCTTCCTTTTTATCATATATTGTGCTTGAAGGCGATGTCTTAGGGTCTGTCCTGGGTATGATGTTAAACTGCACCTAGTGGTGAGGTTGCAATTCTCTGGGGGAGACAGAGGACCTCTCCATTGCCATTAATCCAGGTCCATTCTGCCCTGGAGTGGTAGTACTTTACAGGGTACCATAAGTTAAATAGATAAAAACAGTAAGTTTTTAAAATGTTTTAAAGGAATGAGCTTAAAAATAAACACCCAACAAGCATATACAAAATAAAACCGGATTCGGCATAAAATAACCCAATTTTTTTATTCTACCAAGTAATTAACTGATCCCCCATTATTTGGCCATTCTCTTATTCTAAATAACCCAAGGATTCTAAAAAAAACAAAACAAAACACTACAAACCACTTTTATAAATACAAAACAATTTAAGAAAAAAAAGATAGTTCAGGCGAATACAAATTTCAAAGCAATTTTGTTAACGTGTCTTTTCGCTTTGCATATACAGCTAGGAAATACATCTAATTTTACTTACACATACGTTATGAAAATCCGATTGTGAAAATTTAAAAAACGTAGACATGACAAAAAAAAAAGCGGATTCTTTATTTCATTCGATGTTAAACTTGTTCAATAAAAAAACATGAACAGGTAATTTCTGCGAAACGTTATCTGTTTATTGTTCATTTTTCTTTACCATTACATTTATTAGATAAACATTTTACTTAACTTTCGCAAAAGTCTCAGCGCAAATTCTCATAAAACTTTTGGGAAAAGTTGAAAGATTGTTCATTCAATTATTAGATATATAGTTAGTGCAATGGTGAACAAAAATGGCAATTTAAGTTCAATCATGGACAAAGAAGAGAGATTTGAATGTTCTTCTCACCACTTACTGAAAATATCGAATATACTTTGGGAAAAGGTCATTGACGTGACACGATAAGTGATAGAGAAATGAGAGCATAAAGGAGAATAAAGAAGTAAAGTGTTCTACTGTAACTTACTAACCTCGTAGCAATGATGACTTATTGTACATATATATATATATATATATATATATATATATATAATATATATATAAGTTAAGAGAATACTCATATATATATATATCATAAATATATATTATATGTATATATATATATACACATATATATTATTTTATATTATATAATGGTATACACAGGAATAACCTACTCGAGTTTTAACATAAGGATCTTCAGGGTTAAATCCACTGAATTAATCAAGATATTGATCAATTCCAGCCGATTAATCAATAAATACACGCATACAATCGGCCAATATTTTGATTAATTCATTGGAATTTAACCCTGAAGATCCTCATGGTGAAACTCGAGTAGGTTATTCTGTTTATACCATTATATATTAAATGTGCTCTACTCACGTATTCAGCACTTTCTATTTGTTATATCGCTGTCTTGTATCAACTAACCAGTGTGACTAATTTCCCCGGTAAGTCACCATTTTCATATATAAACTCACACACACACACACACACACACACACACAATTAACGTTACATTTATTGTTTATCCCTATCTTCGTAAAAACAGCTTCAATCCCCGATACTTTTATGACACACCTTGAGTGTATATTTTCACACACAAACACACACACACATATATTTCCAAACACTTATTGGTTGAGCTCTCTGAGGGGTTTTACTGTCGACCGCAAATTACGCTTAAAATGACAAGACTCTCCTATAAAGCGGATTTTAGCTCTCTAGAGGCATCTATGTATGTATTTATCCCTTAAGAATGTATCCCTTTCTTGCTAGTGGCTGATGACCCAGTGGTTAAGAACCCTAACCGATGAAAAATCGGTTCGGTTTCTATCCTGGCCAGAGTTAACTTACTAAGTTTAGCCACACAGAGGGGATGTGATACGTCGAAACACGGTGAATGTGGATGACAACAATATAAAATTCTTTTTTGCTATTTTTGCACGGTAATCAGTATTAAAGATAATAATAATAATAATAATAATAATAATAATAATAATAATAATAATAATAATAATAATCAGTGATTTAATCATCATCATCATCATCATGTCACGCTAGCAGCACGAGTATCCATGACTATCTTTCGCCAACCTTCCCTATTACTCATTGCCCCTAGGAGGTCCTCCGTGGAGCATCCCGAATCCTCGCATAGTTGGTCAATGTAGGTCCTTAGTGGGCGTCCTACGTTAGCATGTCCATGTGTTGGCCTCCAGTGATTTAATAGTCCATTGAAACATGAAAAAAAATGAAAAAATAACACTTACATGGTTAATATTGAGTACCGTGCATTAATTAGCAAAAGAAAAGACCAAAAAGTTTTCTATTTCATGCCAAATATATTTTCAAATGAAAATAAGACTAAAAAAAAATATGTAGTGCTCTCTTCAAAGTTATCGTGTTTCCATTTCGATCTGACGTCACTTCATCGGTTTAACATCCAATATATATATATATATATATATATATATATATTATATATATATATATATATTGGATGTTAGATATATATATATATATGAATGGCCAGTCATCTTCTGATCTTTCTTGATTAAGAGACTTAAAAAGAGGATTATTACGCAAAGGGTCGCTAGACTATATTACAAGTGAGTCGAACATTTCAGATTTCGAACATAGTCCATCGATATTGATCTTAAATCGGGATGACCTTCTACTGCAACAGATAACGATCAAATTGAGTATATTTGTCAAACAACGAGACAAATCCCTCACCCCCACCACTCTCTTTCTCTCTTTTCTTCCCCCTCTCTCTCTCTCTCTCTCTCTCTCTCTCTCTCTCTCTCTCTCTCTTCTCTCTCTCTTACACTACACACACACATACATACACACAACACCATGGTTTTGGTCTTGGTTTCTTTGTTTAATGCCGCATCAACCTTCGTGGGTTATCTAATTTCAAAGCCATCCTTCTAGAAGAACAGTAGTGGTACTATTTAACACGTATTCGGGGTCGATAGGATCATGTAGCTGAAAATAACGTAATTAACAAACAAGACAAAAAATTAGTATTATCTGTGTTATTCGGACTATTGTCCTCATCTTCATTGTCATCTGTACAACGTTTCGGCCGATGTGCACTCCGGTCTTCTTCAGGTATTCCTGTCGGACTCGGGAACTTTCTCTGACTCGGTAACATTCTTTTGAACTCAGGAACCTTCTTGTCGTAAATCGGGAGCCATCACGGAGGGTTTTAAGTTCAAAGTTCCGTGATGGCCCCTGATTACGACAAGAAGGTTACCGATTATGACAAGAAGGTTCCAGAGTCCGAGAAGGCTCTCGAGTCTGACAAGAAATACCTGAAGAAGACCGGAGGGCCCATCGGCCGAAACGTTGTACAGATAACAATGAAGATGAGAACAATAGGCCGAATAACGCATATAATACTAATCATCAAACCTCATCTCAACCATTCAGAGAAAATAACACACAACATGTAAATATGAACGTACAATGAACGCAATTATTTAACACCAAAAGATTCGGTTTCAATTAGTCTGTAATCAAAACTACGTCACTGCTTATATCACAATACCTCAATTTGTGTAAAATCTATGTGTAAAACTGTTCAAAATAATTATTTAATTGATGTTTAATACATGCCTGCAACATTTTATTTGAGGGGGACATAACTAAATTTCCATTTCAAATTGACGCTTTCTTCTAGCTGTCTCTAATTGTACTCATTGAAAATGCAAATATATATATAATATATATATATATATATATATATATATATATAGGACTAGCAGCGGCTACCGGCGGTGCCTGGGTAAAGGGGGATTTTTTAAGTTAGTCCTGCATATCCATTATTACTGAATCGTGAGTTTAATCCTCGTGGGATGCCCCATTTAAATCCCTATGTAAAAAAAGACCTTGCTACTCTGAAAAGAAATGTTAATGTCTACTATCTAAAATATCAAATGAAAGAAAAATCCATGCTGTTATCATTAAAATTTTATTTTTTAATTATCTTGACGAATACAAATCAAAACTCTATTATTTTTGCTCAAAAACCAAGCCCTGGTGATATTTAAAGTGTATATATATTTACTTTGTCGTCAATTGTTTTATTTTTCGATGATATAACTCAGACATACATATACACATATTTGCCCTTTATATATGTATAGATAGATTAAATCATCATACCAACCAGAGGTTTTTGTTTTGTTGGTAGTTTTTAATAAAAAAATATATAAAAAATTATCATTATTAAAAAGAATTAATCCTGTTTTAGAAAAATTGTGTTTAATCTTCCACCCGCCCTTTGAATAGTCTGTGACATTTCACAATTAGATGTTTAGTAATCTAAACTCTAGATATGTGCACTATGGTCTTAATAAGGCTTTGCTGACAACAAAGTGTGAATTCAGTTCATATACACATAATAACCGAATCATTTCTCATTTGACACTTATAGGTTATCAGTACGGCTGTTATCGCATATATTCATTGGTTAGGTAATAAGATATAATTATATCTCTATATCCGTCTGGGCCAATATAACATGACTTACAGAAAAAAAAAACTATGCATGCATCCGTGGAGGAATATTATGTAATGGTTATCTCGTCGCAGGAAAGGACTCGATGACCTGATATCAAATCTTGGACGAGGCTGTTTGTATTTCACATGGCACTAATAAATTTGGGGAAATGTATAAATCCGACCCCCCCAGGGATGAGTAAATAGTAGGGCATACAGGGCACTTTATACTTGGTTAGGCAACACGCCAGTGAGAAGGAAAACTGTGAATTCGAAATATGTTAGATGTCGCTTAAGAAATTGACTTTGTGTCACATCCTGCTAGTTATAGAAATATATATATATATATTATATAATATATATATATATGAGAAAAAGGTTTTATAGAAAAGAAACAACAAAATGTTATATGTTTTGCTGACAAACGTTTGTTTCGACCCTATGAAGAGGTCTTTTTCAAAAGCAAATGGAAAAACGAAATAAAAATATCATAGATCCAGAGGCACAGAACGCTCTCGCTTCATTACCGGATATATATAAATATATTATATATTATATATATATATATAATATTACAAACATAACGTGAAGGGATTGAACGCAGACATCGGAATTCTCCGTTATTATAAAATATTTCACAGACGCTGCCGCTGTCGATAACATCAGAGACAAAAAAGCCGTTAAACAGGAATAACATTCATTTGATAAAGGGTATCTAACGAACCTGAAAATTTATGACAAAAAATAATAATAATAAAATAAGTGAATCCAATACTCCATAATATCGGAGTTCATTCATTTATATATTTTTTAATGCTTCGTACTAATGCCCAACTTAAAAAAAAAAAACATTTAAAAAAAAAAATATATATATATTTACCAACACCTCTATACGAGCAAGATGCGACACAAGGTATATTTCTTAAGCGGATATTAACAGATTTGAATTCAGAGTTTTCCCTTCTCCTAGACTGGTTACTTAGCCAAGATTAGGAGCCCAGTTTTTTTTGCTCTTATTTATTATTATTATTATTATTATTATTATTATTATTATGTTTTCACATCTGGCTGTAGCCGGTGGTTTATTGGAGGCTGAGTGACAGCAATTTTATCAGGTCTCCAGGACTCTTCTGAGTATTCTAGCCGATCCCAACAGTGCTATAGTTTGGATGGTCTGGATTCTTCCTCTGATTTCCAATTCACAGAAATTCTATTCCGGAGCTTTGAAGACCGTTCAAAGGGCATCCATTACAATTCAAGTTCCACAGTTTTCACCTTCATGTTCCACAGTTTTTCCAGTTCTCTGGCAAGGTCTAAGTATTTGTCTATCTTTTCGCTTTCTTTCATTTTCCCTCGGTGGTCGGCCGGGACGGCAAAATCCACTAGATGACAGGTTCTCTTATTCTTGTCGATTAATACTAGGCCCGGTCTTCAGTTCGGAATTATGTAATCCGTTTGCACACATCAAAGGCCCAGAGAATGTTGTGCGTCTCATTCTCTAGGACAGATTCTAATTTGTGCATATATCATTTATTATTATTATACTCATTTTGAGTTTTACATCAGCATTAGCTGATGGTCTTTCACTGGAGTCTGAGTAACAGCAAGTTCTCCTCAGGTCTCCAGGACTCTTCTGAGTATTCTGGCAGATTGCAAGCAGTGCAGTGTTCTGAATGGTTTCAATCATTCCTCTGATTTCCAAACTTTCCAAACCCTTTCTAATCCTTTTGGACTGTTCCAAGTGCACCAACTACAATTGGTATCACTTTCACTTTCATGTTCCATAACTTTTTCAGTTCTCTGGCAATATCCAGATAATTGTCCATTTTTTCATTTTCCTTTAGCTTCACCCTGTGATCTGCTGGCACCGTAACATCCACCAGTTTGTCAAGTCCCAGAGAATTTTATGCGTTTTATTCTTCAGAACAGATTCTGGTTTATGCATATACCATTTTGTTGTATGGTTAAAATTTAATTTTTTGCATAACTCCCAGAGGATCACCTTCCCAACCCAGTCGTGTCTAGTTGTGTATTCTCGTTGCTAGTTTATTATATTATTATTATTATTATTATTATTATTATTATATTATTATTATTATTATCTGCTTAATCCTGAAAATTTTTTCGGACGTATCTGTCCACAATAGAAACGGTCCTTTGTCGTTGCTTGTTAGCAAAGGTTATTCTCTTTTCTATCTTTTTTGTCACACCATTACACCGATTCTTTCTATTGGTAAATTTGTTCTTGAACGGTTATCATAGCTTGTCTTTACCACGTGACCAAACTACTTTAATAGTTTCCACTTGATAACATCAATTTTATTTGATATACCAAGTTCACCCTCCTATATTAATCTTTTGTGTGATTTATGCAAGCAAACTCCCACTATAGTCCTAAGGCATCTGTTCTCAAATACACTCGTTTTTTTTGGCGGGGTTGTCTTCCTACTTCAAACTCTTTTCCCCAGCATTTATAGCCATAGGGACTATTGGTACATGCTATATCTTTTAAAGATCTCTTGGTTCTTAAGTTTTTTTCCCTGGAGTCTACTAAAAAGCTGAAGGACCAAGAACTACATTTCTTCATATATAAAATAAAATTCTTGGTAACAAAGATCCCCAAAATGTTAATATTTTGACCTTTACAAAGCTAGTCTCATTCACAGTTGATGGTACCGTTATCAGAAGAGATTATCTTGCACTTTTGAGCATTTATTTTCATAGGAAATGTCTTTTTCTAATTCTACCGAAGAATATATTGTATACATTATAATATATACGTATACATATATATATATATGCACACATATATACACATACGTATACATATATATATATACCTATACAAATATGTATGTATATGCATATCAAACATATATGTACCACATGTAAATACATGTATATAACATATACAAATGTATGTATATATATATATATATACATACAAATAAACTATATATATACACATAAAAAAATATATACATAAAATATATATACTAATATATAATATAATATACTAAATATATAATGCATATACAAATATATATATATATATATATATATATATATATATATATATATATATATTATATATTAACAAATATATATTCATGCGCACATATATACATATATATAAATAGCGCACGCACAGAAACCTCCCCCCCCATATATATATTATATATATATATATATATATATATAATATATATATATATAATATTAGTGTAATGGTTTCAACACTGGTAATGGATTCTACAAGCCGATTAAATGAAAACGCAGAGGCTATTACGTACGTCTACTTGCTTTGAGGAAGTTGCAAATCCATCATACTCTTCTCGTAAATGTACTGAAGAAAAGGCCAGACTATAGTCCTCTTCTTTGATATAGCAACCAAATCTAGGAGAAGGTCAACTCAAAATTCAAACCAAAGTTTTCTGCACAAACGTAGCATGGTATGTTTAAAATCATGTCTCATCATATATATATAATATATAATATATACATACACACTTACATCATATATACGCATACATGAATGGCAGCAAACTCGTATTCAAGTATTGCCATTGCTGATATAGTAACATAATAATAATAATTAATAATAATAATAATAATAATAATATATAAAAGCTCACAGTAACTTTTCTTGATAAAAATTCATTTCTCATTTTGCCGTTTTAGGCTACAGCCAGCCTTAGTACATATAAAGGACAAGACATGTATTGGCATATCAAGCATGCCTGTGCCTGAAGCTTTTTTAAGTGAGGAAAAGCTTTGCACAGAACCAATCCCACTCTCTAAGTGACTGCCACATTTGAACCAAAAAAGAAGAACAAGTCAACATCATTGGCTGCAGCAGCCGCCGCAGGTTAAATTTTGGAGTTTTCCCTTCTCCTGACGCTAGTTTTCCTTCTCCCGCAGGCGCGTAAGTCTAATGGTTAAAGTCGTAGAAAATTAACTCGTCGACCCGAGTTCATTTCCTGGGCGAAGCTGTTTGATTTGCATAAACACTAATACCCTTGGAAAAGGTATAAAGCGCGCAACCCCCTCACCTAGCAAAGATATACATTGACGCAGCTCTACACGGAGAGTGGTTGCTGCGCAAAAAAAAAAAACACGCACAGGGGCAATGAATAATAAGGAAATGGTTGACGGAAGAGTTTCATGGATATTTTTTCTACTTGCGGGAGATGATGAATGATGATGATGATGACAAATTCTGTTTCCTCTGTAAATTACAGTGTAATATTTTTTGAAATTGTTTTATATATTTAAAGCATGCGTATAGTAAAATGGAGGTACGCGGTGTAATGGCTAGAGTCGTAGGAAACGGACTCGTCGACATTATATGGAGCAGTCTCCATGTCTATAACCTTGCTGATGAGAACCTGTCAAAATGTACATTCAGGGATTGACATTTTCTCGATTTGTTTAGCCATACATTTGAACATATATGCTGCCTAAATTAATTAATTATTAGCTAATTTAATTTTTCAAAATTAGTTAGACTTCATTAACACACACATCCTCACAAAAATGTCGGCTAAAAGCATATCAAATAAAACACTATTGTTTATTTTAACTTACTCTCACATACAGCACATATATATACATTGTGAAATTCTCCATAATCTAACGTCCTATATATAATATGTGTGTGTGTGTGTATGGCGTGTGTGTGTTGTCCTTCGTGTTGTCTGTGTCTTCGTGTGTGTGTGTGTGTGTGTCCCTGTGTGTGTGCGTCTGTGTATAGTGTGTGTTTGTATGTGATCTAACTAATTTTACCAAATGACTGAAGGGAGAATAGTTGAAGGCATACTCAAGTGTATTAATCACTAATTACTTTAATCTCCAGTCATACTCTAATTGCTAACAATAGGCAAAGAAAAACAAACAAAATAAACAAACGCGCCTTCCCTGGGCGCAAGTATTTAGGTTTTAACGTAATGAAATATATTAATTAGAAAAACTACTGAAACTAAATAAGAATTACAGATATTAACGATTTGAAAAAGAGGGAGGTATAATCGAAATAGAAACAACTTTGAAAACTGACTCTTCCATCCTTTTCCAATCACTCCCGTCTTTCAAATTGCAAAAATCTTTTAAAAAGGTCAAAAATCCATCTTTTTCTCCACTCGAGCTATGAGTCAAACAGAATAAAGACTGCGGCTCTCTTGCTTAGAACAAGGCAACGCAGTCCTAAGAAGAGGGAAGTCTCTGTAAAACCTAAAAACCATGAAGGAGTTGTTGTTCGTGGAGAATGCTCTGGCTCAATATATAGCCAATTTTTTCTGTATCACCTCAAAACGTGTGGTCGGTCCTACAACGGCGTTCACACACGATAAACAAATCATCTGCGTAGGTAGAACAGCTGTTTACATCACGGGAGAGTCCAACGCCAACACAAACACACACACAGCACAACACACACTACACACACCACATCACTTCCCGTATATATATATATATAAATATATTATATATATATATAAATATTATAATATAAGTATATGTATACTATATATAATATTTGTTTTTTGGTTGTTGAAGGGTCTCCGTGTTGGCTTCTCGTAAAAGTATATGTATTTGTGGTTTATTAGGTATATGTATCACGTTTGTGTGAGGTACATATATCAAGTTTGGGCATTTAGTGTGAAGCATTAAAAGAAATTAAATATAAGGAAAACTCGGATTGGTTTTAGAAGAATGATTATCGTTTACTTAGTAATTTTCTAGGATTAAATAATATCTCCTTCTTCAGTTCTGGTGAAAGAAATATGTACCCTGCCCACAAATGGATACTTAATACCTAATAAACCACCCACACACACATGCACACGACACACACACACACACACCACACACCAACATATATATATATAATATAATATATCATATATATATATATGAGTCACACCTTTTTTGTTTGCTAAATGATAATTAAGGATTATATCTTAGAAGAGGTTTGTATGTATTGACTTATAACTCAGAAAAACAGTAAAGGAGACTCTGTCACTCTGCCTCTGTCTGCTGTCTGTATGTCTCTGTCTGTCTTTTCTCTCTCTCTCTCTCTCTCTCTTCTCTCTTAATATATATATATATATGATATATAGTAATCTACTATATATATAATAATACTATATATATATAATATTGATTTGCTATTAAAGGAAGAAAAGAATGAAAAGTTTCATATTTGTAAAAGAGGATTATATATTTGTTGCCAGTTCATTTCTCATAACGATAACAGCTATAGCGACCTGCAACAATTAATATATCCTCTTTTACAAATTATAGAAACTTTCATTCTTTCTTTTTTCTTTAATAGCAAATCAATTATATATATATAATATATATATATATATATATATATAATATATAATATATATATATATAGAGAGAAGAGAGAGAAAGAGAGAGAGAGAAAAGACAGAAGAGACAGACAGACAGAGACAGAGGGCAGAGTGACAGAGTCTCTCTTTACTGTTTCTGAGTTATAAGTCAATACATACAACTCTTTTCTAAGATATAATCCAATACATACAACAAAAAAGGGTGGTGACTCATATATATATATATAATGATATAATAGTATATATATGTGTGTGTGTGTGTGTGTGTGTGTGGTGTGTGTGTGTGTGTGTGTGTGTGTGTTATTTAGGTATAAGTATCCATTTGGGAGGTACTATATTTCATTTCCCAAGCTGAAGAAGGGAGTATTTATAATCCTTGAAAATATTACTAAGTAAAACGATAATCTCTCTAAACGCACCGAGTTCTTATATTTGTAATTTCTTTAATTGCTTCAACACTAATGCCCAAAACTTGATATATGTACCTCAACACAAAAACGGATACATATACCTAAATAAAACACAAATACAATATCTTACGAGAAGCACACGGAACCTTCAACAACAAAAACAAATATATATATATACATATACATATATATATATATATATAATATTATAATATATATAATTATATATATATACGGGAAGTATGTGTGTGTGTGTGTGTTGTGTGGTGTGTGTGTTTGTGGTTTGCGTTTGGACTCTTCCGTGATGTAAACAGCTGTTCTCACCTAGCAGATGATTTGTTTATCGTGGTGAGACGCTGCGTGTAGGACCGACCACACGTTTTGAGGTGATAACAAGAAAAAATGCTAATAATATTATTGAGCCAGAGATTCTCCCACGATACAAACTCCTCATCGGTTTAGGTTTTACCGAGACTTCCCTCATTCTAAGGACTGGTTGCCTTGTTCTAAGGCAAGGAGGAGCCGAGTCTTTAACTTCTGTTGACTCAATAGGCTCGAGTGAGAAAAGATGGATTTTGCCTTTTAAAAGATTTTGCAATGAAAGACGGGAGTGATGGAAAAGGATGGAAGAAGTCAGTTTCAAAAGTTGTTCTATTTTTTTCGATTATACTCCCTCTTTTTCAAATCGTTATATCTGAATTCTTATTTAGTTTCAGTAGTTTTTCTAATTTAATATATTTCATTACGTTAAAAGCTAAAATACTTGCGCCCAGGGAAGGCGTCGTTTTGTGTTTTTTTGTTTGTTTTTTTTTGCTATTGTTTACAATAGAGTATTGGGCTGGAGATAAAGATAGTCGATAATACACTTAGAGTATGCCTTTCAAATATTCTCCCTCCAGTCATTGGTAAATAGTAGATCACATACACCACACACATAACACTAGACGCACACACACAGACACACACACACACAACACACGAAGACCAGACACACACGAAGACACACACACACACCGCATACCACACACACACATATAATAATATAGGGACGTAGATATGGAGAATATTCACATATAATATAATACTGTGGTTGAGAGTAAGTAAATAACAATGTGTTATTTGATATGGCTTTAGCCCCCGACAAATTTTTGGAGGATGTGTGGGTTAATTGAAGTCCTAACCTAATTTTGAAAATTATAAATTAGCTAATAATTAATAATTTAGGCAGGCATATATGGTTCAAATGTATTGGCAAACAAATCGAGAATGTCAATCCTGAATGTACAATTTTGACAGGTCTCATCAGCAAGGTTATAGACATGGGAGACCTGCTCCCATATAATGTCGACGAGTAACCGTTTCCTACGAACTCTAGCCATTACACCGCGTACCTCCATTTTACTATACGCAATGCTTTAAATTATATAAACCAT
This sequence comes from Doryteuthis pealeii, assembly GCA_023376005.1. Taxonomy (NCBI): domain Eukaryota; kingdom Metazoa; phylum Mollusca; class Cephalopoda; order Myopsida; family Loliginidae; genus Doryteuthis; species Doryteuthis pealeii. The sequence continues at coordinate 19,473,856 of CM042157.1, forward strand.
TTCAAAAATATTTCACTGTAAATTTACAGAGGACAGAATTTGTTCATCATCATCATCATCATCAATCTCGCGCAAAGTAGAAATAAAATATCCATGAAACTCTCCGTCACCATCCTTAATTAATTCATTGCCCCTGTGCGTTTTTTTTTTTGCGCAGCAACCACTCTCCGTGGTAGAGCTGGTCAATGTATTCTTGCTAGTGAGGGGGTTTGCGCGCCCTTATACCTTTTTCGCAAGGGTATTAGTGTTATGCAAATCAAACAGCTTCGCCCAGGAATTGAACTCGGGTCCGACGAGTTAATTTTCCTCGACTTTAACCATTAGACTACGCGCCTGGGAGAAGGAAATACGCGTATAGGAGAAGGAAACACTCCAAAATTTAACCTGCGGCGGCTTGCTGCAGCCAAATGATGTTGACTTGTTCTTCTTTTTGGTTCAAATGTGGCAGTCACTTAGAGGTGGGCATTGGTTCTGTGCAAAGCTTTTCCTCACTTAAAAAAGCATTTCAGGCACAGGCATTGCTTGATATGTCAATACATGTCTTGTCCTTTATATGTACTAAGGCTGGCGTAGCTAAACGCAAAATGAGAAAATGAATTTTAATCAAGAAAAGTACTGTTGGAGCTTTTTATATTATTATTATTATTATTATTATTAGTTATTATAATTTTATTGTTACTATATCAAGCAATGCAATACTTGAATAGAAGTTTTGCTGCCATCATGTATGCGTATATATGAATGTAAGTGTGGTAATGTATATATATATATAGTATAATATATATGAGTACATGATTTAAACATACCATGCCTACGTTTTGGTGCAGAAAACTTTGCGTTGAATTTTGAGTTGACCTTCTCCTAGATTGGTGCATATCAAAGAAAGAGCACTATAGTCTGGCCTTTTCTTCCAGTCATTTAGCGTAGAAGAGTATGATGGATT
>CM042157.1:19474898-19484898 GCA_023376005.1 Doryteuthis pealeii
AAAAAGAGAGAGATGACCCGTACATGGGGGGTACGCGTAAATAAAAGATATGGTCAACAGTGGCTTCGGCCTCTGGACCATTGATATAATTAACAGCGTCGATCCCAGGGGCCATCCCCCAGGCAACACCTGCCCCCTTGATTTAAAGGGGCAGGGCTGGGTTTATTGCCCAGTGCCTGAGGCGCCCCCTTGAGGGGAATCCGACGGATCGACGCAATTTTTCACCTGCCATTCCATGAGCTTCGCTTGTGGTGGTCCCACGTTAATAGGGACTTTGTGCCTGACCCGTACAAGTGGGGTACGCGGTAAATATCCTGTAGATATGGACAATACTAATAAAAAGGTGAAGCAATTTTATTAATAATTGAGGTTTAAATATAAATAAATGAAGAATGTGATGAAAATAACTATGTTAATTGTGACTCGATTAGTAATATAGTTTCGGTTACAGACAGAAAAACACACAATCTCCATTATAATAAGATTTCCAGACTGAAGGAAAATATTCGATAGCGGTTTATAATTTTCTTTGGTTATCTTTGCCTTGTTTTGTTATAATGGAAATATACATGATTTCATGGATATTATTAGGCGTTATTTATTACCAAACTCTATAGTACAGAAATTCTGGGACCAAAAATATGAATACGTCGAAGTCTAAAAATAAGTACACTCCTTTATATACATATCTTATTATAATGGAGATTGTGCGTTTTTCTGTCTGTAACCGAAACTACATTACTACTCAAGTCACAATTCCCTTAGTTATTTACGTCACATTCTCCATGATTCTATTTCTATTTAAACCTCAATTAATAATAAAACTGTTTGACATTATTAATACTGTTGGCCTTACCTAAATACTAATAACATGCAATTGTATTTATATATACAAAAAAATATCAGTTTTCAGTGTAAACGTAAAGCTAATTTGCATATTGATATTAAAAAAACTGATTTTAATAAAAATGTGCTTGGTATTATTGATTTCTAATTGTTTGGTTTTATCTTAATGAATATGAGTAAAAATCTCTTCAATAAATCCTAAAAGAAATTCATTAACAAGAAGAAATAACTGTAATTTTATTATTTACTTCCTATTTTAACTAAATTGTTAAATTAGGAAAATTTAGCATTGAAAAACGGAAGTGATGAAAGAGTAAGTTTCAGTTGTTCTATTTTCCGATTATACCCCCTCCGTTTCAAATCTTTTTATTTGAATTCTTAATTAGTTTCATTAGCCTTTCTGATTTTATCTAATATTTTATTACATTTAAACTTAAATACTTGCACCCGGAGGGTGCATATATTTGCTAGTATTGATAATATAGTTTTCTATATTTATAAATAGACAGTGCTCAATATTATTGACAGAGCATGTATATCTAAATTAGGATAGTTAAGACATGAAATCAATGGCACTTGGTAACTAACAGTTTCTCACCTATGTGATTCTTAATTCTTGAATTATTTGTATTTTTCCTTAGATCCTGTTGTGTGTCATATTTTTGGTTATAGAAGAGTTGTAATTTTCTTTCATTTCATAAGGGTTTGTGGATTGGAATTGATTGGGGATGTATGCACTTGCAAACTCAGCTAACCAAATATCATAAATATAATGTACTAACTTTTCATTATGATGTGTTCTTTTCTCTTTAAGTGAATTTGTTTTAATACTGCATAAATTAGAATTAAAGTTTGAAAACCAACCAGGCATATAATATATATGTATAGAGTGGAAATTTAGAAATAACGGTAATTCTGAACTCATAGTCTTTGACTATTCACTGACCTTATCACTGTTCTCGGTGATTTATGAGGAAGTGCGTCCCGGTCTCCTGCCTCAAAGATTGCTACCCGGTGACTATCAAAATAACAACCCCAGTTCGTCGTAATTCTTATTTATTTATCGTTATTTGTCGTAATTCTTGTTTAGATATGAAGATGGATATATAGTTTGGAATAGACTGAGATAGATAGATAGATAAACAAACAAAATAATATAGATAGATATGAACAAATGGAGATAGATATTTTCGACAAGTAAATGTATTTGGTGGGGGGTGGCTTTTTTGTCGTAATTCTTGTTTATTTAAACTAAAACAAGACATTAACAAACATGAAAAAAAAAATCTTAGTATTTAAAGCAATATAGATAAATATGAACAAATTGATAGATAGATATGAAGATGGATAGTTTTGAATAGACGGAGATGGGTCGTTATTTTAATAGTCACCGGTAGCAATTTTTGAGGTAGGGACCGGGATGCCCTTCCTCATAAATTGCCCTGTTCTCTGATTGGTCAGTTCGGTTCTAGGAAGCGGAAGATGAACTTGGAATTTAGGGAGTTTGTGTTTAGTTTTCAAGGAGTGTTAACTTTTTAATGGCCATCCTTTGGCCTCAAGCAAGATGCTTGTCCAGCAGAAATCCTTTCTTAATCCTCTCGGGTAAAGAATCCTGAGTTCCTTCGTCAATGGTCGCAAGTATATTGTGAAAGAATCAGTGCTTAAGTAGGGTACCAGCTACGCAGTATGGCCAGTGATTGGCTAAGGAATAAACCACATGACCTCGCGTAGTCTATAAATCCTGGGGGGAATTAAAGCACACCTTATATATCAAATATTCAAACAGATGCGTTTCCAAGATTGCTATTTCTTCTGGACGTTATGGTAAACTTGGGCTCAATAAAAGACATCTGAAAAATACACAAATCTTTGTGTACGTTACTAAAAGCAACAACGAACCCACACAAAGAAATCCCAAGAGGGCAGACCAGAAGAACAGAGAACCAGGCATATAATAGTCGAGACGATCCAATATAGTAGCAGATAATTACAAAATGATAACCGCCCTGTCGGCTGGAGCGTTAGAATGCACCGACTGCACCTCTGCAGAGGGGTAAGACTCCCCCAATGGGGCCACCTGTTGGCCGTGGGTGGCGACCCGTGATGCTTAAGGATAGAGCCCAGGTGGATGAGCAGTTCATGACATGCAATACTCCACTTTGGCCCTATCTTGGGCTAGACGGGTGGTCGGAGAGGCCCCCTCCGATCAATCGGCTGGTCACGTCAAGCCCTAGCACCTATTTGATTTTCCCAACCCTATTACCCTTATGGCAAGCCCCAACCCTTTTTATCATATGGGTGCTAGAAGGCGGTGGCTGCGGGTCTACATGTCCTGGGAATGACGTTAAACTCTATCTGATGGTGAGGTTCCAGTCCTGGAGGTTTGGGGAATGTGGAGCACCCCTTCATCACCATTGCTCCCTGGTCCTCTCTGACCCGGAGTGGTAGTACCTGTTAGGGGTCCCATCTATGGGTTAAATAGAAAAATGTGTTTATAAAAAAATTGTATTATCCATTAAGAATTGATTTTTCAAAACTTTATCGGCATTAAATGACCCACTGAGGTTGATATGCCGTAAAACAAAACAAACAAACAAACAAAATGATAAGATGGCAAAAAGAAGGGGCTATATTCTCGCTTGATTCGGAGCTTTAATTTACTCCGGAGAGAAACGGATGCTAAACAAATGGATGATGTGTACTATGTTGGCATCTAGACAAATTTTTTAAAAAAACTTTAATTTTTAATATATTAGAATACTTATTTTTTATAAACTTTAAATTCTTAAAGAAAATATTTCGCCTGACATTGTAAAACTGAAGAAATCAAAAAACGGTGTTAATCATAATTGTGTCGCTTCTAATTTATCAGACTGGATTACATTTTGAAAGCGTTTAAAGCAGTGATTACTTTCTTAGTTCTTTGTCCTTAAATTCTATTTCTTAGCTAACATTTTTATAATGGCCACCACTTAAGATAATTAACTCTTTGCCTACTTTAAAACGGCTCAAATCGGCTCTCCATCACGGCAATACTACACCCAAACAAAGTACAAAAACTGACAGTTATTTTCTTATAATTGAACCAAAAGACACACATTACAATGATATTAGGACTTTATTTCAATAGAATGTCTTTTGAAGTGAATAGATAGTTCATTTTGAAATATCCCATATTATAGTCAACTCTAGAGACGCGTGGAGTGATTAGTATCCAGTTGTGTTGCTTCCTGAGTATGTTCTGAAGTTCCAGGCTTGGTAAGAGGTTTAAATAGCAGATTGTTCCACTTGTGTATTTGGGTCAAGTTCACTTCCTGGTTACTGATTGGCTGCTGGATTTAATGTGGACATTTTCATCTATATAAACTGATCATTTGACTGTGTTCAGGCATTTTGAGCAGAGTCTGTTCGGTTACGCTCTCTTTCCTTTTTGTCTGTTAACTGGACGTTAGTAACAGCCTTCTCGTAGATGTGAGTATGATGTTTATTCTACAGTAAACGAACGAATAATTATCACAAGAATGAAAAAGTCAATGTTAATGTTTGCAAAACTTTGAATAGGGATAGTTTGTAGAAATGTTTCATTATTTCACATGGCGCTAATAAACTTGCAAAAGGTATGAATCAAACTATAGGTAAATATTAGTGCAGAATGTGTGTGCTCATTAACCTTCGTATGGCAACCAGTCTAGGAGAAACACAACTCTGAATTCCAACCTGCTCTTGCGGAAGGGTTGCGTAAATACTAACAGGTGCATTTTCGGTTTCCTATAATTCCAACATAAACACAGGGAACCTTGACTGATAAATGATTTATTTATTTTCCATTAAACTAAACCTAAACCTAACCCAACCCTAACCCTAACCCTAATCCGAAATCCTAATCCTAACCCTAACCCTAACCCCGTCTTTTTCCCCAGTAGATCAATAAATAAACAAAGGGGAACCACTCTTGACTGATAAATGATTTATTATTTTTCCATTAAACTAAACCTAAACCTAACCCCAAACCCAAACCCAAAACCTAAACCTAAATCCTAACCCTAACCCTAACCTAAAACCCTAACCCCGTCTTTTTCCCCAGTAGATATAAATAAACAAAGGGGAACCACTCTTGCTGATAAATTATTTATTTTTTTCCATTAAACTAAACCTAAACCCAAACCCCAACCCCAACCTAACCCTAATTCTAAAACCCTAACCCTAACCCTAACCCCGTCTTGTTTTTTCCCAGTAGATCAATAAATAGATAAATAATTTATCAGTCAAGAGTGGTTCCCCTTTGTTTATGTTAGAGTTATAGGTAATAATCGCATTTTTATACTCTCTCATCAATAAGAAATCATAATTAATTCCCATGAATAAGTATTATGTAATTATTCGATATTCACAGAAAGGCTGCTAGACCTTTACTCATTATAGCCTTATTTAATTTCCAAGATCAAAGCGACGTGCCCAAATTCTGTACTTAAATTTATGAACGTTATCTTCGTCGAATGACTGCTGATGGAGATCCCTAAAGGAGAGCACTGAAATGCACGTGTGGGACTAAAGGGAAATAATTTGAAATTGACCAAAAGTGCCATTGGCTATATTTTCTTAGATATTAAAAGGGATGGATATTTTACGGACACGTGTCGAATTTGACTTCTTCCGCAAAGCGATAGTCGAAAGCAACTTTAGAAGTTTGATTTATGTTATTGAATGCATCTGACATTGCTGGAATGCAAGCAAACACGTCTGGAGAACTTATTCGCCACTGAAGCGACATCAGTTCTCTCTAGAAATTTGCACTTAGTTTATAGGTCATAATCGAACCGATTAATAACAGTCTGCTAGCAGGGCTTCCTAATAATTATCCCACACGAAGTGCACCAAAAATGAAAAAAGAAAAAAAATAGAAAAAATCCCAAACTAAGCTTATCAGAGATTTTGCACAAATATTGGGAACCTAACGAGGATCGAACCCACAATCTACAAAGTAATTAGTTTGCTAACCAGTAAACTACAGTGTGGCTTGTTTGGCATAAGAAATGGATTCATCGATTCGTGTTCCAATTCTGAACGAGGCTGTTTGCATTTTATTTCGGGTCAATACCCATGGGAAAGGCATAGATCTATATCTCCTCCTTCCAGCTATGGGTAAATTGTTGAACGTACTGAGTAGTTTATTCTTTTAGTACAGCAAACGGTCTATGAGAAGGGTAGAAAGTGACTTCAAACTAACTGGTTGGTTTATCTGTTTAACGACACATCAACACTTTATGGTTTATGTAATGCAGGATCTTAATTCATTTCTAAATTAATGATTATAATCAATTATATTTTCATAAGTTTCATTGCATTTTTAAAAATATATTGTAAGTTTGGTTTGGTTTCTTACTTTAATGGCACACCAACCTTCTTGTGTTATTTACTGCCAAAGCCACCCTCATATAAGAACAGTTGCAGTATTATTTAACCCATAGTTAGGGGATGAGAGAGTTCATACCTTTCCCAAGAGTATTAGACCGAAAATGAACGTAATATGGTGGCTAGAATTGGGAGCTCGCTTACCACGATATCTTTTACCACGTGAATATTTTCCCATAATTTCCAGTAACAATTTTTCCATTAATAAGCAACTACACACATTTCTACCATTCTGTTAATAAAATCACTGAGGGATTTCTACAAAGCCTATATTCGAAACAATATTCTATCTTTATTTTGTTTAATGGCACATCAACACGTTATGGTTTATTTAATGCCGGATCTTAATTCATTTCTAAATTATGGATTATCATCATCATCATCATCATGTCGCGCTGTTAGAACGGACATCCATGACAATCTCTCTCCATCCGTCCCTATCACTCATCATTCTCGGGAGGTCCTCTACGCAGCATCCAGTATCCGTACAGAGCTAGTAAATGCACGTCATTGCTGGTCGGCCCACACTGGCGTGCCCATGTGCTGGCTTCTACAGGAGGACGTCACTTACGAGTTCGTCCTTGCTTCTCCAGCAGTGTCCTGGATTATAAACAATGATATTTTCAATGTTTCAGTGTATTTCTAAAAAGAAAAGCGGGATATTAGCTCAATGGAACAGCTATGTTCGAAGTACCTTCAGTTAACAATAACTCTTACTGTACATACTAGCATTTACTGATCTTAAAAACAAAAAAAATTTCGTGTATCAAGAACCACAAATACACTAATATTAGGAACACCTAAAAAATAGACTTAAAACAAAAATAGAGTTACTTCCCTTTGATTTGTCAAAGTGTTTGTTGACATTTGAACGTAGCGTTCAAAAGTTCCTGGTTCAATTCGCTTGAGAGTAGAAGTTTCTACTCTGTGTTTTAATAAATCCTTGTTAATTTTATAACAAACCTGGTCTCGCATTATCATTCCCATTCTCCGTATAATTTCACCTCGTAACATTGAATAAGATTCAAGCGCACCTGGGCCCATAACCTGTTAAGTTTTTAAATGCCATCCTTGACCAGTTGAAAAGGACTTAGAGTAAGTAAGTCCTGGGTTGTGGAATCCTTTGGTAAGTGAATAAGTCCTATCCTGCGTATTGTTAAAGGTCCAGTGATCCAATCCTATGTCCGTCGTCCGTAAAGTATGACCAGTACTCTTGGGTGTAAGTATTGTTTCAGCAGCAGAATACTGCCAGTGATTGGCCAAGAGGTTGATCCCATGGTTCTCGGCGAGTCTTAAATAGAAGTGGGCTTTTAACACATGCCTTAATAACAAAAATCTCAACATTTATCTGTATGTTAAACAACATAACAACTAACTTCTTTTTAGGTCTACTATTTCCAACATTCTAACATTTTCCAAGAAGGTTTTATTTTTACTACATCAAAGAAAACTTTAGCTAAGAAAAAAAAACTGAAACAGGGAAGAAGTAAGAGAGATTGACACACAAAAGAACGAACAGTACTTCCTTTGCTAGAAACTTCCTTGTCGTGCAATTATAAGCGAATATTGCTCGCGTGCCAATTAGATCTCAGTTCGATTCCCATTAGGTCCCCTGTACTTATGGCTTTGGGCAAAATCTAATTCTCGTTTAGTTTAGTGTTTTTTTTTTTAAAGAAGCATTGATGATGAGAGGCCAAATTCGTAAGATAAGGAAGGCATCTTGTGGTATGTGTGCCTGACTAAGCAAAACTAGGTAAACAGCAACAACAACAACAGCAACAACAGCCACAACCACAACAACGTAGTTGCATTGACACCTTTTTGTCAATGCACTTGATTCAATGGGGAACATTAATCGAATAAAGAGAATGTGACACAGTACAGTATTTAGATCGAAAGAACCATGCTGCGAATTTACATTTTTTTCATCATTAGGCAACGAACTTATTGATGTATTTGCGTTTATATATAATTTACGAGCATTTCCTAAGTAATATATAAAAAAAACACATAGAGAGAGAAGAGAGAGAGAGAGAGAGAGAGAGAGAGAGAGAGAGAGAGAGAGACTAAGAAATAGATACACAGAGAAAAATAGAGAAAGAAAGACAAAGAAAGAAAGAGAGAGGTGGATAGGAGGAAAAAGAGACAGACAGACAGACAAACAGAATCCGAAAGAGAAATAGAGACCGGGAGGAGAAAACACACATACACACACACACACACAAACACACACATAGAGAGAGAGAGAGACAGAGAGACAGACTGACAGAGAGATAGAGACAGAGACAGAGAAAAGATAGGACGATAGTCAAAAGAGAAAGATAAATAGAGAATAGAGAGGAGAAACAGAGAGAGAGAGAGAAAGAAAGAGAGAGAAAGAAAGAAGGAGAGAGAAAGAAAGAAAGAGAAAGAAAGAGAGAGAAAGAGAAAGAAATAGAGAAAGAAAGAGAGAGAAAGAAAAAGATAGAAAGAAAAAGAGAGAGAAAGAAAGAGAGAGAGAAAGAAAGAGAGAGAGAGAGAGAAAGAGAGAAAGAGAAAGAGAAATATATATATATATATATATATATATAGAGAGAGAGAGAGAAAGACAGAGAGACAGAGACAGAGACAGAGACAGAGACAAAAGATAGCACGATAGTCAAAGGAAGAGAGAGAAAGATAAGAAAGTAACTGAGAAAAATAGAAAGTAATGAAAATATAGGAAAATGAAAGAGAGAAGAGAGACAGACAGACAGACAGAGAGACAGAAAAAGAAAAAGAAAAAGAAAAAGAACGGGAGAAAGAAAGAGAATGAGAAAGACAGAGTAAAGAGTAAAGAAAGAGAGAGAGAGAGAGAAAACATAGATATTTACCCAACCTGTTCACTACGTAAAGGGCGCAACATATGTAAGGCATCCAGCGAGGATCAAACTCGCTATTCAGTCGTAATAGATCAGCGAGACTAGCTTGCTAACCATTACACCACGACGGGATGCCCTTCGCTTCGTACTTATTGATGTATTTGCGTGTAGACATAATTTCTGTTTTTTCCGGCTGTAACGTTAGACAGGTATTTTAGATTACAAAAAAATATGCATATCTCTTCTGTTGGCACTTTACCAACTGTGGGGTCCTAGTTTTTCAAAGTCTTTCGTTCTATTGTAAAAATAGATCTCGCCACAATCAGGAGTACTAAGCAAAAAGAAAGAAAGAAAGAAAGAAAGAATAAAGAAGAAAGAAAGAAAGAAAGAAAGAACATAATGGGAAGAAAAAGAAGAAAGAAAGAAAGAAAGACATAATGGAAGAAAGAAAGAAAGAAAGAAAGAAAGAAAGAAAGACAGAATATAATGGAAGAAAGAAAGAAAGAAAGAAAGAAGAAATAATGGGAAGAAAGAAAAGAAAAGAAAGAAAGAAAGAACATAATGGGAAGAAAGAAATAAAGAAAGAAAGAAAGAAAGAACATAATAATAAAGAAAGAAGAAGAAGAAAGAAAGAAAGAAAGAAAAGAAAGAAAACATAATAGGAAAAGAAAGAAAAAAAGAAAAGAGCATAATAGGAAAAGAAAGAAAAAAAGAAAAGAACAAATGGAGAAGAAGACAAACAAAAAAAAAAAAAAAAAACAAAGAATAAAGATCGAAAGAAATAAAGAAAGTGAACCAAATAGAATAGAATGGAATAAGAAATATCTATGAGAAAATAAATAAATAAATAAATAAATAAATAATAGAGAAGATAAGCAAAAATAAATAAATAAATTACTTTA